>JANAVB010019800.1:9546296-9851742 GCA_029216955.1 Iris pallida | reverse complement strand
TATATAATATATATTTAATATATATATTTTATATATATATTAATATAATATAATAGAGTATAAATATAAAATATATATATATATATATATATTATATATATATATATATATATATATATATATATAATATATATATATATATATATATACAAATACAGTGTATATATACATATAATACAGTATATATATAATATATATATATACATATACATGTATACATATATACATAATATATATAAAAATATAAAATAAAAGAAAACAAAAAGAAAAAGAAAATGAAATAGAACAGCGGGGGGGGAGGGGGGGGGGGGTTTGAACTCGGCCCACAGGGTCGAGTTCTCGGTTTTGGTCGGGCTGGCCAGGGGGTCAGCCCGAGCTTCGTGTTAGGGGGAGGGTTCGGGTTAACTTATTTAGTTTTTTAGTTAAAATATTTAAAAACTCGATAAATCAAACTATGTGTCCTGACAGTTAGGGACACAAGAGTCGCGTGTCCGTGCTAAGCACGACACGTACGGGTCTAGTCGTCTGTGTCCAGTCTTACCATCGTGCTCGTCAGGACACGACGAACCACATAGGTGCACACGAGACACGTATGACACAGTTTTGACACTGTTACTTACGTGTCCGACTTCGGGGGGGTTTCGAATGTGCTGACGGCGGCTAGGGGCGTCGGGGAAGCGGCGCTCGGGTGGCGCTGCATCCAGCTCGGCACGGCGAATCGATCGATGGTGGTGGATGGGGGTGGCGACTGTCGGGGAAGCGGCGCTCGGGTTAGCCGGAGTTAGGGTTCAGGTGAACTGGGAATGGGCGGTTGATGGTCGGAGATGGGTCGAGGTGGTGGTGGTTGGGTCGGAGAGAGTGAGGGGGTTATTTATAGGGTGTCTAGGTCGGTCGAGCTGGGCTAGGTCGGCCGAAAATGGCGAAGAAAAGGGGGTCGGTCGTCGGCGTGGCGGTCGTCGGGGGTGGGTAGAATTAGGATTTATATTTTGGTCCTCGTAGTTTTTAGGATTTACAAGTAGGTCCCTAACAGTGACTAAATACAAAAATAAATTGCATTCCGCACTAAAATAATTTAATAATTTACAAACTGACATTAAAACAATTCTAAATATTACAGAATGGTATTAAAACATTTTAATTAATTGCAAATTGATATAATTTAATTTAAAAACTATTTAAAAATCATTTAAAAATTCTAGAAAAATTCTTAAAAATTATAATAAATTATTTTAATGCTAAACAGGTCATTAGCAACTAATTAATTCTAATTTAATTAATTTTAAAAAACAGGGGCTGACATATATTAGATATAATATGATTCTTATTTTAGAAAATCCTATTATGATCTAAAATAAGATATTAATGGGCTATTTTTGGTGTAATAGGATTCTTATTTGGGGGCTTCCTATTTGAGAATTCATATTATGACCTAAAATAGAATTTTTTTTATCGTATATATATGGGGTAAGGGTGGAGGCACAAAGTACATCATAAAGTAGAAATTCGGGATACTCGTCCACAAAAAAATCTAAGAGAAAGTTCGTACTTTGCTCTTAGGACTTCTCCATCCAAGATAGAAGGAAGAAGAAGAAGATATAATCGAGGAATCGTCAACTTCGATTAGGAAGATTGCTACGGGTTGGTGAGTGATCTCAAATGTTATCTTCTATTTTTCTTCTTGAGAGTAGTGAGGGGGTTAAACCTATTAGGATAAAGGGTTCAACGCCAGTTCTGTCAATCTTGTCATTTTATCTGAGTTATTAAAGGTTGGAATTTATCCAGGTGACGTACGTCACCACCATATACTTATCTTCATCTTGTGCTTGGTGTCCGTTAGACGGAGTTGTTTTTGGTATCCAACAATTGGTATTAGAGCTTTGGAGGTTCTGGCAACCATGTCTACGGAGCAGATGAACACTCGTATGATCACCCTCACAGAAAAACTAGGTAATTTGGAAGCCAAGGATGGAGGATCTACTCTAGTACAAGGACTTGTATGGTCCATTGGAGAGTGACAGTACAAAGCCATCGGATAAAGCTGCTGAAGATTGAAAATGACTGGATCAAAAGGTCGTTGGATTCATCCGCCATTGGCTGGACGACTCGGTATTTTACCACGTGTCCATGGAGAGTTCGACAAAAGCATTGTGGAAGAAAATGTTTTCGTTGTACGAAAGGAAGATGGCTAGCAACAAGGCATTTCTTATTCGCCAATGCGTTAACTCGAAGTACACGAAGGGTGCCTCGGTGGCACAATATCTGAACGAGGTTCAGGGTATCATCAATCAGCTGTCTGTGATAAAGATGGTGATTGATGATGAGCTTCAGGCCCTACTGCTCTTGAGTTCTCTGTCATAAAGCTGGAAGATGTTGGTGGTGTCGGTGAGCATCTCCGTGCCTGATAGAGTTGTCACGATGGAGATAGTCAAAAGTGGCTTGTTAAATAAGGAGGTCCGGTGCAAGCAAGTAGAATCGTCGCATGAGTCCGCTCTGGTGGCTTCCTACGAAAGAAAAGACCAAGTCACAGGCGAGGATGAGGGGTTCTTGAAATCTTACGATTGTGGACCGCAATGAGGGCTGCTATTACTGTGGCAAAATAGATTATATCAAGAGTAACTGCATGAAGCTCAAATCTGAAAAGGCCAAAGGCAAGGACGATCGGGAGAATCTTACGACATTTGGAGATATCATCATCGTAGTGACCGACGCAGAGGAACCTTATGACATGTGTCATGATGGAAACTGGGTCATAGACACAGGGGAATCATACCATACCACTCCACATAGAAGTATCTTCATGTCATATCGTGGTGGCAGGTTTGGACGTGTGAAGATGGGCGACAAGGAGACGACTGTAGTTGTAGGCATCGGTGATGTGCACTTGACGACAGAGTTTGGTGAGAAGCTCGTCCTCAAGGATGTGCGAACAACTTGGTTTCAGTATGAGGAATGGCAAATGATGGCCATTGCAGTCTATTTTGGGACACAAATTGAATGCTTGTGAAGGGTACCCGATAGCTGGCTCGGAGAGATTTATGTCTTGGCATGTACAGGCTCAAGCAGCTGAGCGGTACATGCAAGCCACAGACATCGGATGAAGGCTCGAGGGATGTTCGACAGGAGGTGGATCATCGATAACTTGCTGAGGAGGGGCTTCTAGATGCTTTGAGGGATACGGAGGATTCGGTTCATCGAAACAAAGCGACGGATGCTGATGAGTCAAAGATTGAGGATCAGCCTATCGGTCCCATGACAGCTGGTTGGTCTCCAGGTGGGGGTTACTTTACGGATCCAGTTTTTGTGACATGTGGTTTGTCAAAGCTTCACGGAGCGACATCGATTTCAGCAGTTTGAAGCCAGGAAGGAGATCAAAGTTTGCAGCAAACTCAATCTGAGATGGAAGCATCATCATTCATACAGTTCACGGGGAGCTGTGGGTCATCAATGGAATACACCGTGCGTGATGTTCTGCTCGAGGACGCATGTGTATGGAGGAGCTTCAAGTTCAGACACGAAGATGGGTAGGTTCAGGAGTTCGAATCTTGGAAGAACCGTATCGTCCGCTTGGTTGGGCCAGCCAAGGGTGAAGAAGCTCAATGGAACGGTAGTACATTTCGATGGAAGACAGAAATTGAGGACAGGCAGCCAAGACTTACGGTGAGGCTGATCGTCAGAGACTTCGGTCTTAGTTGTATCATTGATATCGACAGGATCCTAGTGGTGCAGGAGGTGCTACGCATGGCAGCTAGCATCGACGTGACGGTCGAAAAGCTGGAGACGAAAAAAATGCAAAGCAACTCGGGGGGTCGAAAATTAGTGGCATGGGGGAGCAGGAACTCTGTCGCGGGATGACATGCATGGGTCCATTTAAGAACCCATTGGGTCAATGCCCTCTCATCAGACTGGAGGGGGAGATTGTTGGAGTCCAACCTAGATTTGGTAACAACATATTTGTGGAATCCAAATCTAATTAAATATTTGATTTTATTAGATTTGGATGTCCATAATAGGTGTTGTACTATTTTAGATATAATATGATTCTTATTTTAGAAAATTCTATTATGATCTAAAATAAGATATTAATGGACTATTTTAGGTGTAATAGGATTCTTATTTGGGGGCTTCCTATTTAAGAAATCATATTATGACCTAAAATATAATTTTCTCATCTTATATATATGGGGTGAGGGTGAAGGCACAAAGTACAATATAAAGTGGAGATTCGGGGTGCTCGTCCACACAAAAATCTAAGGCTGTGTTTGGTAGGAAGGATGGAAAAGTGGAAGGAAGGAAAAAGATAAGGATTCATTTTCCTTCCATATGGAAAGGAAAGATCATTTCCTTCCTTTGCGTTTAGTAGCAAGGATGAAAAAGATAAGAGATGCATTTTTCTTTGTTTGATATGAAAGAAAAAGTAGAAGGAAAGAAAGTAAAAAATATAGGGTTTACCAATTCTACCCTCAACTAAAAACACTTATTTACCATTTGACTTCACAAATAATTTTTAAATAATACATTCATATGGGGGTATAATTGTTAATTAATACAAGTCTCCACTTTTTCTTCCACTTTTGGGGGGATTGGATTTCTTAGGTTATGAAGGAAAAGTAATCCCTCCATTTTTCCTTCCTTTCTATTTTCCTTCCATACAAAACAAGAGAAAATGAATCTTTCCCTTCACTTTTCCCTCCTATATTTTCCTTCCTCCCACTTTTCCCTCTTACCAAACACACCCTAAGGTACCGTTTGGGAAGGGTGGAAAACGGGAGGAAGGAAAAAGTTGAGGGGAAAGTGAGAGGAAAATTTTAAATGATGGTGTTTGGAAAGGGGAAGAGAACATGGGGGAGGAAATTTTGAGAGGAAAAAGTAGGTGGGTCCCACCAAAAAATTTTCCTCCCAAATGTGGGAGGAAAATGGAGAGAGATGAGAGGAATTTGAGTGAATTTACCCCACCACCCCTCAAAAAGTTAAAATTAAATCATCATTTGAGAATACCAAGGAGGAAATAGTAATTATACCTATATCCATAAACAAATAAAAAATTGTTTTTAAACTTTTCCTTCCCCTACTTTTTGTCCATCCAAACAAAGGAAGGGAAAATTAACTTTCCTCCATTTTCCTTCCCCTCCATTTTCCTTCCCCTCAAATTTTTCTCTCCCTCCCCCCAAATGTTCCCAAACACAGTGTAAGAGAAAGTCCGTACTTTACTCTTAGGACTTCGTCATCCAAGATAGAAAGAAGAAGAAGATCTAATCGAGGAGTCGTCGACTTCGGTTAGAAAGATTGCTTCGGATTGGTGAGTGATCTCAATTATAATCTTTTGGTTTTTTTTTATTGAGAGTGGTGAGGGGTTGAACCTGTTAGGGCAAAGGGTTCAACGTGAGTTCTTTTAATCTTGTAATTTCATCTGAGTTATTAAAAGTTAGGATTTGTCCAGGTGATGTATATTACCGCCATATACTTGTCTTCATTTTGTGCTTAGTGTCCGTTAGACGAGGGTTGATTTTGATCATACGGTTGGTAAACGCTTCCGCAGTGCCCAACACATCTTTCCTTGTGGATTCCACAGTCGAACACTACAACAGATATGGGATATAATAGCGTGCTCGGAACGCTGTAGAATGTCTATTATAGCATATTGCGTCCGCTATAAGTGCCCCCGCTATAATAACCCCATGTACAAGAACGCTATAAAAGTATAGCGTTCCAAAACGCTATTGATGGCATGTCAGAATGCTATTGATGGCATAGTCAAAATTCTTTCATATATATGCATTTCTTTTCTGCTATTATAGCATGTCAGAATGCTATTGCAGAGTGAAAATTCTGTATTCGAAAATTTGCAGAATGCAGCCCACAGTTACACAAAATTCAGGTATTCAAATGTTTAAATGCGAATCAATCACAAAATGAAGTAGTACCAAACATATGTAGAACAATGAAGTAGTACCAAACATTCAAAATCCTTAATTTCTCCATGTAGAACAATAAAGTAGTACCAAACATTCAAAATCCTTAATTTGTCCATGTAGAACAACGAAGCAGTACCAAACATATGTCCAAATATTAAACATTAACAGTGTATCAGCTACATATATCCCAAAATGTTGACTATCTAACATTTAGCTCCCTTCGAGCCTATCCACAACCAAAACCCCTCAGAAAGTATACTCTTCCTTCATCCAACCTATACAAAAATAGGGGGAAATCATTAGTGTAAAGAAAAAACCATCTCGAGTGCGTGTATTTTTGACTGAAGGCCTTACCAGTGCACTAAAAATCATTAGTGTAAGGAAAAAATCATTAGTGATGCCTATAAAAAAATAGGATTAATCATTAGTGATGCCTTACCAGTGCACTAATACAAATCATTAGTGTAAAGAAAAATTAAAAATAACTTGAAATAGATAGACAAACTTTCATATTTTTATTTTTCAACTTAGATCAAATATAGGCAGTTAATGAAATGTAACCTAGAACTTAAGTCATGAAAACCAGAATTGCAAATATTAGGATTTGAGGATATGTAAGTGGATGAACTAGTTTGGTAACATATTACTTATGGTAGGGTAATGAATTCGATATTGGATTGGAGCTTCTAAGAACAGTAATTGTTTATGCTCGAGGATAGAAAGATGGTTAGCCAAAATTGATATCTGAATCTTGTACTTAAAAGTTTTGATGATAGGCCTTGGCGGATTATGTATATTTTTTTAGGTTAAAATTTATATTATAGAGAGAATTTCGATTGATAAAACAATATTTCGATCAAGATATTGACTTTCTGGCTTTCAAGATCTAGTAACCTGTAACCTATAGAATATTAAACATGTGAAATTTTGATATAGAAGTGGAATTTTGAAGTGGGCTTAAGTGTAACATGTAGACTATTTAAACAATGTATGAGATTTTACGTTGATTGCGAGGGTGTTTTACTTGCTCTGGGGGCTTTCGGGTTCAACTCAAAGCCAAGAAGAGTCTAAGTTTATGTAAATACTAAATAGACATCTGAGTCACGGGATTACCACTAATTCTAATGAAAGAGGCAGCAGGGCCCCCAAAAATCCCAGGCACAGATTTTAATGCAAGTGTCTACTATGAAAATGAAGTATGCTTAGAGGAGATATGATCTAGACAATTAGTGTACATTTTTCCGAACCCTACCATGAACCGAGACGTACTACACTATGTGATGAATAAAAAAGGTTAATTAAGTTGCTTAATATATAATACAAAAAGCAGGGAAGCAGACTATTGTAGACAGCAAGAAATGGACATGTTTTGAAAATTTACAAATTTACTACCAAAAGGCTTGAGAAACTAGCATTCAAGATGAAAAGGCTGTGATTTTCTAAGCAACATCAGTTCAACTATTTTCTTCAATCTACATAGTAAACACAGTAATCATATATTGAAAACCTTGCTTCACTGAGTTTGTGGCAGAAGTTTTGTTCAACCTACCTTCAGATCCTGATGCTGCTCAAGACTAAGAACTCGATCCTTCAAAGGGTGAACTTTACCATCTGATTCGGGCTCAGTTCCTCTACAAATTCCAGTGGCATGAAGAATTTGGCCAGCATCGACAATAGAACAAGTATTTCTGTCCTTATTCCGCTGTTTCTTCCCTCTGAAATGATCCAATTGGTATCAGAAGGAACAAATAGATTCATATTTGAGACATACATGAAACCAAGACAAATGTTACCTGTTAGAAGTGCCGTTAATTTTGTTGTTGGATGATGAATTACCCTGGCATGGTCCATTCAGAACAACCGACAGAACAGAGTCAGTTGAACATGTCGAGGAGCTGTCATCCATAGACAAGGTACTCTTTTTCTCAACTTGTTCTTTTTCCATCTAGCTAATATGAGCTTTAGTTGGATGAATTTTGAAACCACGAATTGATCCTTTGTGTAGAAGAATCTGACCCTTAAGATGGATCAGTAATGCGCAAAAGAGTTGTGTTCTTTTATTTATCGACAAAGTTTACAGAGATGGAGATAGTGATTGACAAATTTTAAGTAGTTTGGGAAAAGAAACAATGTTTGAGCAAGACATGAATTAGGAGTTGAATATCAATGTATAAGTAGTAGTTTCAAAAAATAAACAATGTTGTTAACCAGGAATAAGTTTTTAGTCATTGAAATATATTCAAGTAGCAGTTTGTATCAATCAACTTTAGCAAGTTGGAGCATCTATGGAGTTTTCGAAACAAAATTATCTCCAAAAGTTGGAAAACTACCTGAAAGTTTAGCAGACATGTGAGCTAAATAGTCTCTCTGCTACTTTGCATATGTTATATATGAAGGCTTAGAGGAAAAAACCCTCATTATTTTGCCACAATTCTTCATATTGGATCCCAACTCATCATTGACAACAATTCTTCATATCAAACCCCTATCATGAGTGGAAATAAAAAAAAATTATTTTATATCTGGTAGTAGCAAGTGTATTATATTATGATTGTAAAAGATAATAAAAATACATGCAAGAATATAAAACACCTTTCAAGGATGCTAACAATACATTAATGTATTATAATACACAACATGTCCTATTTTGTGCATATTTGATATTAATATGCCCAATTCTGTTGTTACCCTCATTTTCCCTAGTTTAATAAACCACAAGGGCTTGATTGATTGTATATTGTTAGGTAATACGAAAGGAGACAAAGAAGACTCCTGCCAGCCAAATTGTAAGGATCACCACCTATTTTCGAATATAACAAGCACTTAATGCTACTTACAATATCTAAAAATTACAAAATACTCCACAAACTCTAATCCTATAAAATTTTCATTGCTTCCATTTTTCAGTCTTGTTCTATAATACTCCACAAACTCCTTGTCCAAGATTTATCCTTCCTCAAGTGCAAAGCGACATTGTAATGGTTACCAATTCTTAAGGAATTGAACGTTAGCATGAATTTTAGTAGACAATAGAAGCATCATAGAACTTTATAAGAAGTAGATATATGGAAATGATGCTTACATGTCAGAAGCTTTCGAAGGTTTCTTTTCCCAATATTCTCCAAGCTAGCAGGCTGATGCAGGAGGAAAAAAGAAAGAAAGCATCTCTATTGCACCTGTACCATTAGCTTTCACAAGTTAGTTGCTGAAATATTAAGCCCAAGAGATGTAATCCAAGCGACTAGCATGACAAGTAGAAGTAAAGCTTGTAATTTTAGTATTGGGAACTAATGGATGAGGAAAGACTGGATATGCTCTCTACAATATATTGATACAAATAGAATAGTCTATTTTTACATATTGGTAAAGGGGGGCCTCTATCATCATAGATCATAGAGAACTACACAAACAAGAAATAATATTTTTACATATTGGTAAAGGGGGTCCAAAAGATCTTGCCAGGTAAGCACTATAATGAAAAGTAAAAGCCCCACATTCCAGCAGTCAAGATAAATTATCCTGATGTAAGGGAACAAATCAGATACACTTCAAAGAAGCCAAAATATTATTTGAAACAGACCAACCATAATTATTTATTTACCCAAGTTGTTTGGCAGAAGCCAACCAGAACCAAACCCTTATACACAGGTACAGGACCAGTTATTATTGGGAGGAACATGAATCAACTTGACCAGTTATTTTTGGGTGGAACACTGTTTTAATAAACGCAGCAGTGCTCTTCAAGAAACATCAATGATTTGTTGATTCATGATTTGTTACCAACAACTTAGCTTAACAGGAAGACATACAATGAGACAAACATAAACTAAAATTTAAATCCGAATAAATTCAAGAAACATCAAAAAGAATACACACACACGTTTTTCCGCTTTCTTTTCAGGTAAAGTGGAAAAAAGGCAAGATCAAACAACTGGATCATGAACATCAGAACATGTCTTGGAGTAATAGAGAAACTGGTCTACTACTTGTTATTCGTGTCTTACTATTAAGTAACATATATTTCAGTTTATTGAAAAATGAATACCAAAATATATGGATATACGAAGGCAAACAACTATGATAATTCGATGTTCTACACACTATTTTAATAAACGCAGCAGTGCTCTTCCCAGTTCTAACCGATATGACGCCAGGAGGAAGACACTTAATGCGGACACATCTGTCTTCTCATCAACGATGTCAGCACCTAAGAATACCACAAAAAACTTCCTAAAAATTCCAAAAAAAAAAGCTTAAGGAACGAAATATACATGCTTAAAATTCCAAAAAACTTCCTAAAAATAGCACTTACCATAGAACGGAATACTAGTGGGATGTGGTGTCAATCATAACTGTAGCCATACGACTCATGAATCAAGACCCTTCTTGGCGAAGTGCTCTTCAATCCTCCTCGGCCTCCACCACAGCACCTCCAACACCTTCATTCCCATCGTGGCCATGCACAAGCCTATAAACACCCAAGTGTTGTAAGTTTTTGGGCTTAAGAGAAAAGTTTTGGGTAAAATTTCTACTTAGCATTTCATCAAACACATAAAGGTCCTAAAATAAATGCAACCAATGATTCCCATATCACAAAACAAAAATAATTTTGACAAACAATTCAAGTCCAAAATTCCAACATAGAAGAAGAGAATACAAGACTTTTTTTACAGTAGAGAGCGATAGAGATTTGAGATCTGTACCCATGGTGTGGAGGACGGACTCAACGGCCTCGTCAAGCCTAGCGCGGTTCCTGACGAAGATGCAGATGAGGGTGCCAACGTCGGTGGAGAGGCGTCGTTAGAGCCGCCTTAAGTGTAGACGAGGAAGTAGAGGACGGCGAGGAGGGGGACGAGGAGGAAGAGGAGACGGAAGGGTTAGGGCAGAGAGCGAAGAGCCTCGAGCATGTCCCTGGCCTTGTTGGCATCCCTCGACCCACTCGACCATTTCCCCCTTCTCGAACAGAAGATGAAGAAAATTGTTAGAGCTTTATATAGAAAAGCTAGGATTTTGGTGGAGATTTTGGAAGAGGGGTTTTTAGAAAGAGGAAAGGTATAGGCTCGAGCAGAAGATGAGGAAACTGAAGATCGGAGAAAACTCGAGAGAGAGAGAGAGAGAGAGAGAGAGAGAGAGAGAGGAGAAGAAGAGGGAAAATGAAAATGAAAATGAAAAGGGGAGAGAGGTGGAGGATGGTCAATTGAGAGAATGAGAGGGAAAACGAAAATCATTGCGGGAAGAGTCGCCAAATTTTTCATTCCTTTCAATGTCACATTACTTTGTCATGGTTTTCACTATTACAAACATTATAAAAATAACAAAAATATAAAACTAAAATTTTAGTAACGGTTAATTAATTATTGTAACAACTATTACCGTTACAAGTGTGTCATGGAAATAACCGTTACTAATTATAGAAAATATGTGTTATAATGTAAAATATATTTTAGTAAAATATATTTTACTAATTATAGAAAATATGCGTTATTAATTATTGTAACACCTATTACCGTAACAAAAATATAAAACTAAAATTTTAGTAACGGTTAATTAATTATTGTATCACTTTAAGATTTTTAACTTTTGTTGCTAAGCTGATGTATAAGTCCAGATTTTTAACTTATTATTTTAATATAAAATATATTTTATAAAACTGTGTTGCTTATTCTCCCATATGATTGGAACAGTAGATAGTTCAATTGTGAGCATTCGATTAACTCCGTTAACCGAACCGAATTACCAAATACCAAATTCGACCGAAAATCGAATAACAAAAATTGAAACCAGCCGAAATATCCTGTACCGAACCAAACTGAATGGAATATAATCTGTTTGATTTTTAGTTTATTTGGTTTATAACCAATATTTCAGTTTACTTATAATTTTTTTGCAATATATATATTAAATAAATATACAAAGATATATTTCGTATATATATTACTAAATTTTCTTATTCGGTTTACCAGGGGAGAGGAATTTTAGATAAAATTTCTGAAAGGTTAGTGGGATTAGTTGAAGAGTATTCTGCAGCTCCTTCGCACGAAATTTTTTTTACGGTAGCGATTTAATCTCATTACGACGTTGTAACTTATATAGCATCCAAAATATGTTATAGTATTTTTTTAATCATGTAAAATATATGCAATATGATGCTACTCCTAATCGAACTGGGATACCTATGTAGGGGTGCCTTCTGTTTATTCGTGGTTTCAACCGAAATGAAATAGTCAACACCAAATAAACCAAAATTCAAAAACTCCAAAACCGAAATCGAACCAAAATTAACCAAAACCAAAACCGAATTACCGAACCAATTATAAATTATTCGGTTATTTGATCGATTTATTCGGTTAAACCGAATAAATAGAAATCATATTTTAATTATATTAAAGAAATTATAAGTTTCTACACTTTTTTGTTACATGTCAAAATTAATATATCAAAAGTAGGACTTCAAAAAAAAAAAAAAAAAAAAAAAAAATATATATATATATATATATATATATATATATATATATATATATATATATATATATATATATATATATATATATATATATATATATATAAATGTTAAAAATATATATATATATATATATATATAAATAAATGTTGCTTTCAAATATTTACATTTTTCTTCACTGCATAATGAATTTATACATTGTTATATGTCAAAAATATATCAAAAGTAGGACTTCAAATTTTTTTCAAATGAACCGGATCTCTTATTCAGAAAAAATAACTATACCTTTAACAGCACTGCATAATGAACGCTATTGTAACGACACTTCTAATAGCGGGGAGGCATAAACGCTATATATAAACTGCTATTGTATGTACTTTTAATAGCATTTCCAATAAACGCTATGGATGATGGTATTATAATAGCAGGGCGGCATAAACACTATAGCTAAACTGCTATTGTATGACCTTTTAATAGCACAGACTAATGCACGCTATTGATGATGACATTCTATAGCAGGGAGGCTTGAACGCCATAGATAAACTGCTATTGTATGCCATATTTGTTGTAGTGGAAGAACACACATAGATAGAACCGTTGCTTTCAGATTCCGAATCAACAACAAATACATGCTCACTGCCAGTTGGGGTTTCTGACTTGGTTTGAGAAGTGCCTACCGTTGCTCGGGTCCCTTAATATAACCTTTCAGTATAAACATATGAAAGGTTGTTCTCGAGAGAACCCGATGAGCATGCTTGCATGAAAGGTAATTTATAAATGTGCATCCAAACTTATTCATGGTTAGTCCAATTATTATTTTTCATTTACATGTTTACCACTCAAAAAAATTGTTAAAAGTTGCCCACTACATAGTATAAAAGCTAACTTTTTGAATTTTTATTCTTTTTTATCATTTTATGCTCTTCCAAATTCTAAATATTTTTTTCAATCCATGTTCATGCTTAAATTTCTTCTTCTAGTAACTAAAATTTAGTTTATGATTTATTTTAGACAGATTTTCGAAGTTTTGAACCCATTTTAGAATTTCGAACTTCAAAATTCGTCCATAGTCATGATGGGGACGATGATGGTCTGTTAAAACTTTTGACCGTCCTACCATTTAGAAGGACTGCCAAATTTTTGGACAGTCCTAACTAAAACATCTAATAGCATATTTTCTTTAGGACTGTCAAATTTTTTGACAGTCCTTCCAATTGGTAGGACTGTCAAAATTTATGGCAGTCGTAATTGAACAATATATTTTATTTAGGACTGTCAATTTTTTTGATAATCCTTCCAATTGGTAGGACTGTGAAAAAAATTTGACAGTCCTAAGATGTATTCATTGGCACCATGAACCAATGTTACAATTGGTACTGACATTTTCTATATACTTATATGCGGTGGACCAAAGGTTGCGGTATGGACATATTTTGAAAAGTACATAATTTTTATAGATCACTCTGTATTGGTGCTAAGTAAAATGCCATTATCATATGTTTTATGAATAGGTATATGTTTTACTGCAAAATTCAAGTTTGAATAATTTTAATTAGTAGGGCTCTATAGGATCTCCTGGTAATTGCATGAACCCATCATAATTTAAGGAGAAAACCATGATACCTGCTTTTGAACAGACACGCTTTTGTGTGTCTAAATATTTTTGACAGTTCTACCAATAGAAATGATGGTTAAATTTTTTGACAGTCCTACAAATAATATTTTCTCCCAATAATATTCCAAAATGCAATGGAATGTAAATTTATAGCCATAGAACAATCCTTGCTAGTACTCCACTCAATTATTGTGGTAAAAAAATTGCCATTTTGAACGAACTTTTCAATAAGCATGAACTTTTCAAATAGAACCAGCTAATAGGTATCATTCATCTTAATTTTAGAAGAATATGGTCCACATTTTGATGCAAGTAAGTAGGGGTGAACAGAAAGCGGTTCAAACCGAAAAACCGACCGGAAAATAGCATTCGGGTCGATTTTTACCCCAGCGGTTCGAAATTTGATTCTATGATTTTGTTAAACAATTTTTGGTTCGGTTCCCGATTCAACAGTTCGACGGTCGAACCGAACTGAGAACCGAAAATGCTTGTGCATTTTCTAATTTACCCCCTAGTCCACCGTATATAATCCAAATTTTAGGTTTCTTTTCCTAATATTTCTCTCTTATCTCACTCGTTCTAGTCTCATTAACCGACTGCTCCCACTCCCAGAAGAGTCCCAGCCGATCCCCCCAAGTCCCCATTCAGAAACCCTAAAATCCTTGAAGTCTCCAACTCCGAGGCTGAGAGATGAAGGCCTTAGCTTCGTCACGAAGGAGAGACGAAGGCTTCTCCACTCCCGACTCCTCTTTGGCTCTCTCTACCATTCCCAAACCCTAATTTTTTTCCTATTTACTCTCCCTGTTCATCTTCCTCTGAGAAACGAACGAGATCTGAAGTTCTGAAATCTGAACTTAGATCTACAAGATCTAAACTTAGATTTACATGGTCTGAACTTAGATTTGGAGCTCTCGACTCGAGCACAACAATTTCTCTAGCTTTGGTAAGTTTTATTTCAATAATCCAAATTATTTGTTATATATATTTTTTATATTAATTTTTCTTTGTTGTATTTATTTTTTGTTCACAGATTTTGTTCACAGAGTCTTAGAGACTCAGACTTCTCTCTCAGATGAGAGTCATCAGACGTGAGCATTGCTTAGTGTGCTCAGTGCTGCACTAGCATAAATCTTTTCCAAGAAAACAATTTTTATTCCTTAAATATATTGCACGAAAATCTCATTTGTTCATAGATTTGTAATGCTTAAAATTGGTTTATTGCACAAAAATCTTAGATGAGGTATTGCTATTGATTCTTCACTTTGGCACACTAATCCAGACTTTTAGAGTTCATACTTTGGATTTTGGAACACTAACACTACAGTCTACAGTGCAGACTACAATATATGCTATCACATTTACATTTTCTGTGCTAGACTTGGTATTGCTGCTATATTTACTGCTTCTCCATTAGTGTTTGTAATGGGACTATATGCACTCTGTAATGGCTATGGAAGTCATGGGACTATATACACTCTTTGCACTCTGATTATGCACTTTGGCACATTGATTCAGAGTCTGCACTTTGGCACACTGACTCTGCAGTCTTAACTTTATGCACATAAGGGTTATTTATGTAGGTTGGTTGGGTTAGGGTTAGGTAGCATAGGTAACTTAGGTTACTCATTAAACTGTATGATGTTTAATAGGTAGCACTAATCCAATCAATGGCAACAATATCAAATTCATGCAATGTGCGTATTTCTTAAATTTTTGTTATTGAAATTTGTTATTTATATTTTATATATTCAAAGTACAAATTTGTTGTTTTAAATGTCGTAAGAAGGTGATCCTCAACCACCAAATATCTCTCAAGCCACATATGAGCCTATATATAACCATAATTCGTGGCTTCGAGTTTCAAGAAAGCCTACGAAGGAAAGAGCTCCGCGTTGGAAATATTTTTAAAAATTTCTTGATACGGATGCTCGTCCAAAAGCAAGTTGCAATCATTGCGAAAAAGAATATCATTGCCATAGTAAGCTAAATGGGACTAGTAATGTGAGAAATAACTGTAATACATGTCCATTAAATCCAAAGAACAATGATTCTAGTCAAAAAATACTCAACTTGCCATCAATGACGAAGGGCAAGAACAAAATACTAACTAGTTGGAAATTTAATCAAGACGAGGTGAGAAAGGTCTTGCCACATAATTATCGTTGATGATCTTCCATTTCGATTTGTGGAGTATGAGAGCTTTAGACACTTCATGAATGCGGCGTGTCCTAGCTTTCGTATTCCGTCAAGATGGAACGTGGCTCGGGATTCTTATGATATTTACTCTATTGAAAAGAGTAAGTTAAAAACATACTTCAAAGAGTGCAAGCAAATGGTTTGTCTTACGACGGATACTGGGACATCGTTGCAAAAAATCAATTAATATGTGTCTTACGACACATTACATAAACTATGAGTGGGAGTTGAAGAAAAAAATTATCAACTTTTGTCCAATTTCAAGTCCCAAAGGCGAGGCCATCAGAAAAGCATTAGAGAAGTGCTTGCTACAGTGGGGTATTGATAGAATATTCACTTCACTTTTACGGTAGACAATGCGAGTTCCAATGATGTTGCTATTTCTTATTTTAGCAAGAAGATTCAAAATTAGAAAAATGGCATTCTATAATGCAAGTATTTACACGTGCGATGCATTGCACATATTATTAATCTTGTTGTGGTTGACGACTTGAAATTGATGTCTCCATTGGTTGCTCGTGTTCAAAATGCGGTGAGATATATGAGACATTCTCCTAGTTGATTTCAAAAGTTTAAAGAGTGTATTGAAGCCGAAAAGGTACAAAGCAAATAAATGTTGTGTCTTGATGTGCGTTGAAACTCTACAATTTTGATGTTGAACACGACACAAAAGTTTGAAAGTGCCTTTGAGAGATTTGCCGGACAAGATCCATGGTTCAAAGTAGAACCAACGGAGGATGGTGGGTATCCTATTGAAGATGATTGGGCCAATGCAAGAAGATTATGCACTTTCTTAGAACACTTTTACGAACTTACTTTGAGTATCTCCGGATCCTTATATGTCACTTGCAATAATTTTTTTGATAAAATTACATCCATTGATATTCTTTTGCGCACTTCAAAGGAGAGTGATGACTTTGACTTATCTCTTATGGCCGATAAAATGAGAGAAAAGTACCAAAAGTATTGGGGGGACATTGAGAAAATGAATATTGTGATATTTATTGAACCAATTCTTGATCCTCGACATAAGTTGGAATATATAGAATATGCTCTTGATCATCTCTATGGTCTGGAGAAGAGCGATTTTATGAAAAAGAAAGTAAAAAGTGTTGCGTACTCTATGTTCAATGAGGACAAAAATATTAGCTCTTTCCAAAGTGGTGGTACTACTACTACTAGTGAAGGAGTTGAACCTTCTAGTACAAATCAACCATTTCACAACTTGCAATCGTAGAAGTTTATGAAAGCCCAATTCAAGAAACATAAGATAGAATTGGGTGGTGGTGATGCTAAATCAGAGTTTGATTGATATCTAGATGAGAGCCTCGTAGATGAAGATGATGATGAGAGTGATTATTTTAATATTTTAGGATGGTGGAAGCTTAATTCTCCTCATTTTATGATCCTATCGAAGATGGCTCGGGATGTGTTGGCCATTCCCATATCTACTGTGGCGTCCGAGTCCGCTTTTAGTACGGGTGGCCATGTGTTGATTCATATAGGAGCTCTTTGACTCCAAAAAATGTTCGAGTTTTTATTTATTATCAAGATTGGTTTTGGGGGCCTTCCGATCGACCCATAGTATCCTTATTGAAAGGAGTTTGAAGGCGTGTATAAAGTTGAAATGGATAATTTTTATTTTCATATTTATTGCATTATTTTATTATCTTTTTGTGTATATTTTAACTTATTGATTCATTCTTTCATTTAAATTTGGGTAAATTAACGGTGGAATCAACGTCAACAAGCGAGGTTTGATTACTTACGCTCTTTAAAAATTGGAGTACTATTTGGGAGCACAAACTTTTAGTTGGAGACAATATTTATAATATTTTTGGAGCACAAACTTTTTGTGCTAGACTTGCTGCTACATTTACTGCTGCTCTGTTTTGGGATGTTGTACTGCTAGTACATTTACTGCTCTTGTTACATACTGCTATTGCTGCTCTTTTGGAAGTAAATGTTTCATTTATTGACTTATGTTACTGCTATTGTTACTGCCCCTGCTGCTCTTTTGGGAGTAAATGTTACATTCATTGACTTATGTTACTGTTGTTGTTGTTGTTAGTTGTTGTTGTTGCTGCTACTTCTCTTTATGCCTTTATGGGAGTATGTAACATTTACTGATTTTATTGCTACTGCTGTTAGCCTGTTACTTCTTGTCTCCGTGGTTTTATTGCTACTACCGCTCTTTTATTGTTATTGCTGCTCTTTATGGGAGGGAGTATGTAATATGTTACTACTGTTGTTATTGTCTTACTGCTGCAGATTCATTCTTTTGTTGGCTTGCTGTTCTTTCATGGGAGCTTGTTCATTGTTGTTACTGTCTTACTGTTGCTTTTACTTCTTGTCTCCAAGCCTTCAACTTGATGTGGTCTCCACTCTCCAGTACATTGGCAAGGCATTTAATTGCTGCAACCATTTGGTGAGGCATTTAGTACACTGTGCAACTGATGACAAGACATTTAATGCAGCCATTTAGTTTGGTATATCTATGATGTTAATTTATTGTCTTCTTTTGAAAATTTACTAACATATTAGTTGAAAAAGTGGCAATGATGACGTTGGCTTGAGAATAGGAGAATTGATACTACATGCATCAAACTATGATGCATAAATGAGCCTTATCTGAGCCTCATTTTAGGTTATTTTTTATTTTCTTTTTATTGTGTTGTTGTCCAGGAAAAAGGGGCTTGATGATGATGGCTTGATTGAGAAGAGAAGTTCTCTTAGAGAACTATGCATTTGCTGACATTTCTGTTGGTGCTCTGTGTCCAATTTTGTTCGTTAGAAGAGACTCAGAGAGGGTGGACTCTGTAATTTATTTATGATCCTTATATTCTGTAATAATGGAATTTGGGAAGGGTGCTTAGGGTGGACTTTGTAATGGGGTACTATGTTTATTTATTTGTACTTTCTTTGAATTCTTTCTGAGTGTTGTGGACAAAACTTATTCTGCACTTGAGGCAAAACTTATTCTGATGTTGAGTGATGTTGAGAGGAGAAGTAAGTAAGGGAATTTATTTATTTGTAATTTATAATGACATTTTTTTAATGATATTATCCTGTATTTTCTACTGATTCTTCTCTAATTGATGGCTTGAGATCTGAGAAGACCTGTAATTGATATCTTTGCTATATTTTGTTGTTTGTATATTCTGCTTTAACTGATATTATGCTGTATTTGAGAAGACCTGTTATTTTTTAGAATAATACAACTAGGTTGTGCTCTAATTCTGGTGTATAATATGATGTCTTTTATTTTGTACTTTTATGGGCCGGCCCAATTGGCCCATAAAATTGAAATGAACCATAAACCAAACATATTTTTGGTTCGATTTTTTATCGGTTTACTTAAGTTCGGTTCGGTTTATGAAAAATAGGTTCTCGATTTTGTCGGTTTTTGATAGTTCAGTTCGGTTTGGACCGAACCAAACCGTTGCTCAGCCCTACAAGTAAGGGCAAAAAAAAGAGTAAAGTCATAACGCTTGGTAGACATATCCCCAATTTCATAATTTCTGACTTACGTCTTTTAGTTGTAGCCTATGATATAACCCACAATTTCTAACATAGGCACTGTCATTTCAAGATCGATCGATGAATAATTTTACATGAGATCAAAAATCCATGTCAACAATTTGACAATTTAGCATATTACAGCCAACATCAAAGTTCCAGAATCAAAGTTTCACAACACTAAGCAATCAAGATGTCGGTCTTAATTTGGTGTCGGTTCATGTCGGTTTTCACTTTTTTACCTACTCCAAATTACAAGGTTATCACCGAACGATCGAGATTCTGGTACTTCAAAAGATGAGAAGAAAAACTGTAGCAGTGATTTGTTGTAGTACTTGTCAAGAACATAAAACTTGTGGCAGTCACTCCAGAAGAGATTATTCTTGGCGTACCTTGCGCTCCAATGCAATAGAACGTTTTCTTTTAGGACCGACGTCAAGTTCCTTCTTCAGGTCGCGGCTATAGAACAAATAAATATTTTAAGTAAATTAACAAGATTGTAGAAATTTTATACTCTAAATTTTTTTTACAGTCTCGTATTTTGTTACGACTGTAAATTTTTTCTACAGTCGTGTGTTCTTCCAGCCCTTCCATCCCGTTACTATGCCGAAATCCAACCCAAAGAAGATAAAAATTAACTACGGGACGAGTAACATGTGTTCTTCAACAATATGATAGTACAGTAGATATTAAATTATAACAAGGATTATGGAGAATTTTTTGTTAAAAAGAAATAAAAAATAACAATTCCAAATGAAGAAATGGAAGAGATGGAGGGAGAAGATTGGAAACAAGAGTTGTACCTTGATTGTGAAGAACCTTTAGGTGCCATCTTCGAAATTAGAATTTTTTTAAAGGTTTTGTTGAAGATGAAGGTGATGGAGAAAAAGAAGTTTAGGTTTAAAATGATTTGAAGAGAAAGACGGTGAAAATTAGAAATGAATATGTATGAAAGGGTTCGAAGGGATTTTGTGTGTGCGTGTGTGTGTGTGTGTGTGTGTGGGTTTGGGTGGGGGTGGGTGGGTGGGGGGGGGGGGGGACAATTCCTAGTAAGTTTAGATGTGCTTTATTTCTCCTAAGTAATAATTCCTCTAAAGTGAACTAGCCCCTTCCTGGACTAGTCCTTAGTAAGTTTAGATGTGCTTTATAATTTACCATGATAAAAGAGGGTCACCATCTTGATGGTGTATCAGGGCCCTTCTTTTCTTAGGACCTTCTGGATGCAATAAGCTGGATTCAATCAATCACTGACTTCCTGGCAGGCACCTCAGTTTGTTTTGAGCAACAACATTGGATCGTCACTTTATGACAGAAGTTTACTCCCTCTGGTGCCAGGGTCGATAACACGACATCACTGCATGTGGATTTGCGCTTCTGATTCAAGTGGTATCGTAAGTCACCAACGGGGTTTTCTTGAGAAGATGGATCTAGACAGTCCATTTCTGAAGCTTGGCGATTCATGAATGACCTTTATTAAGACAAATTATAAGAGCACTCCATTCTTTACTCAGGACTAGTCTATTTTTTTATTTATTTACAAGTTTGCCACTAAAAATTACTCAGAACAAGCCCAAATGTTACTATATAAGTCAATTTTTCTTTCTTCTTCCCTTATCCATCCCAAAACCCTAAACATTTTCTTTTCCAAATATCTCTCAATCCATGTTTATGCTTAAATTTCATCTTCTAATATTCATTCTAGAAGGATTTTCGAAATTTTGAACCTATTTTAGGGTTACAAATTTTAAAAATTCGTTCATAATCGCGACGGAGACGATGATGGACTGTCAATAATGTCGACAGTTCTACCAATTGGAAGGACTGTCAAAGAACTTGACAGTCCTACAAAAAATATTGAACATCATAATTTTTTAGGACTGCCAAAATGTTTAACAGTACTACCAATTAGAAGGACTATAAATTTTTTTGACAGTCCTACGTAAAACATTGAATAACATTTTCTTCCAGGATGTCAAAATCTTTGACAGTCAAAGATTTTGACAGTCCTAAATGTTGTTATGACTGTCAAAACTTGCCGCAACAGCTCGTTTTATTTTGCACTGTCAATAATTTTGACAGTCCTAAATGTTGTCAAGACTGTCAAAATTGACAGTCCTAAATGAAATTTGCTGTAACAACAAGTTTTCTTTAGGACTGTCAATAATTTTGACGGTCCTAAATTATGAAGAACACAATTTGTTTCCTTTAGTAAAAATGGACGACTTCATTCGTGTTACTATATGTTTTGATAATTAAGTTTTTTTTGGGAGGGGGGTAGGATGGGGGGGAGAGGGCAGTCCTAAGTAAAAAATAGATTGTCCTGAATAATTTTTTTTCTCAAATATGAACTATTTCCAATTTTGGACAGTAAAAAATGAAGTGTCATTATAATTTACCTTTATTAATAATGAGTCTCTCTGTCCCCTATCAGTCATAGATAGGACGACAACTCTTGGAAGAGCATGTTCGGTTCCATTAGGAACAACAAATTCAGCGTTCTGGACGCTAAGTTGATACAACAACGTGGTTTCCGAATTCCCATGGGAGGGGTCACAAATGAAGCGAATGGAAGCGCTAGAGCATATGATGCCGCTGGAAGCAGAGTTCTTCCGACATACAGAGCGGTTCTGGCGGCTATAAGCCCAATTGCTGCAGCAGATGGAAGCGCAGCTGGAAGCAACTGATTTGCTCTATCAGATGGAAGCGTAGCTGTAGGCACTTGTATTACTTTGGCGGCTGTAAGGGGCTGTTTGGATAGATGTAACTCTTCGAAAGTGTAAAAGTGGCACTTGCTGCAAGTTGAGTTTTAGTGGAGTTGCAGCAAGT
Source organism: Iris pallida (assembly GCA_029216955.1). Taxonomy (NCBI): domain Eukaryota; kingdom Viridiplantae; phylum Streptophyta; class Magnoliopsida; order Asparagales; family Iridaceae; genus Iris; species Iris pallida. The sequence continues at coordinate 9,829,214 of JANAVB010019800.1, read as the reverse complement.
GTCATTTTCTAAAATGTGTTCGGATAGATTATTTTTTGTCTGCTGCAAGTGGAAGAAAAATTAATTTGGTGTTTGGATCGTTGTTGTAAGTGAAAAAAATAATTTTTTTATATATATCTCTCTCTCTCTCCTCTCTCTCTCTCACTTTACTCTTCCCCTCCCTCCACCGCCACCAGCCTCCCTCCTTCCCTCCATCGCCTCAGACCACCACCACCGCCTCCACGAGCCACCACCGCCACCTCAGTCCACCACCACGAGCCTCCCTCCACTGCCTCAGACCACCATCACCGTCTCAGACCACCACCACCGCCTCCACGAGCCTCCCTCCACCGCCTCAGACCACCACCACCGCCTCTACGAGCCACCACCACCGCCTTAGACTACCACCACCGCCTCCACGACCTCCCTGCACCGCCTCAGACCACCACCACCGCCTCCACGAGCCACCACCACCGCCTCTACGAGCTTCCCTCCACCGCCTCAGACCACCACCACCGCCTCCTCGAGCCACCACCACCCCACTCCAGCTCCCCGCCACCACCACCACCACCGCCACCACCCCACTTTCATCCCACCTCTCTCACTTTTGTGAGGGAAGTGGAAATGAACAAAAAAGTGGGGGACAGCAACTGTGCAGCAAGTGAGATTCCTCACTTACTGCCTCCAGTTGCTGCCAACCAAACACCACAACTCCCACCAAACCCAGCCACTTACCGTATCTCCTTCCACTTTCCGCGCATTCACCGCGAGCCAAACAGCCCCTAAGTGCACTCGAACCAAACAACCACTTATGATTTAAATTGTTAAAGCCTTGATCTTTTCTTCTTGGGCCTTCTTCTTGGGTTCCTTTAACACTGTAGCTTTCCATTTAGTTTAAACCCAACGAATTCGTCACAATTCCTTCTTCTTCCTTGACAAAAGAGGTTGCGTGAGGAGTAAGGAGGAGATTCAAAATCTCTAACTGAATTTCCAGCCTGGAGCTTTCATCTTTCGGCCATTCCTAACCGATTGAAGCCCTATTTAATCCCCACAATTTTCCATTTCTTTATTATTACCAATTGTCTTCATTTTCTTCCAAATTGAGATCGAGAGAGAGAGGGAGGAAGAGCAGAGCTCCTATTTTCCTTCTCGTCGAGTATCAATGGAGAATTTGTAAGTTTTGGTTTAATTTCGTTCACGTTCTATGAAATTTTATAATATTTGAGGAATGATTTTCGATCTCCTCCTTGGAACAGATCGATTCACTTCACTCTTCCTGGCTGAGCAATCGATCCTTTTTCTTTGAAGTCAGTAATTGCGTTCTGGTGGATCAGTCCCTGGTGAGTGGTTCTGGAAATCTTTTTGATTCAATCTGTTATCTTCGACCTGAACTGAAGTAAGGATTCTATTAGATAGCTGTTTCCATCTCAAATTCTTCTTTGGAAACTCTCGATCGGTTGCTCTGATCAATTCGACCAGTGTAGAGGTGTGGATTGCTTGATTGATCGTGTGGTTATGATGATTACATTTTTTTAATAATGTTCTTCATTTTGTGTTATTAATTTATAGATTGGTATAAAGATCGTGTTGGTCGATTCAATTGGATCCCCTTAAACTGTCAAGTTATCATCAGTAAGTATTCTCAATCTTTAACGTAAATGAGTCGTATGATCAGTCTACAAATCTCTGGTTCTTGTGTATGATTCGATTGATGATCAACTTTCAGTTTAGGCTAACAACTGAAGAGCCTGTGTCCAGATCTTGATTCATGTCTACAGGATAATTCAGATCGGACACTCTCAGGTAAATTCCTAAATTCTCTAAAAAGAATGGAAGATGATGCATAATTTAGATTTTGTGACTGAGTAATAGATGTTAGAAGTGCAATCAATTTTGAGTATAATTCTATAAGTCTGATAGCTGGAACTCAGTAGGATATTTAAGAGGAATCAGACATTCTGTTTTGGTTACCTCACCCTATTGTTCACTCCTTTATGGCAGTGGATAGCTCGAATTGGTGAGAATGTAGGGTGAGCTCTTTATATAGAAGATTGTGGTCTGTTTGATATCTACTTAACTAAAATTAGCTATGGACAGCAGAGTATGTACAGTTGTGGTTGATATCTGATATTATTTTCTTGTAATCATGGCTTATATGTGTATCAACAGGTTAGGGTCCAATTAAACTCAGTATATCACTTGGGAATTTCTTGTTTTGAACAATTGTTAGTTAAAGTTGAGATTATGGTAGTGAGGAGTCCTTGAGATACTTCTAGTTGGCTTGGGTTGAATTGAGCTGATCTATTCATGAATCAGAACATGACTGATAATATTGTTCAGTAATAACTTATCAGTTATGGAATTCGACACACAGGTGGAATAGAACCTGCAGTGATTTAGTTGTAGTAGCTGCTGCTAGATATCCTTGTCTGAACTTCCAACATGGAAGGATTGGGTTGGCTATGGTAGAGAAGTCCTATTTCAGTAGAGGCTTGTAAATCAGTGCCATAGGATTTCAGTCTCAGGAAGGGGTGAGTAATGGTAGGAGTAGTTGGTAGTCGTTTAGAAGTAATCAGTTAGTTGTAGTCCTATTTAGGACTGTATATATAACTGCTAGTTGCCTTAACTCTATTAAATCTAATAATGGTGGTGCATGACAATATGTTTAAGGCATAGCTAACCTGTTAGTAACAGTCCCGTTCTAGACTGATTTGGCACAGCCTGAGTGAGGATTGATACATTTGAATCAAGCCTGAACTGTGGTATCAAGTTCAACCTGAGAACTGAACTGTGGTATCAAGTTCAACTAAGAACTGAACTGATCATATCATTCCAACATTAGAATAACCTTTAAGCATTTGTTTTAGTCAATCTAAAACTTTATTTATATAGCAAGTTCCACTGATAAGTAACTTTGAGGAAATAGTCTAATAGATGAATGTGGTTGAGATACTGAGATTATAGTTTGATTTTCAGATCAGTATAAGGACTAACATGTTCTGAACTGACCACAAATAGGAATGGTTTGAGTTCAGATGTTAACTTCTGAGATGGCTTTGGACTGGACTGAAGATATCAGTCCTACTCTTGGCTTTGGACTGTTGTTCAGTGACCCAAGATTTGTCCAGTAACCTATGGACTGTCAATATGTGCAGGACACATTATTGTGGCTGTTTGCTACTAAGGGTGTTTGATCCCATTTGTTAGTAACAACTGGTTTTTTAACCTGAGAACAGGGTAGTTGAGAAGACTGAGTGTAAAACCTTAGATAGGTATTAAGTCTCCAGGATTTGTAGCATGTAGAAATCGAGTATTGGATGATGTAATTTAGACTTTGGGATGTCAATTGAGTTCAGGACAATAGATATGGGAACTTTCATGTAGTGATCAGTGCTTAGAATTAGACTGATGAGAGAAAGACTGATATTAGCATGTCTGATCTGTTTTTCTGAAACATAATATGGGGACTATAGAGTTTAGCACATCAGTCTGAATTTGGACTGACTGTATTGGTCTGAATCTAGACTAGTTATATCAACCTTTAGCTCACACAGGAGTATAGCTTAGATAGGCTTTACTGAACTTGAGTATTGCTTTACAATGAGTATGGGCAGGACCACATACTTTGAGAATATGCATATATTTCAAATATCAACTGATGATGGATTGAGGGTTGGTTTAAATTCTAAATCTGGGATCATGATGTGTAGCTTAATTAGGGGTTAACTTGTTCAGTCTTAAATCAATACTGAATTGTACCAGCTTAATCAAGACTGGTTTACAACAGAGCTCAAGTTAAGGATTGATTGTGTCAATGCTTTAGTTGAGTTGAGTTGTAACAGCCCTGTTTAGAGACTGACCTACATCAGTCCTATTTAAGACTGAACATGGCTATTTAGTTCCTAAATTTATTTAGCTAATATTATAGTTATATGTCACTATGTTTTAGGATATATTCTTATGGTAGTTATAAGAGCAAATATGGTTAAGTAATATTGAGTGGTTAGATAATCAAGCCTATGAACCCTAGAATGCAGTAATCAATTAGTTTAATAATAAGTGTTAGCATATGGATTTATATTTAATTAATTGTACCAATTTAACAGGAGGATATCCAGCTGTACGACCCCCACTTGATCACCCTGAGCAAGGCAAGTATACTCCTCGGACTTGTTCATTTTCTCATGTCTTGTATATTAATTCTTGTATCACCTTGTTAACATGATGTATCACGGGATTGTCTTGTTTCATGTTCTCTTGAGTTTACTTGTGTCTAGGAGGAAAAATACTACAGATGTGTGATCAAACCCATATTACTATTCATTTGAATAGCTTAGGCCCCGCATCGTGCACGCAGGACCAAAGCCGTACCATTTCATGTTCATTGAATCTACCCAAGCCGATCACACACTCTGGATGTATTTCAACATGTTACACATTCAGGATTCAGATCGTATTTCATGTTCAGGTTGTATTTCATGTTCAGGCTGTATTTCATGTTCGGGACTCATATCATGTTTCCTGTATTTACTTTCAGTTTTCATGTTCAGATTTCATGTCTTGTTCTCATTTCTCGTACTTTATATATATTTTCTGTATTCTTGTTCATACCATGATGCTCATGTTCATTTCCTTGGATATACTTAGCTCCGCTCCTGACTAGGATATGTTGCAGGTGAGCTGGAGGCTATCTGTGATACTTACTACCTATGAGCCAGTTGATGTTGCCCATGACCTAGAGGCCGAGGAAGCCTAGACTTTTCTCTTTAGCTTTATCTGGACTTGTATTAGAGATATTAGTACATTTTACAATTGCTGGTATGTAATAACATTTAGATTTGTATCTGAGATTCTGGGATTTGATATATTAAATGCTGTGATTACTTTCATTCTTATCTGGATTCATAGTTCTCCCTAGATATTGGTACAGCTTACTTCATCGTGTCTAAAGACGAAGGCTGGGCGTGTCCGACTCGTATCCGATTATTCGGGAGCGGGTCGTGATATATTTTTAGTGGTGGCCTATGCAGTTCAATCCTAATAGTACCTAGGACTTAGCGTACTATTGGGGGACTTGATTACACTAGGGAAACTTGATCACATCATAGGAGAAATCGGGAAATAAGGGTATATCAGGTTTATCAGGTGCATTGATATTATAAAAACATTGTTTATTAGGTTTTAGGGATTGTCAATCAACGAAGTTTTCTTTCTATTGCTGGATGGTCACTACGAGAAAGACCGCGGATCAGCCAGGAGTTGCAGGCAGTTCAGATCAGCCTGCACCAGACGCTCCAGTTGATCAGCTTCCGCTACAGCCTCCTATCTTTTCTCCTTTGCCTTCGACGATGATGTTTGACGGCGCCCAGGTGATGGCCATGTTCCAGCAGTTTATGGAGGCCCAGAACTGCCAGGCAGCACAGTTCAGAGCGACCGTCGTCGACGCACACAGGACTCGAGAGACGGCAGCACCAGCACCGGTAGCACCTCCAGTACCAGCAGCATCGAGACCGGGGATGACCAGGGACTACCAGAACCTCTGCCCGATGGACTTTTGGGGCAATAAGGATCGTTTATGCAGACGAGTGGCTGGAAAATGCGGAGAGGACGCTGAAGATTGCGAGGATCCCTGATGACTTGAAGGTGGAGGTGGCGAGTATGCGACTGTTCGACCTTGCCTGAGCCTGGTACCGCAAGGAGCCCCAGTTGGCAGTACCACAGGTTCTTTGGGTAGATTTTAAAACTCTGTTCAAAGAAAAGTTTTTCCCAGACATCGAGAGAGACGAGCTTCAGATGCAGTTCGAGGCCTTACTGTAGGGGACTATGTCAGTAGCAGAGTATACTTCAGAGTTTACCCGACTCAGCAGGTTTGCAGAGAACCTAGTCGGCATGCCGGAGGAGAGGGCCTGGAGATTCAAGAAGGGCCTGACCAGAGAGCTGCGGCACGCAGTAGCTATTAGCCAGGAGACTACTTACTCAAGCATCTTCATGATCGCTCAGGCAGTTGAGAAGGAGATGGACCCGAAGCCCAAGAGGGATAGGGACATCGACAGCAGCAGTTACCAGGCACCGACGAAGAGGGTACAGATGCAGACTCAGACGAGGCCAGCCAGCATGCAGCAGTTCAGCATCGACCTACCAGAGTTCCAGCAGTTCAGCTTCAGAGACAGCAGGGAGTCACTTGCACATACTGTCATCGGCCAGGACACCATATGGAGGTCTGTCGCAAGAGGCTCGAACTTTGCCTATTCTGTGGGTCAGACGCGCACCAGATGAGAGACTGTCAGCAGGCCACAGCAAGACTAGCAAGAGGACCCCGAAGAGCTGGAGGACTACCGCCTGCACCATCCAGAGCACTGCCTGCTGTACCCCAGAGAGAAGGAGCTCTACCACCTCAGCAGTAGAGATTTGTACAGCACCAGCAACAGCAGAGGGGAGGACCACAGCGGGGACGTGCTTACGTCATGGCCGCAGTTGAGGATGAGAAGGCAGCTCCAGATGTTATCACAGGTTCTGTTATCATATATTCATTTCCTGCTATTGCATTGTTTGATTCTGGAGCCCACACATAGCTTTGTATCATATGATTTTCTGCATAAACACATCTTCACACCCAAGCCCACTAGGAGGAACTGTCGGATTATGATAGGAGGTGGGGTAGTACAAGTTAGTGAGATGGTGGATTTCCCTATCACTATAGCTAGACGAAAGCTTAGGGCTCGACTTCTAGTGATGTCATTGCCCGAATTCGATGTAGTCATCGACATTGACTGGATGAGCGAGCAGTTTTCCGTAATAGACTAACATGAGGGGAATGTCACATTCAGCCTGCCTGGAGTTCTGTCGTTCGAGGTCAGAAGATAGATCGCAGAGAGGCCAGAGGGAGTCTACTTCGGAGCAGTTGCAGAAGCCCAGGAGTTGCCGCATCCGCTGATTACAGAGTTTCTCGATGTCTTCCCCGAGGTATTGCCAGGATTTCCTCCAGATCGAGATGTGGAGTTCAGCATCGACCTAGTGCCCGGATCGACGTCGAAATTCCAGCATTGCTATAAGATCAACCCGAAGGAAGCTGCAGAGTTGAAGGCCCAAATTGATAGTTGGAGGGCAAGGGTTTTATTCGGTCTAGTGCTTCATCCTGGGGAGCACCGGTACTCTTCGTGCCCAAGACGGATGGGACTGTGAGGATGTGTATCGATTATCGTGCACTCAATAACATCACCATCAAGAATAGATACCCGTTGTCGCAGATTAATGAGCTGTTTGATCAGCTGAGTGTAGCGAAGGTCTTTTCCAAGATTGACCTTCGATCGGGGTATCATCAGATGATGGTTTGGGAGAAGGATATTTCGAAGACAGCTTTCAACACCCGTTACGACCAGTATGAGTTCTTGGTGATGCCGTTCGGACTTACCAATGCCCCAGCAGTGTTTATGAACTTGATGAATAAGGTTTTTCACAAGTATCTGGAGAAGTTTGTCGTAGTCTTCATTAACGACATCTTGATATATTCGAAGACCGAGGAGGAGCCTCTGGAGCTTCTGCAGATCGTGTTAGAGATTTTAGGGAAGGAGAAGCTGTACGGGAAGCTCTCGAAGTGCAAGTTCTTCTTGGACAGGGTAGAGTTTTTGGGGCATATAGTGACTGGAGAAGGGATTTCTGTGGATCCCAAGAAGATTGAAGCAGTGGAAGCATGGGTACCTCCCAAGTCAGTAGCAGAGATTCGTAGTTTCCTGGGGCTAGCAGGATACTACAGGAAGTTCATGAAGGATTTTTCCAGGATAGCAGAGCCGATGACCAAGCTTACGCGGAAGGACGAAGAGTTCATCTGAAGCGACGCCTGCCAGTCAGTATTTGAAGAATTGAAGAGAAGACTCATGACAGCACCAGATCTAGCGTTGCCATCGAGATCCGAAGGATTCGTCATCTATAGCGATACTTCAGGAAAGGCTTGGGATGTGTGCTTAAGCAGAACAAGAAGGTCATTGCTTATGCTTCTAGACAGTTGAGGCCTCACTAGAAGAATTACCCTTCACATGACTTGGAGCTTGCAGCAGTCATTTTTGCCTTGAAACTGTAGAAGCACTGCTTGTATGGAGAGAGAGTGGACATCTTCACGGACCACAAAAGCCTGAAGTATGTTTTCACTCAGAAGGAGCTGAATATGAGGCAGCGCAGATGGCTGGAACTCATAAAGGATTTTGACCTCAATCTGCAGTACCACCCTGGAAAGGCGAATATGGTAGCATATGCTCTCAGTCGATATCCTGTTGCTATGTTTCTCTCTATAGATCGACATCTTTTGGAGGATCTTGAGAGTCTGGGGATCGAGATTGTTCTTCCAGGAGTCGGAGGGCAGCTGATGCACATGCAGATACAGTCATGACTGATAGAGAAGATCAAGGAGACCTAGTTTCTAGATGAGGGACTCCGATGTCTCAAAGGCCAGGCAGAGACAGGATTGCTCGACGACTTTACTATTACAAACGATGGATCCCTGAGGCAAGGAACTCAGTTGTATGTGCCTAAAGATTTACGAGAGGAGGTGATGCAGGAGGCTCACCAGTCACAATATTCTATTCATCCTGGATCTACCAAGATGTACAAGGATCTGCGAGAGTATGTTTGGTGGTATGGGATGAAAAGAGATGTTGCCAGATTTGTTTCCAGATGCCATGTGTGCCAGCAAGTCAAGGCGGAGCGCCAGAGACCAGCAGGACTACTCCAGTCTTTACCTATTCCGGAATGGAAGTGGAAGAACATCACCATGGACTTCATCTCTGGTTTACCGCGTACGCCCAGTGGCAAGGATGCTATTTGGGTTATCATGGATAGACTGACGAGGTCTGCTCATTTCATTCTGTTCAAGGTTCGGCTATCGACCGAGAAGCTTGCAGACCTCTACATGTAACAGATTGTGTGGATTCACGGGATACCGGTGAGCATCATTTCAGACAGGGACAACCGCTTCATATCCCACTTCTGGAAGAGTCTACAGCTGAGCTTGGGGTTACAGTTGAAGTTCAACACCGCCTATCATCCACAGACGGACGGACAGTCCGAGAGGACCATTCAGACACTGGAGGACATGTTGCGAGTTTGCATACTCGATTTTGGAGGTTTGTGGGGGGATCATTTGCATCTAGTGGAGTTTGCCTATAACAACAGTTATCAGGCTAGCATCGAGATGACCCCGTTTGAGGCACTGTATGGACGGAGATGTTGTACACCTTTATCTTGGGACGACGTTGGCGAGAGGGCTTTACTTGGACCAGAGATGGTGGTAGACTCAGCTGAGAAGATCAAGCTGATCAGGGAGCGTCTCAGAGTTGCACAGGATCGGCAGAAGCACTAGGCGGACAGTAGCAGACGGCCACTGGAGTTTGCCGTTGGAGATAGAGTGTTCCTGAAGATCTCGTCGACCAGAGCCGTCATTCGTTTCGGCAGAGGCGGAAAGCTCAGTCCGAGGTACATCGGACCTTTTGATGTGATGGCACAGATTGGCGAGGTAGCATATCGACTAGTGCTTCCAACCAGCTTGGAGGGAGTGCACGACGTCTTCCACGTGTCCCAGCTTCGACGCTACATTCCAGACCCAAGCTATGTGGTGGACTACTCAGAGTTAGAGGTGGGTCCGAGGTTAACCTACGAGGAGCAGCCAGTGGAGATCCTTGATCGGAGGGAGAAGCGCCTACGGAACCAGACTATTCCACTTGTCCGCGTCATGTGGAGGCACCACTCTCCGGAAGAGTCCACCTGGGAGCGCGATGACGAGATGCGAGAGCGCTATCCTAGATAGTTTACTTGATTGTATGTTAGTGTTTTGAAATTTCATTTTCTTTCAATAAAATGTTTGAGAATCAATTCTTGGAATAAAATTTTTGGGATTTCGAGGACGTAATTTTTTTAGGAGGGGAGATTTGTAACCTTACCTTTCTAAAAATCATCAAATATAGTATATTTTTATATTTTCTTTAATTGTCTATTATTAATTAAGTTTTCAAAACTATTATTATGATTTAAATTGTTAAAGCCTTGGGCTTTTCTTCTTGGGCCTTCTTCTTGGGTTCCTTTAAATACTATTACATAGTTCAGAACACTGTAGCTTCCATTTAGTTTAAACCCAACGAATTATTCACAATTCCTTCTTCTTCCTTGACATCAGAGGTTGCGTGAGGAGTAAGAAGGAGATTTAAAATCTCTAATTGAATTTCCAACCTGGAGCTTTCATCTTCCCGCCATTCCTAACCGATTGAAGCCCTATTTAATCCCCATAATTTACCATTTCTTTATTCTTACCAATTGTCTTCAGTTTCTTCCAAATTGAGATCGAGAGAGAGAGAGGGAGGAAGGGCAGAGCTCCTATTTTCCTTCTCATCGAGTATCAATGGAGAATTAGTAAGTTTTGGTTTAATTTCGTTCATGTTCTATGAAATTTTAGAATATTTGAGGAATGATTTTCGATCTCCTCCTCGGAACAGATCGATTCACTTCACTCTTCCTGGCTGAGCAATCGAATATTTTTCTTTGACGTCAGTAATTGCATTCTGGTGGATCAGTCCCTGGTGAGTGGTTCTGGAAATCTTTTTGATTCAATATGTTTTTTGTTCTTCGACCTGAACTGAAGTAAGGATTCTATTAGATAGCTGTTTCCATCTTAAATTCTTCTTTGGAAACTCTCGATTGGTTGCTCTGATCAATTCGACCAGTGTAGAGGTGAGGATTGCTTGATTGGTCGTGTGGTTATGATGATTACATTTTGTTAATAATTTTCTTCATTTTGTGTTATTAATTTATAGATTGGTATAAAGATCGTGTTGGTCGATTCAATTGGATCCCCTTAAACTGTCAAGTTATCATCAGTAAGTATTCTCAATCTTTAACCTAAATAAGTCGTATGATCAGTCTACAAATCTCTGGTTCTTGTGTATGATTCGATTGATGATCAACTTTCAGTTTAGGCTAACAACTGAAGAGCCTGTGTCCAGATCCAGATTCATGTCTACAGGATAATTCAGATCGGACACTCTCAGGTAAATTCCTAAATTCTCTAAAAAGAATGGAAGATGATGCATAATTTAGATTTTGTGACTGAGTAATAGATGTTAGAAGTGTAATCAATTTTGAGTATAATTCTATAAGTCTGATAGTTGGAACTCAGTAGGATATTTAAGAGGAATCAGACATTCTGTTTTGGTTACCTCACCCTATTGTTCACTCCTTTATGGCAGTGGATAGCTCGAATTGGTGGGAATGTAGGGTGAGCTCTTTATATAGAAGATTGTGGACTGTTTGATATCTACTTAAGTAAAATTAGCTATGGACAACAGAGTATGTACAGTTGTGGTTGATATCTGATATTATTTTCTTGTAATCATGGCTTATATGTGTATCAACAGGTTAGGGTCAAATTAAACTCAGTATATCACTTGGGAATTTCTTGTTTTGAACAATTGTTAGTTAAAGTTGAGACTATGGTAGTGAGGAGTCCTTGAGCTACTTCTAGTTGGCTTGGGTTGAATTGAGCTGATCTATTCATGAATCAGAACATAACTGATAATATTGTTCAGTAATAACTTATCAGTTGTGGAATTCGACACACAGGTGGAATAGAACCTGCAGTGATTTAGTTACAGTAGCTGCTGCTAGATATCCTTGTCTGAACTTCCAACATGGAAGGATTGGGTTGGCTATGGTAGAGAAGTCCTATTTCAGTAGAGGCATGTAAATTAGTGCCATAGGATTTCAGTCTCAGGAAGGGGTGAGTAATAGTAGGAGTAGTTGGTAGTTGTTTAGAAGTAATCAGTTAGTTGTAGTCCTATTTAGGACTGTATATATAACTGCTAGTTTCCTTGACTCTATTAAATCTAATAATGGTGGTGCATGACAATATGTTTAAGGCATAGCTAACCTGTTAGTAACAGTCCTATTCTAGACTGATTTGGCACAGCATGAGTGAGGACTGATACATTTGAATCAAGCCTGAACTGTGGTATCAAGTTCAACCTGAGAACTGAACTGTGGTATCAAGTTCAACTAAGAACTGAATTGATCATATCATTCCTATATTAGAATAACCTTTAAGCATTTGTTTTAGTCAATCTAAAACCTTATTTAGATAGCAAGTTCTACTGATAAGTAACTTAAGAAAATAGTGTAATAGATGAATGTGGTTGAGATACTGAGATTATAGTTTGATTTTCAGATCAGTGTGAGGACTAACATGTTCTGAACTGACCACCAATAGGAATGGTTTGAGTTTAGATGTTAATTTCTGAGATGGCTTTGGACTGGACTGAAGATATCAGTCCTACTCTTGGCTTTGGACTGTTGTTCAGTGACCCAAGATTTGTCTAGTAACCTATGGACTGTCAATGTGTGCAGGACACATTATTGTGGCTGTTTGCTACTAAGGGTGGTTGATACCATTTGTTAGTAACAACTGGTTTTTCAAGCTGAGAACAGGGTAGTTGAGAAGACTGAGTGTAAAACCTTAGATAGGTATTAAGTCTCTAGGATTTGTAGCTGGTAGAAATCGAGTATTGGATGATGTAATTTAGACTTTGGGATGTCAATTGAGTTCAGGACAGAAGATATGGGAACTGTCATGTAGTGATCAGTGCTTAGAAATAAACTGATGAGAGAAAGACCGATATTAGCATGTCTGATCTGTTTTCCTGAAACATAATATGGGGACTATAGAGTTTAGCACATCAGTCTGAATTTGGACTGACTGTATTGGTCTGAATCTAGACTAGTTATATCAACCTTTAGCTCACACATGAGTATAGCTTAGATAGGCTTTACTGAACTTGAGTATTGCTTTACAATGAGTATGGACAGGACCATATACTTTGAGAATATGCATATATTTCAAATATCAACTGATGATGGATTGAGGGCTGGTTTAAATTCTAAATCTGGGATCATGATGTGTAGTTTAATTAGGGGTTAACTTGTTCAGTCTTAAATCAGGACTAAATTATACCAGCTTTAATCAAGACTGGTTTACAACAGAGCTCAAGTTAAGGATTGATTGTGTCAATGCTTTAGTTGAGCTGAGTTGTAACAACACTGTTTAGAGACTGACCTACATCAGTCCTATTTAGGACTGAACAGGACTATTTAGTTCCTAAATTTATTTAGCTAATATTATAGTTATATGTCACTTTGTTTTAGGATATATTCTTATGGTAGTTATAAGAGCAAACATGGTTAAGCAATATTGAGTGGTTAGATAATCAAGCCTATGAACCCTAGAATGCAGTAATCAATTAGTTTAATAATAAGTGTTAGCATATGGATTTATATTTAATTAATTGTACCAATTTAACATGAGGATATCCAACTGTACTACCCCCACTTGATCACCCTGAGCAAGGCAAGTATACTCCTCGGACTTGATCATTTTCTCATGTCTTGTATATTCATTCTTGTATCACCTTGTTGACACGATGTATCACGGGATTGTCTTGTTTCATGTTCTCTTGAGTTTACTTGTGTCTGGAAGGAAAAATACTACAGATGTGTGATCAAACCCATGTTACTATTCATGTGAATAGCTTAGGCCCCGCATCGTGCATGCGGGACCAAAGCCGTACCATTTCATGTTTATTGAATCTACCCAAGCCGATCACACACTCTGGATGTATTTCAACATGTTGCACATTCAGGATTCAGGTCGTATTTTATGTTCATGTTGTATTTCATGTTCAGACTGTATTTCATGTTCAGGACTCATATCACGTTCTCTGTATTTACTTTCAGTATTCATGTTCAAATTTCATGTCTTGTTCTCATTTCTTGTACTTTATATATATTTCTTGTATTCTTGTTCATACCATGATGCTCATGTTCATTTCCTTGGATATACTTAGCTCCGCTCCTGACTAGGATATGTTGCAGGTGAGCTGGAGGCTATCTGTGATACTTACTACGGGCAGGAGCCTGGAGGCACCTATAAGCCAGTTGATGTTTCCCAGGACCTAGAGGCTGAGGAAGCCTAGACTTTTCTCTTTAGCTTTATCTGGTCTTGTATTCGAATTCGCCTCCATGATCACTTCGGATTCGAGTAATCATGTAACCTTTTTCGTTTTGAACCTTTTTAGCAAAAATTTTGAAAACAGAAATGGAATAACTTTTCTTTGTAAGAAAAAAAACCCAAGTAAAACTAGAAAAGTCATCTACTATAACAAAAGCATAGAGTTTTCCAACAAGACTGGCTACTCTACTAGGACCAAATAAGTCCATATGAAGTAATTACAAGGGTCTAGTAGTGCTTACAGTATTTATGGAATAAAATGAGGATATGGTTGCCTTATTTAACTCACATTCGGCACATACCGTGTCCTTTTTGAATGTGATGTCGGGCAAGCCTCTAACTAGCTTCTTAGTCGATAGCCTGGATATAGTATCCATATTGGCATGACCAAGACGCTGGTGCCACGGTAATCTCTCATCCTTGTGAGCATAGAGGCATCTTCCTGCACTGTTAGTATCTCTAGATAGATAGAAAATGTAAATGTTATCCTCTCTTATCCCTTCAAAAGCGATGTCTCCTGTTGACCTATCATAAATATAGCATTTATTTTGTCCAAAGTTAATATCATATCCATGATCAGCAAGGTGACTTATGCTGAGCAGGTTATGCTTTAACTCGGTCACTAGGCAGACATCCTTTATTACAGGAGAAGGAGGATGACCAATAGTACCATTACCTATTATATATCCTTTTAGGTTGTTGCCGAAGAATACATACCCTTCTCTCTTTATCGATAGTGATACGAAAAGATTTGCGTTTCCCGTCATATGTCGTGAGCATCCACTATCGAGAATCCACTTACTTTTAGTTGAGGAGGGAAGGTCCACCTACATCAAGAGTAGATGTGACCTTTGGTACCCATGTTCTTGAGGGTCCTAAAAAGTTAGCTTTTGGCATCCATGCATATATATTCCTATCTACTAATCTCCTAACTCTACATTATGGTGAGATGTGTCCATGTAATCCACAATAGGTGCAAATAGCATTCCTATTTATGTTTGGAGCATGTTGATGATGTCTATATGTAGCATGGTAAGAGTGGTGTGGAGCAGCATGATAATGACTATATGTGGCAGCAGGATGATGATTATATCTATATGCAGTATGGTGGCGATTATGTTTATGTGCAACATAGTGATGATTATATCTATGTGTGGCATGGTGATTACGTGTCGCATTAGAATGATAGTTATGAGAATAATTTCTACGTGCATGTGGTTTTTGTGCTGTATGGAAGTGGGTGTACATGTTGTAGAAGCATGGAAAATATTGCTTTTAGTCCCACATCGGAAAGGAGAAGAAGAAAGGGCTCACTCCATTCTATAAATAGAGCCCCCTTACCTCCTTTGAAAAGGGCACCAACTTCTCTTTCCTCCTTCCAAACTTGGACTCTTCCTATTACGTACCTTCGGGTGCTAAGTCGAAGAAGTCTAGGGCAGCGCAGGCTCATCGAGCTCAGTCAGCGGTCCCAACCTCTGACCATCAAGAGCGTCCCGCTAAGCGGGCCTCTGATGGAAAGTTTTACAGAGCCGCCCGTGTCCAGCCCCCGGCGGCAAACGGACAGAGTGGTTCTCAAGAGTCTCCCAACAAAGATTGAGGGCAAGTATTTCTATTAGCCCCACATCAGGGAGCAAACATGATACCTACGCACTCGTGTGTTAGGGATACCCGGGCCCACAAAGCGAGTGCACAGGTCGATCGAGACATTCCTCATGCGAATCATGAGACGTCCTTCATGCGGCTCGGTCATGAGACATTCCTCATGCGGCTCGGTCATGAGACGTCCTTCATGCGGCTCGGTCATGAAACATCCTTCATGCGACACAGAACCCAGGAAGCTTCATGCGGCTCAAAATCAGACGAGCTTCATGCGGCTCAAAATCAGACGAGCTTCATGCGGCTCAAGAGTATCATGCGGCTCAAAAGTCACCAACATGGACATGCGGCTCAAGCGTCTATGCGGCTCGAATAAGTTCCATGCGGCTCAGAGAGGAGCCACGTGGCCTGCAAACAGCTCTTCCCTTTGTCCTTTACTGCATTAAATGCCTTGACGGCTGACAGCTCTGACAAATGACAGCTCTGACATAAAGGTACAATTATGACTCCGTCATAATGGCAGACTCCTAGGGAAACGAAGGAATTCTCTGACACAATCTCCCGAAATCCAGAAACCTTCATGCGGCCTTGACACGTGGACTGTCGCATGCGGCTCAAGTAGAGACCACCCCATGCGGCTCAGGCCGAAGCTGTCCCATGCGGCTCAGACCGAAGCTATCCCATGCTGCTCAGGCAGAGGCTACCCCATGCGGCTCAATGAGGAGCAATCCTCATACGGCTCCGACTTCCTCAGTGGCTCGCGGTTAGGACACGTGGCATCAAATCGATCGAAATCCATCAACAAGTCCCAATAAAATATTGGGATCAAATCAGATCATTTGCAATCAAGCAAATCAATAACACGTGGCGGGAAATCCGAGATTGACATGACACATCATGAGGATTTATGTCAATCATCATTAATTACCCAGAAAAGATTTGATGTAATCACATTAATTGCTCAAATCTATTATATTCAAGATGAACGGCCCAGATTCATTGATCCTTAGCCGCCGACTTTTGAGAATGGGCAATCATTGCAAACCCTAGTAATGCCCCCCATTCTTATAAATAGCAAGGTGCTTTTCCCTTACGAAAAAAAAGAAAAAGAAGAAATTCTCTTATTTTAAAAAAAAGAAAAAGAGGAGAGGAGACTCTCTTATTTTAAAAAAAAAGAAGAGACAGAGATCCAGAGAGCCAGAGAGAGAATATACAGAGATTGAAAGGAGAGCATTTCTTCACCAATGCCAAGCCGTTCTTCTACAGAGCCAAGGCTGTACCCGATCGTCCAAGGAGTAAGGCAGAGCGGCCGTCGCTTTCCTGAGCCTCTATCGTCACCCCCTAGAATCTAAAATAAATAATTGTACTTAGATTGCTGTACCTAGGCTTTCGTCCCTAGGCTTTCTTTGTACAAGCGAGTTTGTATTGTGAAGTAAAAGTCCAGTCCTCCGATAATTATTTTGGTCTTTTATATTTCATGGTAAACACGATGGCGACTCTGCTGGGGACAAACTTCTCCACGGCTGAGGAGTTGGTGACGTAATCGGATGCAGCCAAACTTGGCTCCATGCAACAGAAGATGGTCGTCCGTTTCGACCAACAGGCGTTCAAAGAAATGCTCTTCGACGGGAGCGCTGGCCCGGTCTAGAAGCAAACCCGCACGAAGAAGGCTCGTAAGGAGTGGAGGCCAAAATCGTTTGCTCCTCCCCGAGCCCTGGACGGAGTACTCTCTGTTACTCAAGACGGCGAAGGTGACTCTCATGCGGCCCCACTTCAAGCCATAGAGGACTCTGCTGTCCCCAAGTCTGGCAGAGAAAAGCACTACGATGCTGGACTTGCAGGGACAAAGAGTGATTCTATGCGCTCCAAGAAGAAGCCGAACACTCATGCGGCCAAGTCTGCCGGTCGCATGCATGATGCTCATGCGGCTGAAACTGCCAGCCGCATGAAGAAGGTCTATGCGGCCAGATCCTCCAGCCGCATGGAGAAAACTCATGCGGCCGAGACTTTCAGCCGCATGAAGAAAGCCTATGCGGCCACAACTGCCAGCCGCATGAAGACTGTTGACTCCAGTCGCATAATGCCTGCTCCACGTAGCTCAGGCTCAGTCTTCGATCGCCTCTCCTATGGGCCTGATATCTCATGTGCCTAAGAGAATATGTCTGACTCTCTGCAGCATCACTTTGACTCTTCCTACTATGCGCCTTCAGGCGCTAGATTGAAGAAGTCAAGGACAACGCGAGCTTGGCGAGCTCAGTCAGCTGTCCCAACATCTGACCATCCGAGCGCTCCACATATCGTTATGCCGGCCTCTGATGGGAAGTTGTACAGAACCACTCGAGTCCCGCCCCCGACGGCAAACGGACAGAGTGGTTCCCAAAAGTCTCCCAAAACCCAGGGAGCAAACATGGTCGTTCCAGACCCGTCTGACTTGCGTGAGGTTATCCTCCACAAACGCAAGGAAAGAGAGGGGGCCCCGGTGTGCAAAGAGTCCTCCTACGGACATCACTACACCCAAATCATCGTCAAATGCTGTTACAACAACGCGACAATAAGAAAAGATCGGCAACGTGCTTTCCAAAGGCTGCAACGACCAAGCTCAGAGGACGAGGCACCACCCGTCGTCTCTTGCAACTCCACTCATAAAATCTCTGCCGACGGGAGAAGAAAGAAGATAAACGTCTCCAGCCCGAAGATTTCAACCACTGCGACTAAGAAACTGCCGTCTAAACGGTTGTCCACCACCAGAATATTCCAAGGTACCCATTCGAAGACAAAATCTACTACAGTAGGAGATTCATCATCTACACCACTGGGGGTTACTGAAACTGGGGGTAGCACTCCTCAGAACATCCACGATAATTCGATGTTCTAAGGAGACGAGCCCGGGAAAACAATTCTTCCATCAGAGACAGCAGATACCGACGTCCTCGAGGACGTCCACGACTCTCAAGATGAAGCAAGCTCTGAAGCTGGGGGTACTATTCCTTCTGAGTCCGAACCAGAGAAGAACATTCCCACATACCCCGATGACTTCTCAGTACAAGGATATGATTCGGAAGACACGTCCTCCACCGTTCCTTCCATCACTCCTCATGTAAGGACAGTGTTCATGACGGACAGCAAGCAAGGTGGTTCCAGTGATCGCCAGCGCATCGACACTCTGGAAGCCATACTGCATGCCTTGGTCAAGTCTGTAGACGAGATCAAAGCGGTCCTTCCAACTTTTCAAGGAGAGACGCCTGGCCAAACAAGTACGGGTCCCGCAGTCAATGCAGACTCGAACTCAGCGGCACCAAACCCGGGCAACAATCCTCCTAAAATAACAGCTCCCACTGCTGTGGATGAGGCCAGGGAAGCAAAAAGAGAGGTCCAGGAGCTCCGAGCCATGTTTTACGCTCGAGAAACCTCTCAAGATCTCAGAATATGGCAACCATACCTTGCTGCATGGAGGGATGTCCCCTTCCCACCGAGATATAAGCCGTTCAATATCAATCCTTATAATGGAAAGACGTCTGCAAGTCGATACATCACTTACTTCGAGGTCACCACCGACCATCTGCCCCATGATGATGCCGCCTTCGACTGGTATCGCAACCTGCCAAACAACTGCATCCACTCCTTCGCCAGCTTCAAGCACATGTTCTTGGAGAGATTCTACGAAGTGGGACAGGACATCACAATGTCCACCCTCATGGACGTCGTCCAAGGGGAGAAAGAGCTGACAAGGAACTATATCGAGCGATTTTGCCAAATCGTAATGAAGTTGCCGTCTGGTAACCCAAATTCCTCCTTGATTGAAATTTGCCAAAAGAGATTGCTCCCAACAATCAGTCTCTGGATGGGCGAAAGTCAATTTAAGGACTGGAAGACGTTTATCATCAGTGCCACTAGCGCCGAAGAACGGTTGAAGAAGGCTCGCCAATTGGGATTGCACATCTCGGAGGAAGAGAACATGGGCAAGCATCATAATACCAGCAACGACAACGGGGGTAGCCCCTCCAACAATCGGGACAACAAGGGTAAGCAGGCTATGGTGGCCGACACAGCCCAGAAACCTGAGTTAAAACCGGCAGACAAACAATGGCCGCAAATCACTTACTCCTTCGAAAACGGTCACGTCAGGATCTTGGACATGCTCATACAAGGAGACAGAATTCAGCTCCCTCCACCAAGACGGAAACCTCGGCCGACAGATATGGAGAGCCCGAAGTACTGCCATTACCACCGCTATGTCTACCATGCTACACACGACTGCTACCAATTGAAGCGATACATCCAACATCTCATCGATTCGAACGCTCTGGCCATCGATTTCGAGGAGGTAACCGTGGCGGCCAACATGGTGTCCGTACAATTCGACATCTTCCCTCCAACAGAGACTCAAGACGGAATGATACCCATCCCTCTAGTGACATTGGAGATTGCTAATCTTCCACCTCCTCGGGATCAGGTTGCTGGTCTAGTGCCCCTCACCACATCACTAGGGGAGGTCATGTGGGTCCATCCAGACTTGGTATCTGAAGTGACTCAGTCTACACCATCCTCCATTTGCAAGAAAAATAGTACAAAAGTCAGATCCTACCGCACAATCTCGATAGATGTCGAGGAAGCCACAGCTGCCGTCACTCGGTCGGGGACACAATCCCAACCTGTGGCTGATAACTCGGCTGAAGATCATCAGCCAGCCACCGCTGACACCCCAGGACCTTCCCGGCCTCCGACGACCGACAAGCCTAGGCCGAAGGAGACTCGCTTTGACAAATCCCTCCGAAAAGAGGCACCTCAGGGGTTGGAGAGGCCCTACAACTTCGACATCTTGGCGCAGTTGGCCAATACACCAGCCAAATTGTCATTATACGAGCTTCTGAGGCTCTCGAAGGATGTTCGTACGGCTTTGAGCGATGCACTCCAAAATGCCGACGCATATCTGGCTCAGGTCAACCTCACAGGAGAGAGCCCGCCGACAAATCTCCAAGAAAACGCTTGTACAGGAGCAATGCCCAATATTGTCTTCACTCCGTAAGATATGCTCATCAAAACCAATCTGCATGACCGTCCATTATACTACATCGGATACATCGGGGACGTAAAGGTGGACCGGATGCACATTGATCCCGGTTCTTCCATAAGCATCATCCCGAAGGGTCTGTTACATCATCTCCGTATTCCTATGCATTGTCTGACGCCAGCAAGAACCGCCATCAGCAGTTTCAATTCCGGCAGGAGCTACATGATCGAAAAGATTCGCCTGAAGTGCCAAATTGGCGACCTCCAGTCAGAAGTAACCTGTTATATCATAGATGCGAACACTTCTTACAACATCCTCTTGGGGCGCCCTTGGATACACGATTATATGATCGTGCCTTCCACGCTGCACCAGACTCCTGCCTATACGAGAAGTCGAAGAGACATCTGGATGAAGATGTACAGGCTCAAACTGAGACGGCCCCAGGATCAGAAGAACCTCTGACGATCCACCTTCAAGCTCGCAAACCTGGCAAGTCCGCACCCCTTACGGCCGCTCTGCGTAAGGACGCAATCAGCCTCTCGACACAAGAAGGACAAATGATAATCCGGCTGCCAAGGTCCGGCCAAGCGCCGAGACCCACAACGGAGCCACTGACAATCAGACTACCAAGAGTCGGTTAGCCACAAGCAAAGAAGCTCAATCCCTTTGACAAGCCAATGACGATACGTCTTCCCAAGAAGAATCGTCATCCCGATGCAAAGTCTGGGACTTCTAGCGAACCAACAACTCCCCGTCCAGCATCAAGTACCAAACTGGGGGTCGCTAGTTTGCCAACAACTCCACGTTCGACCCCACCGATAGAACCTCTGACGATCAAGCTGCCCAAGTCATCCTCTCAGTCTTCATTTATACAGGGGGTGGTCGAAGAAGAACCAGAACTGGCCAAATATGTGGCTGCTCACACTGATGTTCCATCCGCAGATGATGTAATCCCGCTGGAAAAGATACCTTACTTCATCAATAAAGGGCTATCTTTGAACTACCTCGAGCTTAATAAGCTTTGCACAATGTATGCTATGGAACACGGTATAGGCACTCACCTACACACACATGTGACAAATATTTACACCGCAAACCAGCTTATCCCAGTAGAAGACGCTTACCGCATAATCGAGGGAGGGGACCATCCAATCATCTTCGGTCGGAAGGACGACCCACAGTCGTTCACCATAGGGAAGGTCGATCTCGAATCAGATGCCGGGAGACTGCCTCTTTATCTATATAGCCCCCAATCCAAACATCTCATGCAAAAACATGGGTATGATCTAGAGACTACGCCAGGCTTAAACTATGACACCGGTCGACGATTACCTTTGAAGCCACCAGTTCCGGCTGGCAAACCACGGGACTACTACAGCAAGACCCGATACGGATTAGGGAATGTCACGCCTACAACGACGCCTGAAAGTTCAGATGATTAATGCGATTGGCATTCACACTCAACCGGATCACCCACTTCCGATTCAGATGTCAGCATCGGGGATATGCTCAGGCAAGTCTGGTCCGTCAATATGGCATTCGCCGACGCTTACGAAGAAGATGAAGACATTTCTGAAATCCTTGAGTTAGAGCCATGGGCCCAACAGCTGGATGCACAATGGGAAAAGCGGTTCAAACATAGAGAACCTCCTACTGAAGATGAGGTTATACAGGTCGACCTCGGCAGCGAATCTTCTCCAAAACCAATCTTCGTCAGTAAAAGCATGACAGACGAAGAGCGAGAATCGCTGCTGGGACTTGTCAAAGAATATATTGATGTGTTCGCCTGGAGCTATGAAATATGCCAGGACTAAACCCCGAAGTCGTCCTTCATAAGCTCAACATTCGGCCAGATGCAAAGCCGGTCAAGCAACAACAGCGACGCTTCCGCCTAGGCATCATGGATGCGATCGAAGCCCAAGTTAACAAACTGATCGCCAGTGGCTTCATTCGTGAGGAACAACATTCTGACTGGGTCGCCAACATAGTACCGATCCTCAAGAAGAATAGGAAGATTCGAATCTGCATCGACTTCCGCAATCTGAACGAGGCATGTCCCAAAGATGAATTTCCCCTCCCTATCACAGACATCATGATTGACAACACATGCGGCTTCGAACGCATGTCGTTCATGGATGGTTTCTCGGGGTACAACCAAATCAATATGTCTCCTCACGACGAAAAGCACACATCATTTCGAACACCGATTGGCACGTATTGTTACACAGTCATGCCTTTTGGTTTAAAGAATACTGGCGCCGTATATCAAAGAGCCATGAGCATCATCTTCAGAGATCACTTGCGCAATACTGTGAAATGCTACATCGATGACATTGCCGTCAAGAGTCGCTATAAGGGAGACCATCTGCAGGATCTGAGGACGGTATTCGACCTGATACGAGCACATAACGTGAAGATGAATCCCACAAAATCCTTCTTGGGCGTATCTAGCGGAAAATTCTTGGGTTTTATTATTACTGCCCAGGGAATTCATGTAGATCCAGAGAAGACGTAGGCAATTATGGAGATGGGTCCCCCGAGAAATCTCCGCAAACTCAGAGGCCTTCAGGGGAGGCTAGCTTACATCTAGAGGTTCATTTCTAACCTCTCCGGGCGATGTCGACCATTCACCCATCTCATGAAGAAAGGCATCTCGATCGTATGGGATGAAGAATGCCAACGTACCTTCGACAACATCAAAGAATATTTGTCAAACACACCAGTCCTGGTGGCCCCTGTTGCTGGGGAACCATTCTTGATATATGTACGAGCAATGGAGCATTCCCTCGGCGCTCTGCTGGCATAAAACAACGATGCGAGCCATGAACAAGCTATATATTACCTCAGCCGAATGATGATTGGGCCAGAGCACCGATACACCGCCGTGGAGAAGGAATGCCTCGCCCTGGTGTTCGCCATTCAAAATATACGGTACTATGTCACAGGACAAACCATACATGTGATCTCACGAGTCAACCCTCTCAGGGTCCTCATGACTAAACCAGGAGCACTCAGCTCCCGCCTTGCCATATGGGCAATACTGCTGTCCCCCTATCATATGACCTTCGTTCCACAAAA
The DNA here is from genome assembly GCA_029216955.1 of Iris pallida. NCBI lineage: Eukaryota > Viridiplantae > Streptophyta > Magnoliopsida > Asparagales > Iridaceae > Iris > Iris pallida. The sequence continues at coordinate 9,805,512 of JANAVB010019800.1, read as the reverse complement.
GGCTGTTAAGGGTCAAGCTCTGACAGACTTTTTAGCAGCCCATCCAGGCTCGGAGTCATCCAAAAAATATGAAGGAATCCCAGATGAGGTCGCCGACTCGCATGCAACCTCCCACGATAATATATGGCAAATGTTCTTCGACGGCGCCTCAAGGACCGGACCTAAGGGCAACATCGTCGTCGGAGTCGAGGTGGTGCTGGTGTCTCCTTCCGGACTGGTGATCAATCGCGCTTGCTCCCTCACGGAACCTTGTTCTAACAATGTGGCCGAGTACAACGCTTTAGTCATTGGCCTCCAACTTACAAGAGAGCTGGGGGTAGAATATCTTGAAGCATACGGCAATTCGCAGTTACTCGTCAATCAGATCCGGGGTTCATATGAGGTCCGCCATGAAGACATGATCCCCTATCACCAAATAGCGATCAACATTATTTCGTCATTTGAGGGATTCTTCATCGAACACGTTCTCAGACTCCAAAACATCGAAGTCGATGCCCTAGCAGGCCTTGCCGCTTCCCTAGCAGTGCCGAACCATATTCATCATTCGGTTAACGTGATAGGCCACGAACTGGTCTGTCCAAAGAACAACATTCAATTCGTGGCAAGTTATTCCGCTCAAACGATCGACGAAGCGCTAGACTCGAGACAACCATTCATAGACTTCGTAGTCTACGACATTCTGTCGGAGAATCCGAAGGAAGCCACCTCTATCAGAAGGCGTTCTCTCAGATTCTTCTATGATACAGAGACAAAAATACTGTATCGCCGATCCTACGATGGATTACTGCTTCGATGTCTGTCAAACGCAGAAGCTAAAGAAGCCGTATGCGAAGTTCACGACGGTGTCTGCGGGGCCCATCAGCCTGGCCCTAAATTGTAAGACCGTCCTCGCCGAATGGGCTACTACTGGCCCACGATGGTAGCAGATACGATAGACTATGCAAGAAAGTGCAAAGCCTGCCAAGTCCACGCAAACTTCATCCACTAACCATCCGAGTTTCTACATCCGACAGTGGCGTCCTGGCCATTTGAAGCATGGAGAATGGACATCATCGGTCCAATTACTCCACCTTCCTCCCGAGGACATCGCTTCATACTCGCGATCACGGATTACTTCTCAAAATGGGCGGAAGCTGTTCCGCTCGCAGAAGTAAAGACTTCAAACGTGACCAGCTTCCTCAAGCATCACGTCATCTATCGCTTTGGACTGGCCCGAAGGATCATTCACGATAATGGTCTACAGTATGCAAGCCACACCTTCTACCAATTTTGCGACAAGCACATAATTCAGAATGTTGCTTCAACGCCATACAATCCCACAGAAAATGGGTTGGCAGAAGTATTCAACAAAACCATCATCAAGTTACTCAAGAAGTTCGTGTCCTCCAACAAATGCGACTGGAACGAGAAGCTTGGTGAATGCTTATGGGCGTATCGTACTACAGTCCGAACAGCCACCGGGAATACAACATTCTCCCTGGTGTACGGGAGTGAGGCAGTTCTCCCATTAGAGACTCAAATCCCTTTACTTCGCGTCGCCCTTACTTACCAATTGACGACGGACGATAACTACCGTCGTCGGCTACAAGAGTTGGAGGCCTTAGATGAAAAGCGCCTCTTGGCTCAGCAACGAATCGAGCTATACCAAGCACGCATCTCTGGAGCCTTCAACAAGAAGGTTAAAATCAGAACATTCTATGTGGGTGATCTTGTTCTGGCAGTCCGGAGGCTGATGGTCATGACTCACAAAACCGCCAGCAAATTCCAACCAAAGTGGGAAGGCCCATTTATCATTGAGGCTGTATTCTCCAACGGTGCTTACCGCCTCGCAAAATAAAACGGAGACTTGCTCATGTTGCCCGTCAACGACAAGTTCCTAAAGAAATATTATGTCTAAACATAATTTCCCAGATTATCGAGTCATGTACCCGCTGGTACCGCTGAACTCACATTCACAAAATTCTAGATTATCGAGTCATGTACCCGCTGGTACCGCTGAACTCACATTTCCAAAATTCCAGATTATCGAGTCATGTACCCCCTGGTACCGCTGAACTTACGTCCTCCTTCCACAAAAAAATCCCAGACTATTGAGTTATGTACCTTCTGGTGCCTCTGAACTTACACTTTGATTCCGAAATTCATGGATTGTCGAGTTATGTACCCGCTGGTACCCCTGAACTTACGTCCCGATCACTCTTTCAGATAGTAAGTCATATATGACCATACCTCTGAACTTATTTCTCTGGAAGAGCTCCTTCCTCATGATCCACTGCCCGTACTCCCAGTGCACAAAAAGGGTAACAGATCCACAAATTCCCAAAATGACCATGTCGATGTTACCTTTGAGTCGTCTCAATTCTGCCAAAAACAAATCACCCCTCTACATAGAACTTCCATGTCCTCATTACCTCTGAGTCATTCTATGAACCCCCCTTCATTGAGCCCACTCCTGCCATGTCCTCATTACCTCTGAGTAGGAAGGCTCTGTCGAAGAAACCCTCATGCTTGCCATGTCCTCATTACCTCTGAGTAAGTATGTTGGTCCCCTTTCGACTTATTATCCGTACCCACAATCGGAGTACGCCAAGGATAGTAGGTCCACAAATATCCTCCGCTGAGTCCACTCCTGCCATGTCCTCATTACCTCTGAGTAGGAAGATCCCGTGGTAAAACCCCCATACTTGCCATGTCCTCATTACCTCTGAGTAAGTATGTTAGTTTTCTCTCGTCCTATTATCCGTACCTAAAACCAAGGTATGCCAAGGATAATAGGTCCACAAATGTCCTCTGTTGACCACAAATGCCGTACTAGGTCCCCTAGTACATCCACATCTTTCCTCATCATCACATGCTCTCATTACCTCTGAGTAAGTATGTTAGTTTTCTCTCGTCCTATTATCCGTACCTAAAACCAAGGTATGCCAAGGATAATAGGTCCACAAATGTCCTCTGTTGACCACAAATGTCGTACTAGGTCCCCTAGTACATCCACATCTTTCCTCATCATCACATGCTTTCGGAGCCCAGCTGTTCCATAGCATTCTTTCACCCAATGCATGGAACTTCCACGTTGATAGCACCTCTGAGTTGTTCTATGTATCCTCATTCGAGTTCACTCCTACCATGTCCATATCACCTCTGAGTAGGAAAGCTCTACCATCAACCTTATATTTACCACGTCCATACCACCTCTGAGTAAATATGATGGTTCTCTCTCTCAACTTATTATACGTACCTAAAACCAAGGTACACTAAGGATGATAAGTCCATATAAAATCTCCAATGGAAGTACCCAACCTATCACGTCCATGCTACCTCTGATTGGATTGCCACACCTAAACAAATCTACTTTCCATGCTTCTTATTCAAAGTGTTCCAAATTTACAATTTGGAAACTTTGAAGGGGGTCCTGTAGAAGCATGGAAAATATTGCTTTTAGTCCCAAATCGGAAAGAAGAAGAAGAAAGGGCTCACTCCATTCTATAAATAGAGCCCCCTTACCTCCTTTGAAAAGGGCACCAACTTCTCTTCCCTCCTTCCAAACTTGGACTCTTCCTATTATGCACCTTCGGGGGCTAAGTCGAAGAAGTGTAGGGCAGCGCAGGCTCATCGAGCTCAGTCAGCTGTCCCAACCTCTGACCATCAAAAGCGTCCCGCTAAGCGGACCTCTGATGGAAAGTTGTACAAAGCCGCCCGTGTCCAGCCCCCGACGACAAACGGACAGAGTGGTTCTCAAGAGTCTCCCAACAAAGATCGAGGGCTAGTGTTTCTATTAGCCCCACATCAGGGAGCAAACATGATACCTACGCACTCGTGTGTTCGGGATACCCGGGCCCACAAAGCGAGTGCACAGGTTGATCAAGACATTCCTCATGCGAATCATGAAACGTCCTTCATGCGGCTCGGTCATGAGACATTCCTCATGCGGCTCGATCATGAGACGTCTTTCATGCAGCTCAGCCATAAGACATTCCTCATGCGGCTCGGTCATGAGACGTCCTTCGTGCGGCTCGGTCATGAAACATCCTTCATGCGGCATAGAACCCAGAAAGCTTCATGCGGCTCAAAATTAGACGAGCTTCATGCGGCTCAAGAGTATCATGCGGCTCAAAAGTCACCAATATGGACATGCGGCTCAAGCGTCTATACGGCTCGAATAAGTTCCACACGGCTCAGAGAGGAGCCACGTGGCCTGCATACAGCTCTTCCCTTTGTCCTTTACTGTATTAAATGCCTTAACGGCTGACAGCTCTGACAAATGACAGCTCTGACACAAAGGTACAATTATGACTCCGTCATAATGGCAGACTCCTAGGAAAACGAAGGAAATCTCTGACACAATCTTCTGAAATCCAGAAACCTTTATGCGGCCTTGACACGTGGACAGTCGCATGCGGCTCAAGTAGAGACCACCCCATGCGGCTCAGGCCGAAGCTGTCCCATGCAGCTTAGACTGATGCTATCCCATGCGGCTCAGGCAGAGGCTACCTCATGCGGCTCAATGGGGAGTAATCCTCATGCGGCTCTGACTTCCTCAGTGGCTCGCGGTTAAGACACGTGGCATGATAGTGGGATACGTGGCATCAAATCGATCGAAATCCATCAACAAGTCCCAATAAAATATTGGGATCAAATCAGATCATTTGCAATCAAGTAAATCAATGACACGTAGCGGGAAATCCGAGATTGACATGACAAATCATGAGAATTTATGTCAATCATCATTAATTACCCATGAAAGATTTGATGCAATCACATTAATTGCTCAAATCTATTATATTCAAGATGAACGGCCCAGATTCATTGATTCTTAGCCGCCGACTTTTGAGAATGGGCAATCATTGCAAACCCTAGTAATGCCACCCACTCTTATAAATTGCAAGGTGCCATTCCCTTACGAAAAAAAGAGAGAAGATTCTCTTATTTAAAAAAAAGAAAAAAAGGAGAGGAGACTCTCTTATTTTTAAATAAAAGAAGAGACAGAGATCCAGAGAGCCAGAGAGAGAATATACAGAGATTGAATGGAGCATTTCTTCACCAAGTCAAGCAGTTCTTCTACAGAGCCAAGGCTGTACCCGATCATCCAAGGAGTAAGGCAGAGCGGCCGTCGCTTTTCCGAGCCTCTATCGTCACCCCCCAGAATCTAAAATAAACAATTGTACTTAGATTGCTGTACCTAGGCTTTCGTCCCTAGGCTTTCTTTGTACAAGCGAGTTTGTATTGTGAAGTAAAAGTCCAGTCCTCCGATAATTGTTCTGGTCTTTTATATTTCATGGCAAACACATGTAAGCATGTTTGCGTGCTGCAGGTGGATGACGTGCTTGACTATTTTGAGTAGCATTGTGCTTTGTGTGTGTCTCATGTGATTGGGTTTGAGGTTGAGCTACCTGTTTTCCTAATCTAGTCTCTAATTTCTTAGAGGTAGCTTGCAGTTCATTAATCTTAGTATTCAAACCATAAATTTTAGTAATGGAGATCTTGTGTCTATTCTTTTCTTCAGCAAGCTCAGTGTTGAGCACTGTGATCTCACGTGTTTGCTTTTCAATACGTGCTTCGGTATCATATAGGCTTAATTTAAGCTTAGACACCTCATTTGTGACTTCCGGGGGTGAAGTGTCTCTAATATCATCAAGCAAAGAAGAGAGTTTTTGAATCTCGACTTCATAGCTTTTGATCTTCTCCTTGGCATGTTTATATTTACTAATGACTTTCTTGTGGTCATTGAGTAAATCATTGAATGCATCGCCAAGTTCATCAAAAGTGAAATCATCGAGAGTTTTGCTAGTTACCTTATCAGATGTTGCCATTAGGCATACATTGGCGGTGTCTTAAGGAGAGTCCTTTTTTTTCCTCGGAGTCACTAGCTTCGCTTTCATGCCAAATACTTGTGTTGGCATATTTTCTTGAGGAAGCCTTCTTGTATGGTTTCTCATATCTATTGCTCTTCTCTGCGAATGGGTAGTCTTTTTGGACGTGTCCAGTCTTCTTGCAGCCGTAGCATGTTGGCTCATCTTCGTCATCTTCTTGTTGTTCCTTCTTTCTTCGATTGAAATGAAGGAACTTCTTGAAGTTGCGGACAAGGAGAGCTTGATCATCACCTTCCGAATTTTTGTCATCAGTCTCTCAGGATCAGCTCTTCGACGATGAGCTTTAAGGGCAATTTCTTTTGCCTTTGGAGCAGGCTCTTCGAAGTCTTTGAGGTCAAGTTCATGAGTCATCAACTTTCCCATCAAAGTCTCCATGGATATTATAGTGAGATCATTTTCTTCTATGATGGCTATCACCTTAGGATTCTAAATCTTTGGTAGCCCCCTAAGTAGCTTGCGAATCTTCTCGTGATTTGTATATTGTTTGCTTAGAGAGGGCAAGGGGTTGATGATGTCGATGAATCTTGTAAACATTTGTGTGATCGTCTCATTTGGCTTCATCTTGAATGCCTCATATTCTTGAGTGAGACAACTTATTTTTGACTCCTTGACTTGGGTGGTTCCTTCATGCGTCACTTCTAGAAGTCTCCATACTTCGTGGGAGGTGGTGCATGTTGAGACCCTGTTAAACTTATTTCTGTCTATTGTACAAAATAAAACATTAATAGCTCTCGCGTCTAGACTCGCATGTTTCTTCTCCTCGTCAGAATATTTATCATGGGGTTTCTCAACGAGATCACCATTGACAACTATCCTGGCGGGCTTTTTGTAACCATCGGTAACAACGGTCCATAGGTCGAAGTCTAGCGACTTGAGATAAAAACTCATCCTTGTTTTCCAATAGGTGTAGTTTGTTCCATCAAATAGGGGAGGCCTATGAGTGGACTGCCCTTCACCGTGATTGGAAAATATGGGTTGAGTGGTTGCCATGGATCAGCTCTAGGATGTTAGTCCTTGATAAGAGAACAAAGCTCTGATACCAATTGAAGTACAGATAGGCAACTCTAGAGGGGGTGAATAGAGTTTATAACAAAAATAATCAATTAAAAACTTAAACTCTCTTTACCAACTAAATAATCAGAGTAAAAGAAAAACAAAAATAAAGAGTAGAGTGCAAGCACAACACAGCAAGATTTTTAACCTGGTTTCCCTCATGGAGGACTAGTCTAGGCCTGATAACTCTAGCTCAGGATTAAAATCCACTATTTGTGAAATAGGGTTACAACCACGTGCCTTTTCACAGAAGAGCACGCCAAACTTCTTTCAATGATCGCTTTGGCGAACCTTGGACTTTTCCAAGTGACTTATAACTTCTTGTACTTCAAACTTCTAGCTGGATCGTACCGAGCAACTTGGACGGTTGGGAAGTTTGAATGCTAAGTGGATGAGAAGGTAAGGCTCTTTAATATAAAGGCTATGTAAGAGAAGAAGAAGAGAAGATTGGATGGTTTCACATGAAAGAAACCAAGGCCTATTTATAGGGTTCGGGGTAGGCAGAATTCGGCCAAAATTCTGTATGTAGAATTCAAATTTTTGGTCGTTGGACAACTAGCAGTGATCAAGATCTAAAAATTAGCATCCTGTAATTTAGGGGGCAGAGTTCGGCCCGAACTCTGTGTGGAGGCAGAGTTCGGCCCGAACTCTGTCTCCTATGGACAGAATGTTCTCAGTGGGCTTTTGGATGAATGGGTTGATTGGGATTTGGGCTAAGTAAACCTATAAAGCTACGTCTAGCCCAAAATTGCTCAGTATGATCCAACGTACATTATCCTATACTCAAAAACAATAAAAAATACAGACTTCAGTATACACAGAATAGTAAATCTTCAAGCAGCTGTGATCTTGAACCAATGAGCCAAGTAGATTGATTACGAGCTCGATGTGTCAAATTGGACTATGACAAATATTGTTTTGTTAATTTTCAAGATTAGGTTGACTGTGATCCTGTTTGTGTCAACAGTCTCATGGAGAAGCAATAAACAGTCAGTGGTAGCACGGTCGTCAGCTGAAGCAGAATATAGAGCAATGGCTCTGGGAGTGTCAGAGTTGCTGTGGGTGAGAGCACTACTGACAGAGTTAAAGCTGGACAAGGGAGCACCGTTACATCTTCTGAGCGATAGTCAAGCTGCAATAAGTATAGCTAACAATCCAGTTCAGCACGACAGAACGAAGCACATCGAGATCGATTGATTCTTCATCAAGGAGAAGCTGGAACAAGGGATAATGAAGATTGACCATGTTCGCTCAGAGGAACAAGTTGTAGACTGTCTGACTAAAGGTCTTAGTTCATTGAGTCTGTCAAAGCTATGTAACAAGATGGGGATGATTAATATCTATCGCCATCTTAAGGGGGAGTGTTGAGAACCAATAAGGGACTTTAGTCCCACATCAGAAGATGTATTATGAAGAGGGGTTGGACCCTCCATCAGTAGTGGCAGTAGCCCATCAATAAAAATTATCAATCATTCATTTCTACAGCTAGCTTGTTGTTCAATAGGATACAGCTTTTGGCAGGGACATGATTCTGACAAACTAGCTTTAGACTTTGTTCTCCATTATTTTGTGAGACCAACTTTGCTTGTTGTTCGTTGTGTAAGATAGCTTCACTGACTTACTCTCACAAGAATTGGCTCCTCTGTAGAACTATTATTTTTATGGATCTATAGTGTGTCCAACGGGTTGTGCGATGAGTTGAATTATTGTGTAGGTATTGGATTGTGTGTCCGACGAATTGTGTCGTCACTTGGGTTATTGTGTGGGTATTGGTTTGCGTGTCCGTCGGATGGCGTTATGACTTAGATTGGATATGGAGTCGGATATTTTTTTCTTGTATGTTTACAGGTTTGGAAACCTAGGAATATATGAAGTGTCCCGTGCCAGCGTCGTGCCTCGTTCCTCGTTTACGGGGAACGATTAAGAAACATTGTTGCTATTGATTGATCGGGACAAATTGATTTAAGATCATTTCCTCATTATGGATCGGCTTCTTCGAAATCAAGTCTCATATCAGCGGGTTGCATCTCGAGGAAAGACTTTACTGTTGAGACTCGAGTGACCTCTTCGCTGCTTGGTTTTCTGTGCCGCATTTGCTTCTTTGGATTTGCTTTTATGAAGGCATTTTCTTGAATGTTTTTGATGGATTTTATTGCTTATGTTCTTCAAACTTTGTATTTCATATCGAACTCAGAATAGAAGGGTAGAGTGCTGATTCGTTGCTTATGCGATTTCATGTGATCACGTGGTCATCACCTAGCACAATCGACCTCTTTTCTCTTGCCTCAAGTAAATCAAGGTGAGTGGATGACTGTCACGACCCGCACCCGCTTTTCGGATACGAGACGTGTCCAACCAAGCCTACTCCGCAGAGTCGGCGGTAGAACGCTATCACGGCCAATATGCTCAAAATCACAAAATATACATTTATTGCTCATTCATATTATTAAATCAATTTTACAAATTACAAGGTTTACAACTTTATATTTGCTAGAAAATACAATGTCTCACAAAATAGAAAAGACAGCTAATCCAACTATCTAGGTTGACCTCAGCATACCCATACCTTCCCAGTGCTAAGAGTGATCGCGTCTAAACCTGAAAAATATTGGTTTTCAGTCAGGAATGGAACGAGTACAATCTCACAATGGATTCAATAAATGAAAAAAAATCCATAAATCTGTAAATAATAATGAAATACATGACGAAAAGACAAGTATAGAATTATGACAGAAACTGAGCATGGTGAACAAGGCAAGTAAGTACTAAAAATAGAAAAGACCTGTAGCCAACAATGTCTACTTTAGAACTAGATACTATACCTATCTAGTGAGTTGAAATACTACTTCGACATGTAAATGGCTAAGGCTAAATCCGGCACCCCGTACATAAAATGTGCGACTGCTATTATGCAAGAATAAGATCCGGCACCCGTACGTGAAGTATGATGCTGCTATTAGGCAAGTATAATTTTGGGTTTATTTACATGTCTAGAGTATTTTCCCGCCCGACCAGTACTCATGGATCCAAACAGGTCACGAACACGGTAATAGATTGGTCATGAACAACATGTAAAGAATCTATAACTACTATCTCGTGTAACATCGTGTCAAGAATCAACAGGGTATCAATGTAAAACACTACTACGTACAAGAATCATAGTGATAATCAAATATAAAAACTATCAGAGATGTACTCGCCTGACGTCCTGTGCTGGTGAAACCGATAATACTATACCACTCAATGAGCCACAATCAGTCAACACATGCAGAAGTCTCTGGATGCTGAAATAAACATTACCAACATTTTTAAAATAGTCAAATTAGCTAGAGTTGCCTATCCTTAAGTCCAATTCTGGATACAGGGGCAAAACGGTAATTTCGGGTCAAAACGGTAACCGCCGTTGGACCCGCTTTTCACCAAAAAGTGTGCCAGAGTCTATGGTCTCTAAAGTCGTCAAACTATATGTCTACATGTCCGATTTTATGATACGAACCCAACTGTATGTCCGAAGTTAAATTCCGGCAGGCCGTGCACAAAATTGCCCGTTGAATCGGACAGTAGGGCCCGTAAAACGGCGATCCGATCAACTGTCTCAGAATCGGACCAAACTTGGCATACAGGACCAAAAAAATAATACGGTCCTGTCGGCACAAGTTTTGTCTCGATCTGACGAACGTGCACAAAGTAATTAAGAAATTTGCACAGAGGCCGATACGGTGAATTTCGACAGATACGCATCAAATTCGTCGCGCACACGCATCCAATTTGAATTCTGTCAAAGCCCATACGTCCACGAAGTCGATACGCACCTTTCGATGCTTTCAGTTTGCGACCACGTCGCCCGGATTGGCGGGACGCACATCGTATCGGCGAGTTTTTAAGTTTTTGAAACTGTTTTTGATAGGTTTTTCTCGATCTTTACCCACTGTTTTCTTCGCATAAAGTTAATGAATATATGAACTGCAACCAGGGTTTCGATCGTGTATAGGTTGTCGATGACTGACATGATTTGGTTCTGAGGATCTGTCAGTAGGTTGGCTGAAATTAGCCTTCCAAGTCGGGGGTTTGGTTCGTGTTTTTATTCAGATTTGAACAAGTTTATCGGGATTTTTGGTTCGATTTCTACATCACACTAACGCACTACAAATCATTCTACTTGAAGATGATGGACGGGGGTTATGTCGGGATCATACCATAAAAATCGAAACACGAAACTGTGGGGCGACGAGGGAGATATGACGCCGCAAAGTCGGGTGATTCCCTGCCATTACTGCTATTGTTCTCCGTCAGTCCGGCCCACGCGCGCGGCCTCCAGCGGCTCCGGTCGCGTGCGACTGTGGCTCCAACGGCGGGTGGCCGCCCAGGACCAGGGGACGGCATGGGTTCGATTAGGGTTTGCGTTCTCGAGTATTTATATAGTATAAGGATTGGGGGGTCCACTCGGGATGCATGGGCTGGGCTCGGGATGCTACTGCTCGGCTGCTGGGTTTGAGGATGCTTTTTTTTCTTTTTTTTCTTATTTTTTATTTCTATTTGTTATTTCTTTTTCCTATACTTATATATATATATATATATATATATATATATATATATATTTATATATATATATATATATATATATATATATATATATATATATAGATATCTACTCATATATGTATAATACATATTTTTTTATACTAATATAATTATGCACATATTTTTTAAAATACAAGGAATATTTAAAATAACTTATTCTGAAATAATAACCAATTTGGATATATTATATATCTGTTATTAACTCTAACTACTACAATTTATATCAATGATATATATATATATATATATATATATATATATATATATATATATATATATATATATATATATATATATATATATATATATATATATCGATGGAGCTCGCGTGCGGTTGGCAGCCTTGGTCGGTCGGCCTCCTCGGCCAGGCCCCTGGCCTTGGCCACTTCGCCTCCCGCCGAGCCCCCTTCCTAGGTCGTCCGGCCATCTGGCAGCCTCCCCAGTGGGGGGGGGGGTTTCCCCCTTGTCGGCCTCCTCTTGCCGTGGGGATTCTTCTCCCCCCTCGCCGTGGGGGTTCCCCCCCTCGGCGCTGCACTCGGCGTCGCCCCCGGTGCCCCCGCGCACGACGCAGAAAGGCCACCGCGAACGACGAGCATCCTCCCGCTCTGGCGCCACCTCCCTCCGTCGCTCCTCTCTCGGGGCCCCCGGAGGCTCCTCCCCCCCACCTCGCCTCGGCTCCTCCGCCGGAGTTCGACCCGACGCCGGTGGCCTCCCAACCCCCCTCGTCCCTCGCCGCGGTGATGTTCCCCCCTTGGCTCAAGCCTCCCGCCCCCTGCGATGGCCCAACTCGGCCTCGTCCTCCTTCAGCCCCCCGGCTGAATCTCCCGGCGGTCCTGCACTCCCAGCGTCGACTTCCTCCTTCCAGCCGTTGTCCCCCCAGGCGGTCCTTCCCTCTCCATGGCGTCGGATCCCCCCTCGTCGGCGGTGGTGCTCTCCCCCAGCGACCCCCCACGTGGGCCCTCATGGCAGCGCAGCCGCCGGCGACGGCCAGCCTCTCTTTCCCTGCGACGGCGTCGTCCCCTCCCCGCTACCCCCTTAGTGGAGGCCTCCGACGTTATCTCTGCCACTTGCCGGAGCATACCCCCAGCCGGGGGTAGGACCCCCCCACCATTGTCCGGCCGCCCCCCATCCTCTCGACGGCCGAGAACTCCCCTTAGCCGTCCCCGACCCCTCTCGGGATTGCCCCATCGGCGCGCTTCCGATCGACGAACCCTCCCCCATTCTCCCTTGTCCCCTTTTTTCCCCTCCGGATCTGCCCCTCCCTTTCGGCCTGCCCCTCTACCGGAGTCCACCTCCAGGCCCCCTTCGCTTTCGGGCTGGACGGCTCCGCCGTACGCCCCCATCCCCCAGCCGGCCTTCTTCGTCGGAGTCACCCGGCTTCGGGCGGTGCGTCCCCGGGCAGAGCCCCCTCACCCCTCGGGCCGCGCGCCCAACTCGTGCAGCGCGCCAACCTCGCGCAGCGTGCCCCTCCCCTTGGGCAGTGCACCCAACCCCCCTCGGGACCAGCGCTTCGCGTCTTACGATTTTTTAAATTTTCGAAAATCGAACAGTTATGGTTTGGGATTTCGGTTCTGAATTTTTGTTATTCGAACAGTAAAAAAAAAGAAAAAAAGAAAAGATCTTTGTTTAGGGTTCCCCACACATTTTACAGGAACTTGGGCTATCTCCCGGTTCCAATCGTTTCAAGTTTAGGGATTCACCCACATTCTGTAGGAACTTGGGCTATCTCCCGGTTCCATCCTCTCGCTTTCTGTTTCAATGAAGGCCCTAGCCATTGTTAAAAATAAATAAATAAATAAATATATATATATATATATATATATATATATATATATATATATATATATATATATAGTATTCCTATAAAGCTATAAATGGTTTCTATCCTAGCTAGTATATATATATGAAATAATTAATTAGCTTGTTTGTAAATAGTTAACAATAGTTAGCTAGTTATTATTTTAGAGTCTAATCTATTCTTGCCCTATTATAGGTGGACATAGAGGCATTTTCAACTTTCCGGTAAAAGGCAGGTACAATCTTACAAGACGTTTCACAATACATTTAAATGATGTATTTTAATGTTTGGATAGTCATGTTTCATATTGTGATACAATTTCGACACGACATGGTTCTGGTTGTTGTTCGTGTACTCTGTTATCAGATCTGACTGTTGTTTGATATTATTTCTGAATCTCGGAGATGGGAAAATACCAAGTAGATATGTGGGTAACCCTCCATTTCTGAAGAATAGTTCAGCATACACTGCACGTATGTCGAGCCATACCAATCTGAGTAAAGCTCAGCCATCAACATATTGAAAATAGTATTTCAACACACATATATTGTTAGTCGTGTTCTTGTTCATTTCATGTCTATGCAGTTAAAACAGTTTTTTATGATAATGGTCCAGTAGAGTTATTGATATATCAGTGATATATCGGTCTTATAACGGTAAATATCGGTTTACATTTTTAACAATTTTTTATATATAAACAACACATTAATAGTTAGCTAACATAAAGTATGCAATAAGAGTTTCTTAAAGCATTAAAACCGAACGTTTCATATCCAAACCAATATTATAATATAAAAAGTACCCACTTCAACAGTTCAATGATAGTTTTTTAAAGAATTGATACTAAAAGATTCATACCAGAACCATCATTACAATATAAAAGTACCACAGTTCAACTAATATAAAAACCAAAAAGAGCCAAATTCAAGTTTCAACATCTAGACTAATAATCTTCTTTAGCTTCAACTTCAACTTCATTTTTTTCATTCTCACAATCACCATCTTCACCACTTTCTTCCCTAGTTTCATCTTTGTAGGAACGAATTGTAAAGCGCAATACTCTAGAGGGGGTGAATAGAGTAGGCAGCAGAAATTTAGCTATAAAAATGTTAGTCGCAAGATCATAGAATATATATCACATATATGTAAATAAAAAGTAGAGAGCAGAGATCAAACGCAAATACAAGGATGTATACTGGTTTTCCTCTTGTGAGGAGTAGTCCAGTCGAAAGAACTCTAGCTTCCAGTTGAAATCCACTATGGAAAAATACCGCAAGTTTTCATCCGAAGTCCTTGCAACTTCTACAATACGAGCTTTGATCCGAAGTACTCGACCAACTTCAATTGTGAAGTGTCTTTCTTCTATCAAGCTTCTGATTACAATCGCTCTAAAACTTTTGGACCGTACCGTACTGGCAAATCAACTAGAGGATTGTAACTGGCTTGGGATTTGAAAATGAATAGCTCAGAATACTTTGGAAGAACGTATTAGGCTTAGAGAGAAGAGATAAGAAAGTGAATGAGTGAATTGAAATAATTGAAATCCTTCTCTTTTTATAGTTTTTCTTAAGGCATAATTCAGGCAGAATTCGGACAGAACTCTTAGAGAGAATCTCGACAGATAGCCATTGCATCCTGTAACGTCAGGATGACAAAGTTCAAAATCCAACGGGCACTAACCGAACTCGAGTCAAATTCGGGCTGAACTCGGGCTGAATTCTGTTAGAGTTCTGTTAGGATTTTTGTAAATTAGTTTTTGGGATTTTTGAAAAGTCAAGCAGTTAGGAAGTAGTTTGTGCTTTTGTAAGTGGGCTTATTTTTAAAATGAAAGGGTATTTTAAATATGTTTATTGGGTAGCCTATTTGTCAATACGATGCAGTGTATATCGTATTTCTAGACTCAATAAAGTAAAAAATACATTGATAAAATAGGAAAACTAATTGCCCTTTGATGACGCCTTTTTTTCTAATATTTGAGCAAATATGAAGACGCCTTTTTCCGTGACCGCAGTCGGATAGGTTGTTGGGCGGTTCAGATAAATCTCTTTGATAATGTCGTTTTTGGCCCATCATTAATTCTTTATTGCATATGTCCTGGTTTGGTCATGTTTGGTCATGCTTACTGCATGTCTATAAGTACATGTTAGGCAAACAAAGCAGTATGATGCATTATGATACAAACATAGCAATAAGATGTAGAATATTAAGACAATGCTAAGTTTAAGTAGCAACATGATAGTGATTACATAAATATTAGTGACGTCATTATCTTAAACTTAATTAATTAGACATATTAAAAAACATAATATAATCATTGGAGTAACAATCTTCATCTTCTTCATCCTCATCATTGTGAACAAGCGAGAGTGGATCTGTAACACCTCGTGACCTTGTCCTTCTTGTGCTTGGTCCTTCAATGTCATCGGCACCCATTGTAGCATAAACTTTTTCCTGAGTTAAATCATCACCTATCCTCACAAACTCTGCAAGCTCTATTTCGGTTGGAGTAATCCAATCATCATTCGCTTCAACATTTCTCAAAATAATAGGATCAGAAGTTTTGGCTTTGTTCTTTCCATCCCAAAATCGTCTCTCCAACTTCATATTATATTGAATGTAAACAAGATCATTCAATTTTGCTTGCAAAAGGCAATTCCTCTTCTTCGCATGCAACTAAAATTAGCATACGTATTACTTGTAACTAGCTAGCTTGAATTTAAAAAAAATAGCAAATTAAGGAAGAAAGTATGTTGCATACGTTGTCAAATGCACTCCAATTTCACTCACAAGGCGAAGCACTACATGTTTGGCTTAAGACCCTCCTTGCAAAGCTTTGTAGTTTTGACGTACCATTGCCATGGCTTATCCACCATTCATCTATATTGAGTACTCTCCTCACATCAATAAGAATTAAAAAAGATGTAATGTAAAATACAAATAGAATGGTTAATTGGTAAGGAAAGAAACTTACATGGTGATATCGTTTCTCTTGTTCTTGTAGCTAGAGTAGTTCCAAAATATCTCAATGCCTCTCTATATTCTGATAATTATGATAAGATTTTAGTACTCTCAACCATATCTGGCATAAACCTCATCAAAGCTTCATTAAGCATTATATTCTCCTAATATGAATAAGCTCTAATGTTGAATGCTTGTAAAATATGGCAGGGTTAAGGTAATATCCGGCTATATTTAAAAATATAATCCAATGTTGGCATATAAATATGAATATGGTAACATTCATGTGCATATAAATATTAAAAAACATATTAAATATACCTGCATGCAAAGGTTGTTCTAGTTGTTCAACTCATCTCCTTTTAATAATTGCCATGGCCTTGATTAGCACTGCATGCTCATCAGCAAGGTTCTTATCAAGCTGGAGTTGTGCTCTATCCATAGTATTATATATATAGCCCATGCAAGGTTGTTCTTCCCTGTCCACCAATCTCAAGACATCTACTAAGGGAGCCAACACTTCACAAGCCAACTCCACATTTTTCAAAAATGACTCTTTTGTAATAATCCTTGTAATCTTCTTTCCATCCTCTCTCTTTGAAAATGAACTACGAACCCATCAAGAACAAACGAATAATTATTGCAAGTACTGCCTGTTCTTCCATATGCTCTCCAATGTATAGAAGGAGGTTGCAAACCTAGTTACACAAGGCCTGTGCAACTCGCTACAGCTCAACTTTTGCATCTTGTTTAAAACCATCAAATGGTTATAAATATAAACCACCACCATCCTGGCTTGAGACAACACATTCTTAACCTTGTCGATATCACTACCAATTTCTTGCAAAATTAAATTGATGCAATGTGCAGCACAAGGAGTTTAATACATCTTTGGATGTTGTATCTCCAATTTCCTTCTCGCGGCCTTAAAGTTAGAACCATTGTCCGTGATAAACTACATACACAAAAAAAATTGTTTACAAATTAGGAATACATAATGTACATAAATAAGTCACATATTTATTAATTTAATATATTTATCTGGACAATGTTTTTCTCTCCCACATTCGCGATCACCTCATTAATCAATCCAACAACGTAGTCTGCATCATGAATTTGGTCTGAAGCATCAACAAATTTTAAGAAAACCGTTCCTTGTGGACAATTAACTAAAAAGTTAATCAAAGAACGACCCTTCGCATTTGTCCAAAAATCTAACATGATGGAGCATCCATACTCCTTCCATTTGGGTAGCACAGGCATAGCTCTTCCATACTCTCCAACCCAATATATAAAGCGTTGAAATCTAGGATTACACACAACATTAAAGGGTGTACCACACTCGTATGAAAATTTAGCCCACTCCATCCAAGCCTCCATCTTCAACTTCTTCTTGATTGGATTGCTAGCATCCAATGTCGTTTGTTGCACTTTCCCGACATTAGGTTTGTAGATTACATCTATTGGACCTCTTATATTGCTACTTTCCTTCCTCTTCTTGCTTGATGATGTAGCAATACTACCATGTGTTGGTATAATATCGTCATCGACATCCTCAACATCAAATGCGTCAGTCTCGTCCTCATTTAAGCTTGGTCGACTTAAAATATTGTTGACTCTATTTTTTTAAGTCTTTTCTTCACTTCTTCATCCATTGCCTTTTGTACTTCCTTTTGCACAAGCATATGAGCCTTATCACTTTCTTTTGTTTGTCCTCTTTGATTAACAACGTGTTGTTTGAATCTTGATATCCCACCCGGTATTACTCTTTAGCAAAAATTGTACGTAATTTGATTTTTTTTTGGTGGGATCCATAACCGTTCCATAGCGATACCCAACATCATTCAAATTGATCTTAACCGAAGCTACCTCATTTGAAGCACCACTAGTTCCACCCTCATTTGAAGCTCTCGAAGACATTTCTGAAATAAAGAATTAAAAAATTAACTGAATATGCAGGAACAGCAGCAATGTCACTACCATATTTTAGATTGAGGGTATTTTGGTCATTTGGTAATTTCTGAATTTATTTTAAATTTATTTAATTGGTGATTGTGATTTTGACTTTGACTAATTGATACTTTATAGACTAACCTAGGTGTTGACCCTAACTATGGTGACTAGGTTAGCATGGTGAGACCCTAGTCTAACTTAAGTCAATCTAAGTTAGTCATTTACAAATCAAGATTTGAATAAGAGGACTAGTGATTTGGTGCATGACTTATGACTTAGAATTGATTTCATTACTAGTGATAGCAGGCCCATATCCCATAAACTAAACCTTAACCCTAATTCCTACACACTATGGTCGGCCACTTAGGGCTCCCCCTTCCCTATAAATAATCTCTTAATTTGTTCTTGCCTCTTTTGTATTGAAGGAGCACATAGAGAAAAGAAAGGTTTGTCCATTCTTCCCCATTCCATAGATTCTTCATTTTAAATCCTTTTCCACTCTAGTTGCTTGTATTAGAGCCTAATACTCTCATATTTCCTGATTGTGGAGATTAATCCCAGCTTTGGATCAATTTGGAGCATTTGGCTAGCAAGGAGGAACCCCCCATTTGAAGTTTTTTCTTGCTATTTGCACCTATAGGTAAAACACCTCTAATTGCTCCAATATTCTATTTTCTTTGCATATTAGGCTAGATCTAGGTGTCCCCAAGCTGTCCCTAAAGTTTGGGTATTCGTGTCCATTTGGTGTCCATATCGGACACGTATCATAGTGTATAGGAAGGTGTTTGATAGAATGTCACTTAGGAATTTATTTTCGATTTTTGTAAAACTAATTTCATGAATCCCTAGATCTATGTGTGTGCAATGATGTTTGTGAAGATTGAGGTGTATTTGTGTCGGTTTTCGTGTCCTAAAATACTCTGGACACGCAGCACGGGGGCTCGGCCAAGTGTCCTGCTACCCGTGACTAATTTCTCCACGAACACGGCACGTGGTGACACGAAATTTGGTGGAAAGGATGGGGCATTGTCTGTCATCATGCTCCCAAAATTTTGGAGCAAATGATGCACCACATGCGGTGCAATCTTGCCCGTACGGATTTGACACTGTCGTACACAGTCGGCCATGGGGCTGCTGACACGGTATTCGTGTCTCACATAGACACGTCCTGGACACGACTCAGAGTGTCCTAACCCTAGCCCTAGACCCCATCTATACATGTGCACGACCATGACACAGTTGGTGCTACACACGTGTCTCTACCTCACTCGACACACGTGCACGATGCTTGTGTGCACAGTTTTGTGTCTGTGTATCGTGTGGTTATTTGGACACGAATTGTGTCCAGCTCTTGGACATTGAGACACACATGACACTAACACATATGTGACTTCATTTACCAACCAGTATTTTGAATTATCAAGTTTTTATTTGATTTCGAATTTGGGGAAATTCCTAAAATTCTGATACTTAGAAACTGTGACTTGTTTCATGATTTTTCCTATGTATTAAACTATTCATGTATGATTAATTGAATGGTTGTTCACCCTTTTATAACCTAGGAATTAACCTACATGTTAGGTTTGTGATTAGCATGGGAATGTGGTTTCGAATTGCATTGGTTTTGAATTGAACTGTTTAGACTGAAAACATTGAATCACATGTTACACACACTTTGAACTGTCATCTTGATAACTGATACAATGTTAGGACACATCTATCTACCCACTGTCCCTGAGAACATGAAGGCACATTACACTATTTCTTACAACATCTACACTCACACACATTGATTGTTATTTAAAACCTGAGATTTACACACTTTTGACACTCACCTAAGACACTCCTACACTCACACCCTGATTTTGGTCTACACACACATTATGACATGAACACACACACACACACATTGATTTTTTCCATATTGATTTCTATGTTAATCTACACACATTGTACACTGTTTAATTCTGGAAATGGAAACTGATACACTGTTTTGATAATACACTGTTTTCCTGAGAACCTATGACTGAAAATCTGGAAATAGATGCATTGCACACTATCATCCTAAGAGCATAATGCTCACTCACTCACTCACTCACTCACTCACCCATACACTTCACTATCACAAACCTGAGACTTATACACACTGTCTGAACTGAGATGCACTGGAAACCTGAGATTAACACACTCTAATGCACTGTTTCCTAATACCTGTCATACACACACACATATACCACATGTTTACACACACACCCATTTACACTATGCTACTGGGAACACATCTAGCTAATGACACTCACACCTAAATCCGAGTTTGACTCTCTTCACACACATGTACCCTATCTATACACACACTGTGAGTACACACACACCCACATATGTATTATTCCCTATCCCACTCCATGTGTATATGTATATATATACATGGAGTGTAAAAATGTGATAATGTGATGTAATATAGATATTGCCTATTGATATTAAAAAAATATATATATATATATATATATATATATATATATATATATATATATATATATATATATTTTAAAAGGCAATTTATTAAACGGACAGAAAGCTCTGCCGAGCAAACAAGCAAACAGGGACCAACACACAAAAGGGTCCAGCCCAAACATACAAACGAGAGAAGCCCAAAAAATGAAATTTCGAAAACTCGAAATTTCAAAAACGAGCAGGGGGCTCGAAGCCCGAGGGGGGAAACGACCTCACGCATGACCCGATGGGGGTCTGACCGCACAGCGCGTGACCCGAGGACCGCCACGCGTGCCATAGACCCGAGGGGGACGGGGCCACGCGTCCCATACGGCGCTCAGCTCGAGGTGAACCACTGCCCGAGGAAAAGTGCGCGGTGCGCCGACCGCGGCGGGGACACCGACGGAGGGGTCAGGAACTCCGGGGGGAGGGGGTTCGTCTGCTGGGGATCCGACAGGGGGGTCGTCTCCGGCGACGGAGGGAAGACGAAGGAGGAGGGAGGCAGGGAGATGCTTGAGACGGCTAACGGCGGGGGCACGGGAGGCCCGTCGGCCGAGGGGCGAGAGAAACGGGGGAAGGACGGCCGCCGGGGAAGGGACCACAAGGCCGGAGAAGAGACGGGGGAGGGGGCTCCGGGCGACGCTGGAGGCTGGGCAGCGGAGGTGTATCTCCGGGGGAACGGGGGGGGTGGGGGGGGGGGGCGACACGACGGCGAGATCTGCGGTGAGGAGAGGGGTCCGTCTCGTGGACAGGTTCACCATGTTCGTAGACACGACACACGTCACACGACACGTGTGTCCACGTTGTCACGTCCACATGTAGCCCAGCACTAGGGCTACACACTGAACACATCACGAGGTGTCCATGTGTCCCCGTGACGGTGTACGAGATACGTATCCGAACCCAAAATTTGTGCGGCTACGCGCAGGCAAGGATCAGTGCGATCGAGATTTCTCTCGATCTGCTAGATCGTTTAGCCTCAAACTTCGTATGTAAGGTGGCAGTCAATGCCTATTGGTGTCCAAGAAAAATCAGACCCAAACGTGTCGTGTCCAGTACACACGACACGTCGAGCAGCAGGACACTGCTCGAGTGCACAATGAGCGTGTTTGTGTCTTCGTGTGGACACGACAGGACTCATACTACTAAAATCTGCTCAATTGGCGACATATATTTAGCGACGTTCGATTAACGTCGCTAAATTGTGTACATTAGCGACATTTAGACAAAACGTCGCTAATAGTCGCTACTAGTGACGACCTAAGCGACGTAACAACGACGTATATTAATCACATGATCCAGTCGTCGCGAAACGTCGTTCGGACGTCGCTAGTAGCGACTAACTTAGCAACGGTAGTGATATCGTCGCTAAATTCTAATTATATCCCCCCACTAATTCATTTCCCTCCATTTTCCTCTCCCACTCTCACTCCTCCCCCCTCCGGCGCTCTCACTCTCTCCGGCGGCGACTCTCACTCTCTCCGGCGACTCTCCTCCCTCTCCGGTACGTGATTCTCCCTCTCCCTCTCTCTCTCTCTCTTTCTCTTTCTCCATCTATTTTTGTTGTTGGTGGTTTGGGGGGGTGCGGGTGGCTCGGGGGGAGGTGCAGGAAGGGATACGGGTGGTTGGAGGGTGAGTAGGGGTGGCTGGGGGGGTGGGGCAGGAGGGACGAGGGCGGCTGGGGGAGGGGAGCTAGGGTTAGGGTCCATTTCCTCCCATTTTACTCTCTCACTCTCTCTCCTCCCCCCTCCGGTGCTCTCACTCTCTCCGGCGCTCTCACTCTCTCCGGCGACTCTCACTCTCTCCGGCGACTCTCCTCCCTCTCCGGTACGTGGTACTCTTCTCCTCCCTCTCTCTCTCTCTATCTCCGACTGTTTTGGTTGTTGGTGGTTGGGGGGTGCGCGTGGCTCGGGGGAAGGGCAGGGGGATGCGGGTGGTTCAGGGGTGAGTGGGGGGTGGCTGGGGGGTGGGGCAGGGGGGAGGAGGGCGACTGGAGAGGAGAGCTAGAGGTAGGGTTCGGGTTAGGGGTGTGTATATATGGGCGGCTGGAGGAGGGGAGCAGGGGGGTAGGGGCGGCTGGGGGAGGGAAGCAGGGGGGAGTGGAGGGTTAGGGTTCGGGTTAGGGGTGGTGTAGGGGGGCTTGGTCAGGGGCACCGATAGTGCCAAAAAATCTGATAATTTAGTAATAATTATTTGTTTTCCGACACCGAAAAATGTGATACTCCGATTCGAACGCACCGATGGTGCCAATATTTGTAACAAGTAGTTTTGTTGGTTGGTTAATTGGTAACATGGTGATCGGGACATATAGTCCCTGCAGCCATTAGACTGGCGAGACAGATACTATGGTACGACATGGTGATCAGGACATAGTCCCTGCAGCCATTTGACTGGCGAGGCAGAAACTATGTAGCCGTAGATAAAGTTGACTGCCCTCCGACCCTCATCCCTCGGCAATAATGATATGACAACCTATCACTATATCTTATATAGTAGTAGATGATGTCTTAGTATTACATTATGTGAGTTCATCTTGATTTTGTTACATTCTTCAGATACTAGATACGATAAGAACATATACTACACCATATGTACAGAACATAGATGATTCATGTAACACTCCAATCCCAAAATACGTAGGACTAGGAACGTAGACATGCCAGCTGTATTCATACGAAGTATACTCCAATATATGGAATCCTCGTATGAATACATAAGCTGTAAAATGCAGTAGTACCATAACTAATCTCATCCACACAAAATAAATGAATAAAAGATATCAGAAAATGATAATAAATTGTCTTGATACAATATGTTGGACGGAGACAAATCCACTACCAACAAGTAAAAAATACATGAAAAAAGATATGATTTTGGCGAGCGAAGCGAAGATGACCAAAATGTAATCATCCTCAAAGAAATAGTGCGGATCACGGCTTGAGCTAGAGCACCTACGAAAGACAAGAGCACATACCTGGAGAGATAACCAGGTCCTCAGAGGGACGTAACAAGACACATAATATCATGCCATATAAACTGAATAAATATTGCTCAAATAAATAGGTAAATCGAATTATAACATGGTCCAATACGTACCTACTGAACGAGCGTACCATCCCCCCAGCCAAACAAGGACAGGAGATGGTAAACTAATTCACGGCGACGTATCTTTCCATGCTATGAATCCAATATGGTATCCGGACCCCAACAAGGTTCAATACTTTCTCATCGAAGTAGTAAGTCACACCTACAACCAAACAAGGACAAGATGTGACAAACTAATCCGCGACAAGTTATTGTTCCAAGCCACGGTCAGATACAAGTACCCAAACCAAAAGTACTCGTACCTAACGGATAAAGGTGCCTAACCGTTCTAAGTGATATGTTGTTAAGAACAATCCATCCTACGCATGGGCCATGGCTGAGTAGGATCGGCATAGTCCCCCCTTGGGCTCCAGAGGTCCCATCAGTAAGAGCATGACGTTCCGCAAAATCGTCAGTGGTCGTCAGTAATCATGGTTCATCAACCCCGTATCTCCGGCGGAGAGTTCATGTCACAAGAGAAGTGCATCGAAGCCCATACGCTAAGGAATTGTCCTCCCCGCCCAATTCCTACTATGTTGTATCCACAACATTAACCTCTATAACCGCTAAGTCAACTAGCATGCAATTCTATTAGCGGTTATTTCTATCGCACAGCTTGTACGTACTGGTGGCCAGCCAATCACGTACTTCCGTATTCTATATGCGACACACAACTTCGTGGTACAACGTGTCAAGGCCAATGAATGCAACACACAAGGTGGTCCCTTAAATCTAGGTTTAATGTGTAAAAAAATAATACATAGCAGAATAAAAATGAACAGTAAGTTCTAACAGGTTATGCCATGTATCACAGTTTATTTTGCATAAAGAAAATAAATAATGCATGAAATATGAGCTAAAATAAGTAAACAACAACTGGAAAGGTGTCTTGCCTGGTAGGACGTCTGGTGTGCTGCAATGATCAATATGGCGCGAACTGCAACTTCGGTATAATAACTATACAAAGGGACCTCTATTGATGACACTGACAGTTCCATCGGGTCCATGACGATAAAATTAGTTAGGGTGGACATAAGGTAGTCTCGAAATGGGCGAATGAATAGAAACAACAGGACTTGGATACGGACAGAAGAAAAATCAAAGAAATAATGGATAATTAAATATTTATATATATACGAGTTTTAGAAAATATTTATAATATGCGAAAATTAGATTTTTATGAGTCAAAATATTCTTAGAAAAATACTTAAAATTATCAAAAATCGTTTGACGCTAAATTACTCTAGTTTTAAAATATGCTTCTAGGTAAAACTATACTCCATAAATTTTAAAGTAAATAGTTGAAATTATTAATAAATTATCTAGGCCAAAAAAAAACTATATCTTTGTAAAATATATTTGAAAAATGGCTTGATATATTAGAAATCAAATCCCAAAATTTGAAATTTCCTGTACGCAAAACACCATGAAATATTTTTATAATACTTAATAAAATAAAAATAATAAAGTTTATAACAATGATCCATACCTATACTGTTAACATGGAAATAGTAAATAAATAATAATAATAGCAATAATAATTATCTAATAACAATAATAATATTAATAATAGTACCAGTGAACATACCAGTATGTATACCTAGTAAATATTTATACTGATATTTTAAATCAAAAAGAAATCAAAACTAATAAAAATACTTAAACAATACTACTCTACTACCACTAAATATAATAATAATAATAATAATAATAATAATAATTAATAATAATAAATGATGAAATATCAGGTACTGATGTACCATATCTCTCGTATAGCTCTCGAAGAGAGTGAAAAAAATAAAAAATAAAAACAAAAAGATCAGAAGGAGGAGGAGAGAGAGAGGATGAGGGAAGAGGAAAGGAGAGGGGATCGGAGAGGGAAGCGGGAGGAAGCGGGGGTTTAGGAGGAAGCTCGGCGGCGCCGGCGTTCGGGGGCGGCGGAGAAGTGAGGCGTGGAGAAGCGGGTTTTTCCGACGAGGTCTCGGCGCTGGGTCGACTGACGGGCGGCGTGGGGGTGCCGGAGGGTTTCAGGGTGAGGGCGACGGTCGGAGGATTTGTTGGTCGGGCTAGGGTTCAGGCGCGGGGAGAGGATCGAAAGGAGGGAGCGGGCGGAGGAACTGGAGACAGGTCGACCGGCTCCGGCGGGCGCGCGGAGGAGGAAGGAGAGGTCGGCGCCGGGCTATGTGGCGCGGTCGGCGCACGAGTATGGAGCGAGATCACAACGGCGGCTCAACGGAGAGGGCTCAGACCCGGCATCGCCGGCGAGGCGCTGGTGGGGATCTGTGCTCGGCGGATGGTGGTGGCGGAAGCTCAGGTTAGGCTTTCCCTAATTCTTCTCTCTGGGCGACGGATTAGGGGTTTTCCGGCCGGTGGCCGTGGCGGTGGTTTGTTTCTTTGCTTTTTTGGGATTTTTCTTGGTGGTTTCTTTTTGGGTTATGGCGACGGTGGTCGAAATTGGTGGAGGTGGTTGTGGTATTGGTTTGGCCGGCGGCGGGGAAGTCCGCGGCGACGGTGGTGGCAGTATGGGTGGACAAGAGAAGAGGAGGTGGTGGGTGGTCGGCCGGAGTGGCCCGGCGGTGGTGGCAGGAGGTGATGGGTTGGTTGGTGGTGAGTGTCGATGGTTGGGCGAGGGTGCTGTGTCGGTCGGGGAGGAGAACGGAGACGGGTTGGCCGGAGGTGCTCCATGGTGGAGGACAGGCAGGGTCGGTCGGGTAGTCGGGATTGGTCGGGTCGAACGGGACAGGAGGAGGCAGAGGTTTAGAATTAGGGTTAGGGTTTAGGGATTTGGATGAGTCGTGTCGGGTGTGTCCGACACGACGGGGACGGGGTTCGAATTTGTCGTACCCGGGGTGGAGAAATGTATTTGTACAATGAACACATAGTGGATGGGACACGGACACGGTCATGGACACGATGCACTCACTTTTGTGGTGGAATTTATTTGTGGAGACAATTTGGTGGATGATAAAAATAATTGGAGGAGTACCTGCCTATTTATAGGATGTGGGAATTCCCATTAAGATAGGGATTAGGATATTTAAAACCCAAATTTGATAATTCATCTATTTATTTAAATTAATTCAATAAATCCGTATCCAAATCAAAATCCAATTCTAAATACAATCAAATTTAAATCTAATTAAATTCTTGGTTTAAAAATCAAATGGGATAAATCAAATTGCAAATATTTAACTATTTAATTTATTCCATAAACTAAAATCAAGATTTAAATGCCACAATAATTTCAAAATATATTTTCTAAAATAATAATAATATTAATTTCAAAAATACACTATTTATTTAAAATAACTAATAAATAATTACTAAATATTTATGTATGTACAAATAATGTTTTTACATAAATATACTTTTCTAATATACCATTTTATAGGAAAATAATTTATTATTATAGCTGTATAAATGAAAGGCTTTTCATAATTAAAATCATAAACTTGAAAATGATAGCTAGAAATAATTATTACATATATTATTTTGAAACCATAAAAATAGAAAAAAATGTTTTTCCAAAAATATGTACGCTCGCACATATTCGCACTCGTCGAGCAAAACGAAAAATAAAATTCTGTGTACAATGTACAATACAACTACGCGACGTACAATACAAAATTTTAAATCAGTACCAAATTTAATAAAAAAAATTAGTAGAAAATTTAGGGGTTTTACATCCTACCCAACTTAAAAGAATTTTGTCCTCGAAATTAAGAGGACGTAGGGGGGTGAGAAGACACAAGGGGTATTGATGAGGAACAATCGATAACAAAATCACGCCGTAAGAAATTACGGTCTAGATCATAGAAAAATATAATACGGTATGGTCATGGGGACTGAATGAGGGTCACGATTAATAGAATGAAAAAGATTCACTTAAACTAAGCGATTAGAGGTTCTTGATTAGGTCGAGTAGTTTGGGATGAAGATATAGCCACATCGAGTGAGAATGGTCATAGCCGATAGGAAGGCTAAAGGAAGTTCTAGTACAACGCTTTCGTTCTTCTAAAATAGGTGAAGGCGAAAGAAATATAGAGTTCGAAGGAGGCATTATCGAATACGAATACGTGATTCAAAGACGATCGAATAATTTCAAAGGAATTGTCAAGGCAGTCGTGGATGAGGTTCTAAAGGCCAAGTTTAATTATGTTCCATCCACGTAGAATAATAGACAAAAGCGAACCAAAGTGTACTTGGTTGATCAGACCATTATGCATCGGTTCTGATTAGACAACATGTTAGTGGGAGCTCTTCCAATAACATATGTCTTGAACAAGCTCGATAAAAAGATAAGCTTGCAAAAACTAGGCTATATTAGCATCATTAGTTTAGATAGTAAAAATATAGGCACGATGGTAGATGAATAAAATCAATTATGAATAGTCTAAGAGTCATAAGGATCTAAATCTTTTATTCCTATACAATCATTCTATGGTTTATTGACCAAGGCTTGGTTGACCAAATGGGTTAGATTCCTCTAGTCACTATGGTCTTAATAGTCAAGGGCGTGTCGGGTCGTGGGGTGTTCTACTCAACTTAAAAGAATTAAACTAATAGTGTTTTGGGACAATTAACTAGTAGGGTCAATCTCTAGCAAGCACGAAGGGAAGATAAGAATAGGGATGGAAGGAAGCAAGCAAGATGCAATTGATGAGTCAAACGGTAGATAAAATCAAGAAAAGAGGTCAAGTATGTGGATGAGATCCTAGACTTCTAATCCTATACGCAGGCTTGCTTGGTACGGTAAAGTAACCAAACAATTTATCTTGACCTGCATGGGCCACCACAAAAATATGTAACGCCCCAGTCCCAAAATACGTAGGACTAGGAACGTAGACATGCCAGCTGTATTCATACGAAGTATACTCCAATATATGGAATCCTCGTATGAATACATAAGCTGTAAAATGTAGTAGTACCATAACTAATCTCATCCATACAAAATAAATGAATAAAAGATATCATAAAATGATAATGAATTATCTTGATATAATATATTGGGCGGAGATAAATCCACTACTAACAAGTAAAAAATACATGAGAAAAGATATGATTTTGGCGAGCGAAGCGAAGACGACCAAAGTGTAATCATCCTCAAAGAAATAGAGCGGATCACGGCTAGAGCTAGAGCACCTGCGAAAAACAAGAGCACACACCTCGAAAGATAACCAGGTCCTCAGAGGGACGTAACAAGACACATAATATCATGCCATATAAACTGAATAAATATTGCTCAAATAAATAGGTAAATCGAATTATAACATGGTCCAATACGTACCTACTGAACGAGCGTACCATCCCCCCAACCAAACAAGGACAGGAGATGGTAAACTAATTCACGGCGACGTATCTTTCTATGCTATGAATCCAATATGGTATTCGGACCCCAACAAGGTTCAATACCTTCTCATCGAAGTAGTAAGTCACACCTACAACCAAACAAGGACAAGATGTGACGAACTAATCCGCGATAAGTTATTGTTCCAAGCCACGGTCAGATACAAGTACCCAAACCAAAAGTACTCGTACCTAACGGATAAAGGTGCCTAACCGTTCTAAGTGATATGTTGTTACGAACAATCCTTCCTACGCATGGGCCCTGGCTGAGTAGGATCGTCATAGTCCCCCCTTGGGCACCAGAGGCCCCATCAGTAAGAGCATGATGTTCCGCAGAATCGTCAGTGGCCGTCAGTAATCATGGGTCATCAACCCCGTATCTCCGACGGAGAGTCCGGGTCACAAGGGAAGTGCATCGAAGCCCATACGCTAAGGAATTGTCCTCCCCGCCCAATGCCTACTATGTTGTATCCACAACATTAACCTCTATAACTGCTAAGTCAACTAGCATGCAATTCTATTAGCGGTTATTCCTATCGCACGGCTTGTACGTACTGGTGGCCAGCCAATCACGTACTTTCGTGTTCTACATGCGACACACAACTTCGTGGTACAACGTGTCAAGGCCATTGAATGCAACACACAAGGTGGTCCCTTAAATCTAGGTTTAATGTGTAAAAAAAATACATAGCAGAATAAAAATGAACAGTAAGTTCTAACAGGTTATGCCATGTATCACAGTTTATTTTGCATAAAGAAAATAAATAATGCATGAAATATGAGCTAAAATAAGTAAACAGCAAATGGCAAGGTGTCTTGCCTGGTAGGACGCCTGGTGTGCTGCAATGATCAATGTGGCGCGAACTGTAACTTCGGTGTAATAACTATACAAGGGGACCTCTGTTGTTGACACAGAAAGTTCCATCGGGTCCATGACGGTCAAATTAGTTAGGGTAGACATAAGGTAGTCTCGAAATGGGCGAAGGAATAGGAACAACAGGACTTGGATACGGACAGAAGAAAAATCAAAGAAATAATGGATAATTAAATATTTATATATATACGAGTTTTAGAAAATATTTATAATATGCGAAAATTAGATTTTTATGAGTCAAAATATTCTTAAAAAAATACTTAAAATTATCAAAAATTATTTGACGCTAAATTACTCTAGTTTTAAAATATGCTTCTAGGTAAAACTATACTCCATAAATTTTAAAGTAAATAATTGAAATTATTAATAAATTATCTAGGCCAAAAAAAACTATATCTTTGTAAAATATATTTGAAAAATGGCTTGATATATTAGAAATCAAATCCCAAAATTTGAAATTTCCTGTACGCAATACACCATAAAATATTTTCATAATACTTAATAAAATAAAAATAATAAAGTTTATAACAATGATCCATACCTATACTGTTAACATGGAAATAGTAAATAAATAATAATAATAGTAATAATTATTATCTAATAACAATAATAATATTAATAATAGTACCAGTGAACATACCAGTATGTATACCTAGTAAATATTTATACTGATATTTTAAATCAAAAGGAAATCAAAACTAATAAAAATACTTAAACAATACTACTCTACTACCACTAAATATAATAATAATAATAATAATAATAATAATAATAATAAATGATGAAATATCAGGTACTGATGTACCACATCTCTCGTATAGCTCTCGAAGAGAGTGAAAAAAATAAAAAATAAAAATAAAAACGAAAAGATCAGAAGGAGGAGGAGAGAGAGAGAGGATGAGGGAAGAGGAAAGGAGAGGGGATCAGAGAGGGAAGCGGGAGGAAGCGGGGGTTTAGGAGAAAGCTCGGCGGCACCGGCGTTCGGGGGCGGCGGAGAAGTGAGGCGTGGAGAAGCGGATTTTTCCGGTGAGGTCTTGGCGCTGGGTCGACGGACGGGCGGCGTGGGGGTGACCGGAGGGTTTCAGGGTGAGGGCGGCGGTAGAAGGATTTGTTGGTCGGGCTAGGGTTCAGGCGCGGGGAGAGGATCGAAAGGAGGGAGCGGGCGGAGGAACTGGAGACAGGTCGGCCGGCTCCGGCGGGCGCACGGAGGAGGAAGGAGAGGTCGGCACAGGGCTATGTGGCACTGTCGGTGCACGAGTACGGAGCGGGATCACAGCAGTGGCTCAACGGAGAGGGCTCAGACCCGGCATCGCCGGCGAGGCGCTGGTGGGGGTCTGTGCTCGGCGGTTGGTGGTGGCGGAAGCTCAGGTTAGGCTTTCCCTAATTCTTCTCTCTGGGCGGCGGATTAGGGGTTTTTCGGTTGGTGGCCATGGCGGTGGTTTGTTTCTTTGCTTTTTTGGGATTTTTCTTGGTGGTTTCTTTTTGGGTTATGGCGACGGTGGTCGGAATTTGTAACGACCCGCTCCGCCCTAGTGGAACGCCGATTCAAACGGCAAGTGCAACGACTCAAACGAGCCGTCGACCCGAAGAGTTGCGTCGACCTGATGAAGAATCGATGCAAGGCTTACATTGGCCCGTCAAGATGAATCCAGACTTAGACTTTCAAAGGCGCGCTCGGAGTATCGCTCGACCGATACGAACATCGCTAAGGTGGGTGGCTCCGATGAACCCGTCTTTGCTTAGCCTAGACACATAACAATGCGGACACTATCACGAGAATCGCTAGGCGATAACCCCGCGCATGCTAATAAATGACTCAACGCACCTAGCTAAGGGAATAATCCCATCTTGTATGCTTGTATAGAATATGGAAAAAAACATGGAAAATACGAAAACTCTCACACCGCGCTCTACGCTCGTGCTAAGGCACAAGCTTACGTTTATGTTCCTTATGCGACCAACAATGAAACAATGAATGGGTTACAACAATGAAACGGGAAGACTATCAATATAGTCGTTCCGAGTAGAGTATAGCAACATTGAAAGGCTATGGGACCGATGGGTCGCCAAGACGACTCCCACACTGGGAGTTGCGTAATGCGTGCTCGTCCCACAACCAATGTGTGATGAGCACGGATACTTTGACAAAGGAGACCACCATGCTGTCAGCAACCTCTCACTCGAGCTCTACACGAAAGATGTCCACTTAAGCTCTGGGGCAAAGTTTTGGCTCGGAGCAAGACTCTGTTGACGGAGCACATCCACCATGCTGTAAGAAAAAATAGTAACGGTGAGAGACCCATCTGAGTAGGACGTACACACTCAATCCCACTACTGATATCATACTTGTAAAGGTGATCTCTCAAAGTATACGTCCTACTCAGATGGATCTCTCAGAGTATCCTCTCTGGTTGGTTGTCGTATCATCATTGCCGAGGGATGAGGGTCGTAGTACCAATACAATCCAGAGATTGACATAGTACTAATTCATATATGTAGTCCAATACAATCCAGAGATTGACATAGTACTAATTCATATATGTAGTCCAATACAAATAGTCTAATACAAAAACAACCCAATACAAATAGTCCAATACAAATAAGTACTAATAGCTAATGAGAACCACGCTGCTCACACAAACGCTCAGTGATACGATCACGCAACCACCTCGAAAAAGCGAGATTTTTGGCGTGAGGAGAGATGTCGTCCCTTGCAAGTGTTGCACGAGTAGAACTCCCAGGCTCACTAGCTACCGGTGCTGGATGAATAGAACTCCCAGTCTCACTAGCAACCGGTGCCACTTCCTCCTTAACTGTAGGAGGAGCCACCTCAGCATTCACTGTTTCCCTCAAATGACGTGCCGCTCCTCGGGTCATGGGTGCCATCTGGTAAGCAAGCTAATATAATTGTAGCATAAGCAAGCTAACTAAAGGAACCATCATGTAATTTGAGTACATTTTCGAAAGCAGATAAAGTACAATAAATTCGATTTTTTGCCAAGTAGCAGAACGGATGGCTCAGAACACAACCCAAGATTCATTCTAGCATACATTAGTGTGAATCATCTATGTTCTGTACATATGGTGTAGTATATGTTCTTATCGTATGTAGTATCTGAAGAATGTAACAGAATCAAGATGAACTCACATAATGTAATACTAAGACATCATCTACTACTATATAAGATATAGTGATAGGTTGTCGTATCATCATTGCCGAGGGATGAGGGTCGGAGGACAGTCAACTTTATCTACGGCTACAAAGTTTCTGCCTTGCCAGTCGAATGGTTGCAGGGACTATGTCCTGATCACGATGTCGTACCGTAGATTTAGGATTTAAAATATGATTTTCAGGTCAACTTAATTCAGTCAAAGGGTACTGAACAGAAAGTCTAATTATTCCATATTTCAGTAATGTCAGTGAGCTAAATCATACTCAACTGTCGAGAATACTTAGGAGAAAACTCATTCACAGGATTAGTATCCATCCTTCGTGACATAGCTGAAATTTTATAGGGCTCGATAATAATTATTAATCAATTTATTCATCATTTCAAAACCCTGAAAATGCCCCAAAAAACTCCCAGTATCAGTAAATAGGGCTAGAACCCTAAATTAGAATTCGAATCCAAGAGCAAAACATCAAATTGACAGTTGATATGCCCAAAAAAACTCCCAGTATCAGTAAATAGGGCTCGAACCCTAAATTAGAATTCGAATCCAAGAGCAAAACATCAAATTGACAGTTGATATACCCAAAAAAACTCCCAGTATCAGTATATAGGTGTCACACTGTGAGTCTCGTATCCACACAGTGGGACATGACGTGTCCAAACCAACAAAATAGGTGTCACACGAACTAGAAGCGAGTCCACTGTCAGTCTCGTGTCCCCCACAGCGAGTCCACGCTCTCGTGGACACGAACTAGAAGCGAGAGAGAGAGCTAGAAGACGAGGAGAAACTGAGGAGGAGCTACCTGAGGAAGGAGGAGGAGGAGAAGGAGGAGCTACCTGAGGAAGGAGGAGGAGGAGAAGGAGGAGGCCGGAGGAGGGAGATCGCCGGAGGAGCGCCGCGGAGGAGGAGGCCAGAGGAGGGAAATCGTCGGAGGAGCGTCGCGGAGGAGGAGCGCGCCAAAAAATTGGGGAGGAAAAAATTATGAAATGATCGAAAAGGAAACCCTCGCTGGCTATATGAAACGATTAGCGACGTTCTTATAGGACGTCGCTAAACATCGCTGATATATAATAAACGACGATGCCGCTTAAAATGCGTTGCAACACGTCGCTATATCAGCGACGGGTACTGACAAACTTGCGACGCAGGTTCCCATTTAACAAAATATAGCCGCTAGACGTCGCTATTAGTCGCTGTTGGCGACAAACAGCGACGTCTTATATTAACGTCGCTAAAACCCCAAAAATTAGCAATAAAATTTCATGGAGTCGCTAAATACGTCGCTGATATGACTTATTTTGGTAGTATATGTGAATAGTGATATATAATTATATATAGGGTTTTGGCCTATAGGTTATGTTGTATTAGCTCATGACCTACATGGTTATGACTCTAGATAGGAGTATGGCCTATGATGTGTCTGTTAACTAGTGAGAGACTAGTTAGACTTGTTTAGTCTTGATTAGGCCTAGAATAGACTATTTAGACTTGTTAGACCTAGTTTGACCATAGTTGACCTAGGTTTGACTTCTTGGTTAACCAGGGTTGACCAAGAGTTGACTTTGGCCTAGATTGACCTAGATTCATGTAGAATGCATTGTAGTGTTTCATTTTACCATTTTAGACTTGTTGTGACTTGTGCTATTCTGAATAGGAGCCAGACACCACTCCTCGGACAATACTTTCATCTTGGACATTCGGATAGTAGGCGAGTACATTCTCTGATCATTTCATATCATGTTTAGGATTATATTCCTGCTTTAGATTATCTTACTTGATGCTGACACGTTGGTAACACGGATTGGTACTATATGGATCCCTTCATGAGATGTTATCCCTCTCGGAAGCATCAGATACTTTTGTCTCGTGTGTTTCACTTACATCACGTATCTCATGCTTCTATTATCATGAATCTTCGGGAATCAGCTAGTGACTCATGTACCCTCATGATCACCGAGCCTTCACGAATCAATTCATGAATCACCCTTTATGGGCAACGTAGTATAATTATGAATCTTAACGTAACTTGACTGGATCCTTGTGTATTGATTGGGGATAGGGGAGTATAAATGAATATGTGAATAATTCCAAGTAGTGTAATCATGAATCAATTCCAAGTAGTGTAATCATGAATCAGTCCTTAGCTATTTACATGTCTATCTAGTACTCTGAATCACTAGCACTGTCTCTCTTTTACATATATCATAGATATTTACTTACAGTCTCTCTCTTACATTATGCTATTCTTCAGTTTCATGTACTTTACTCTCTAGCATGGTTATATTTCCTTTTCCTGCTATGACTTGTTGAGATATATTGTGATCGCTCCTGTCCTGACTGGACCTGTTGAAATATTACAGAGGATGAGGACGAGGTTGGTTGCCCTACATATTATGGGGCTACCTTAGATGACAGCTGTGACTTGGACCAGCAGCCGGACCCTATAGCTGTGGATGACACTCCTCTAGACTAGGATGTTTTCATTTACATTATTCTAAGGATGACTGTATATATTAGATACTTGGGATTTGTGATGTATTAGACACTTAGACTCTCTGTTTGTACTTGTGGATTTCCTTTCATTTCAGCAGTATCTATCTATCTATCTATC
The DNA here is from genome assembly GCA_029216955.1 of Iris pallida. NCBI lineage: Eukaryota > Viridiplantae > Streptophyta > Magnoliopsida > Asparagales > Iridaceae > Iris > Iris pallida. The sequence goes on along the minus strand of JANAVB010019800.1, from coordinate 9,769,720 downwards.
CTTCTATCTTATCCTTCTGCCTTTGTTGTGATTGAGTTTACATTCTGCTATGTCACCCCCATTCGGGGAGTATAAACTGCTTTGTATTATATTCTTAGATGTTGTGACCTAGGACAGCGTTCTACCGCCGACACTGTGGCGTAGGCTGGACATACCCACGTCTCGTGCCCTTACTCTAGGGTGCGGGTCGTGACACATTTTTAGTTGTGGCCTATGCAGGTCTATATTAGAAATGTAGTGGTATTCGAACTAGAATATCACTGCAGCCTGCAGTAGAATTAGGATGATTTGAAGGTACTCAATCACATTAGGAAAAACTCTTTATCAGATTTCGTATATCTAAATTTTGCTGCTTATTATCTTCCTTTGAATTTAAACTGTCCTCCATTGATATTTTGACTCATTCTCAGTAATTGTTTCTTTTTGATCTGTGTCTCCAGGATGGTTGAGACGAGATCGCATCGCCAGGGCCAGGGTGACGCCGATGAGAGGTCTGCCACCTATCATACTCAGCAGCCAGCCCCTGGTACCGCAGCCCCAATCATGCCAGCTGGGGTAGGCGTTTCGACTGCTTTCGGAGGAGCCCCTCCACTTGTGAGACATGGGCCGAGTCCGGTGATCCCGGATGTGCTTCAGCAGCAGCAGCCATCTGCGGGGACAGTTGACGCCGTTCAGCTGTTAGCCTTCTTTCGGCAGTACATAGAGGATCAGCAGACCCAGCAGAAGAGGCACACAGCAGAGCTCATACGAGGCATTGAGCTGGCAGTGACTGCAGTTGGGAGAGTTGTAGCTCAGCCAGTGGTAGCCCCGCAGCCGTACCAGCCGTGGGAGAAGGGCATCCAAGATTTCCAGAAGATGCACCCGAGAGACTTTCGAGGGACAGAGGGGATCTTGTATGCCGATGAGTGGATTGAGCACATGGAGGAGATATTCAGGTTGGCTGAGATCCCGACGAGGCTCCAGATTGAGGCAGCGGCCAACATGATGCAGGATCTGGCCCGTACATGGTACCAGACCGACCCGAGGGTTGGTACTGCAGGACAGACTTGGGCAGCATTCAAGAAGCTGTTCAAGGAGAAGTTCTTCCTAGATGTAGCACTGGGAGCCCTCGAGACTCAGTTCGAGGCCCTAGTCCAGGGGAGCCAGTCTGTGGAGGAGTACGCAGGAGAGTTCTACCGCATGAGCAGATTTGTAGAGGGCTTATCGGAGGCGACGAAGGCCCGGAGGTTCCGGAAGGGCTTGGTAAAGGAGGTCAAGTCCTACACCAAGAATGCCCGCAGTGCTACCTTTGAGAAGATCCTGGTGGACGCTTTAGCTGCAGAGGATGATCTTGAGCTTAGGCTCAAGAGGGGGCGAGACTCCCAGGGAGGCAGCAGGCCACCCCCTGTGCTTATTGGAGAAGCCAGGGCACGGATGGAACGAGTGTAGGAAGAGGCTAGACAGGTGCCTACTGTGTGGGGCAGCAGACCATCAGCTGAGGGAGTGCCCTATGTTCTCGGGACGTTCAGGGCAGGGAGCAGGAGCAGGAGCAGGAGCCAAGGCTCCAGGGGGACCGCAGGAGGGACCGTTGTCGACTCAGCAAAAGCGATTTGTGCAACACCAGCAGCAGGCCCGGGGAGGCCAGCAGGGCGAGCTTTCGCCATGGCAGCTGAGGATGCAGAGGCGATAGGAGAGCTGATCGCAGGTTCGGTTCTTCTCGACTCCAGTCCAGCTTTTGCATTATTCGATTCCGGTGCTTCGCATAGCTTCATATCAGTATCATTTGCGATTAGACACGGTATCGTAGCTGAATCGTTGCCTAGGACTTACAAAATCATGACTGAGGGTGGCATTATCCTCGTGAGTGATGTTTGTAAGGGTCGGAGTGTTGTTTTGGGAGGCCGTGAGTTGGAGGTGAGCCTGCTCGTAATGCCATTGCCGAACTACGATATAGTACTCGGTATGGACTGGTTGAGCAGGCACCACGCCAGCATTGATTGCAGAGGGGGTAGAGTTCTCTTCAGAGCGCCGGAGGAGCCAGAGTTCGAGTACTCCAGACGTCAGGCGGAGCAGAGCAGCGGAGTTTTCTGCGGAGTCTCGGTTGAGGAGCAGACGATTCCACACCCCTTGATAGCAGAGTATATGGATGTTTTTCCAGAGGAGTTGTCGGGATTGCCACCAGACAGGGACATTGAGTTCTCGATAAACTTGGTTCCAGGAGCGGAACCCATCTTTCAACACGTATATCGAGTGAACAACAGCGAGTTGGTAGAGCTGAAGAAGCAGGTGGATGAGCTGCAGGACAAGGGTTTCATCCGTTCGAGTTCGTCGCCATGGGGTGCACCAGTTTTGTTTGTGCCGAAGAAGGATGGGTCAGTATGGATGTATATTGACTACAGGGCACTCAACAACCTCACGATCAAGAACAGATACCCACTGCCGCAGATCGATGATCTTTTTGACCAGTTGAGCGAAGCTCGGGTATTTTCCAAGATTGATCTGAGGTCAGGATATCACCAGGTGAAGGTGAAGGGCGAGGATGTTCCTAAGACCGCTTTCAGGATGCGTTACGGGCAGTTTGAGTTTTTGGTTATGCCGTTTGGGCTAACCAATGCACCAGCAGTATTTATGAACCTAATGAACAAGGTGTTCCACCAGTACTTGGACAAGTTCGTGGTGGAGTTCATCGTCGACATCTTGGTGTATTCCAAGACTGAGGAGGAGCACGAGGAGCATCTGCGGTGTCACAACCCGCACCCACTGTGAGGGCACGAGACGTAACAACGCCCAGCCTACGCCGCAGTGTCGACGGTAGAACGCTGTCCTAGGTCACAACATCTAACAGTTAAAGATAATAAACAGTTATACTCCCCGAATGGGGGTGACATAACAGATACAGTCTCAATCACAACTAAGGTAGAACAGGATAAGATAGATAGATAATAAATATCCAGGAGTGAAGACACAGAAATACAATCCAGAATTCTAAGTGTCTAAATAAATACATATCCCAAAATATCTCAGAATCTATATACAGTCTCAATCACAACTAAGGTAGAACATGATAAGATAGATGATAATAAATATCCAGGAGTGAAGACACAGAAATACAATCCAGAATTCTAAGTGTCTAAATAAATACATATCCCAAAATATCTCAGAATCTATATACAGTGATCCAGAAAAGTAAAGACATCCTAGTCTAAGGAGTGTCATCCACTACTAGTAGGTCCAAGTCGCTAGTGATGTCTAAAGCTGCACCAAGAGGGGTAGACACCAGAGCCTCATCATTCACTGTAAAATTTTCAACAGGTCCAGTCAGGACAGGAGCGAGTACAGTACATCTCAACAAAATCATAACATGTTAGGAAATACAGACATGCTAGAGAGTAAGATACAGGATCTGAAGAAATAACATGATAAAAAAGGAAGACTGTAAATAAATAGATACAACATATAGAGAACTAATAGTGACTAGTGATTCAGAGCACAAGATGGTTATGTAAACGGCACGATGTTGTACACGAGTAATCTACAGAGGTTTGTACACGAGTAATCGACTGGATTGATTACATAACCATTTCTACTCCCCCGCCCCAATCAATACACAAGGATCTAGCTAAGTTATGTTATTGTATATGAAGGTCATGTGAATACATGATTATACACGATTCATACATTTCGTACACGAATGTAACGAATACAAGGAGTACACGATGTTCACGATAAAGTACACGAACACGAATACCCGATGTATCCGCTAAGGGGATAACATCGCACAGCAAGATCCATATAGTACTAATCCGTGTTTCCAACGTGTCAGCATCATGTAAAGTAATCTAAAGCAGGAAATATAATCCTAAACAAGATATGAAATGATCAGAGAATGTACTCGCCTGTATCCTTAGAATCTGGAGAATATATATTGTCCGAGGAGTGGTATCTGTCTCCTATAGAATAGTACAAGTCACTATGAGTCTACAATGATAATAAGATGCAAGTTAATGCATTCTACATGATTCTAGATCAATCTTGGCCAAAGCCAACTCTTGATCAACTCTGGTCAACCCTAGAAGTCAAACTAGGTTAACTAGGTCAAACCTAAGTCAAACAAGTCTATACTAGTCTAACTAGTCTATTCTAGGTCTAACAAGACTAAACAAGTCTAATCTAGGCTCACTAGGCAATACCATGCCCTAACCAACCTATAATCACATCTACACAAGTCAAATCATTTATCTAAAATGTAATACACTCTAATATAGAATACACTTATTGATGTATTATATGATATAACTAAAATACACATTAGCTTATAGACTACCTATGATATTTCACCCATACATATATCATATATATATAATAGCACGCTCTCATATGTATAGGATACCCATATATATATATATCTCAATACATATATATATATACATATGTATAGAGAGAGGGACTCATAATGTTCAAGTGTGTGTGTGTCATGAGAGTGAGAAAAACATGTGTATGTGGGTGATGTGCTAGTGAGACATGGCAGTGGTGGGTGTGTGTGTCAAGAGAGTGAGGAAAATCCTGGAAAACAGAAATTCAGTTCAGGTTTAAGGAATGAAAACAATACAATAAAATAGAAAAATCAGTGTAACAGTGTGTAGAATCCTGAATACAGGAAACAGTGAGCAATTAGGGAAAAAACTGGGAATACAAAACCTGGAACAGTGATCAGTGTACATGTGTCAAATGAGAAATCAGTGAATACTTCTCAGGTTAAAGAAATCAGTAAAATTCAGTTAAAAATAGGAAAGGAAATAATCATTCATTACAGTTCAGTTTGAAAAAGGGAAATGGGAACCAATTTTAGTTTCAGGTTTCAGAGTATCAATTACCAGGTTATAGGTAGTTCATTAGGAATTAATTCTCATCTACCTATAAAGTTAACCAAAGAATAACCCAGTTAAATTTCAGTTCAATACAAACAATGGTGAAACTGGAAATATAAACAGTGTATATATATTTGTGTGCAATAGGAATAGAACAGGGAAAACAGTCCAGGATCTCAGAGATTACAATCTCAGTTTTATAGGAAATCCATGTATGAAAAACCTTCATTCTCAGGTTCAATATACATGGCATTCCATGCAGTTAAGGGAAGAGTAAAGGAAATCAATTTTCTCAGTTGACAGTAATCTAACTAACCAAGAGATCTGGAAATAAGTAGTTGACAGTTATAGGCTATTCAGTCCTATTTACAGTTCAGGAAAAAGGGAAGAATCAGTTCAGGAAATTAAGAATTGAAACTGAACATTCATTTACAGTTCATTCATAGAACTGAAACCCAATCCTCAATGTATCAGCTATCCCATTCTCACACAAAACCAATTTCGAATGAACCCACATGCCCAAATTTCAATCACAAATCCAAAAGCCCAAATTTGAATTGAATATGAAACTAAACATGAACAAGGATATGTGGGCAACATTGGTCAGTGACAAACATAATTAAACTGGGAATAATCAGTTCAGAATTTTGAAAGGAAAACAATGTATCAGTTATTACATTGAACCCAACAAAATGTCCAAATCCCGTTCTCTAACCAAAAACCAAAATCAAATGAAACATTAAGCTAAAATATGAACAAACAATATATGGGAACACATTTTACAGTGAAACATTACTTGAAAATAGGATTTCAAATATTAAGGGAATGCTGAAATGACAGTATCAGAAATCTGGTGATAGCTATCATGCCATTGCCCCAATTCGAAACCAATACACATCAAACAGCCCAACTAATCATGTAACTTAATCTAATGTAGATTATACATTATATTTAGATCTAATTTAGCAAATAAAAACACTATTTAAACTAATAAAAATTGAATTGAAATAGAGATCCAACTCAGTGCACTGAACCGCACAGTGCACACCCCATGCACTCGCGACACCGTGTCTGACACGACACGAGAGTTCGTAAAACTCTAGAAATCTCGTGTCAGTCATGGATACAACACGTGTGTCCAAAATCACGTGTCAAAGTGTCGTGTGCACAGCGCAATCGCACCCGAGCAGCAGGACAAGCAACCTGCCTGCGCGCGCGCGCGTGCAACCGCGTGTACGTGTGTCCGTGGCGACTCGACACGACACCAATACGTGCTCAGTGCAGTGGAAACACATAAGCGAGGTCAAAACCTAATTTCCTATTCAAATACATTTTAGAAATTCAAACGAAATGCCCTTTGGGGCATTTTATCAAACACACAATAACAAGGACTGATACGTGTCCGATACGGACACGTATCGGACACGAAACTTAGGGTTTGCTATACCTACAGCTAGGGTAGGCCTAGGGCATCCTAGATATGCAATAAAAATAAAATTTCATGGAGTAGATTAGAATATTACCTAGGGATTTGCAATGTAACAAAAAGCCCCCAAATGAGAGGATCCCCAAACCACCAAAACTCTCCCAAATTGTTTCTTCCCTGAAATTACTCAATAACAATAGCAAGTACAATAAATTTAGGTCCTATTGCATTTAGTTTGGGGGAAAAATGAATTGAAATGGAATTTCTATGGATTAAAGAAGATGGAGACTCACCTCTTTCTAAACTTGCAAAATATTCCTAATGGAGGCTAGCCCTAAATTCTAGGAGGCATTAAATAGGGGGGGAATACCAAGGTGGCTGGTCATGGCTGGATTGGGCTAGGGTTAGGGTTCTACAAGTGTTGGGTTGGGCCTCTAAGGCTAAGTCACAAGTCATGACTTGTGAAACCACAAGCCATTTCCTATTCAAACAAATTTCTAATTTCCCCAAAATAATTCTAATGGGTTTGATTCCACTAACTTAGGTCAAGCTAGGGTTTCTTAACCTAACCAAGTAGTCATGACCTAGGTTAGCCTCTAGGACAGTCTCCTAAGTCAACACTAGTCAAAGTCAATATAGCACCAAATCAAATATATTAAAAATCACCAAAAATCATAATATGAAATAAATATCAATAGATAATAATTATAATTACAAAATTTTAAAATTACCCTCATTGGAAAAACTGGGTGTTACAATCCTACCCACCTTAGAAAAATTTCGTCCTCGAAATTAAGATGATCGTACCCCTTCTAGGTCAACCCCAACAATCGAGGTCAAAAGAGAACTTATCTAAATCTTGCAATTGGAAGGATAACATATAGGACTTTGGTAAGTGGTATCAGTCTGAGGTCTCATCTAGCCATTCTAGTCATATTAGATCAAAAGCGATCATAAGGTATCAAAACATACAACAATATGGTAGGGTGCATCAATTATCAAAGACTGGCTAAGATATAGGTCAAGGACTCACCTCCAACTAGATCTGGTGGCTGGAACTCCTTTCCGAAGGCGGAGTCTTGGCTGGAATAAGTGTAGCAGGACAGTCTCGCAGCCTGTGTGCAGCCGACCCACATAACAGGCACACCCCTCTTCTCTTCCTACAGTAGTCCCATACATGTCCAGGCTTCTTACAGAATGTGCAGGTAGGCACTCTCTCAGCTGGCCTCTGCTGAACAGGAGTCTAGGCTGGATAGGCTGGTCTAGGCTGATAGTCTGGGTGCTCACAGGGCTCTGGGTATACACTGCTCCTCGGCCTCTTAGAACTAGGCTCTCCCCCTGAATGTACCAAATCCTACAGCAGTTGGATCCCGCGGCCCTGCTCCTTCAGGATCTCAGCCTGAACTCTCTGTGTCTCCAACACATCCCGGAGAAGTCTGGATATCTGAGCTCCGTCAGAAAACAAATATGCCGAGGGTATTGTATGGGGTACCGCTCCTGGAGGTAGAGGAGGAGGCGGGGAAGGACTCTTGGTCTCAGATGAGACTGCAGCTCTCTCCTGAATAACAGGTGGTGGAGAGAAACTCACTGGTGAGGATGCTAACACCTCCTCGATGGCGGGAGGTGCCACTACCCTTGGGTCAGCCTGAGGGGTCACTACCTCCTGAGCAACAGGAGGTGGAAGCACACTATCAGTAGCTGTAGCTGCTCTCAGGCGACAAGCTCGGGTCATGGGTGCCATACTGGAAGGATAGAAAAAACACAACAATCATTAAGGCTATACGGTAGTCTATCATCCTATCTGAAAACTGGTAATCATCAAAATAAAATATAAAGGGGTACTATTTAAAAAAAATCAAAATCAAAAGTTTAAGGAACGAAAGTCAGTAGCATTGAAATCCAATCACGATATATATATAGAGAGTGTGTTAGAGAGGGAAAAGCTAGCATTATGTAAGGGTTATGTGGTTTGTGCGAAAAATATACATGAAAGTGTATAGGAGGATTTGGGTCTCAACTATAGCTATCAAGTTACACTATTCATGGCATATTGGTTAAGAAGTCTACAAGGCACAAGCTATTTACTCATAACATACATGGCTAACCATATATGTATATCTATATGTATAGAGAGGTAGAGATTTAATTATGCATCTACATACATTATAACATGTATACAGAACTATATATATATATATATATATATATATATATATATATATATATATATATATATAGCTATGTGAACATAACATAGTGATGAAGGGTTAGGTTTTCATAGCAGTTGTGAACATTAGTGTAGAGTGTCAAGTGTACATGGATTTAACTTGAAATAAAGGGTTCGATCTTTCAGTTTAGTTTAACATTACCTATTAGATCTGAAATTGAACTACACATTTGAAAGTAATGTAAAAATGTTAACATGTATTCAGTTTTCAAGATTTTGGAGAAATTCGAACATCAAAACCAACTCAATGTTCACCACAACCACAACCTAACATGTAAGAGTATGAAACCTAACATTATATACTTACACACAACAAATATATACGGCTCAAAACATTACAATTTAAAACTGCAAATTGAACTAAACACTTAGAATCCAGGGTTAAAGGTTTAATATGTACACAGTCTCAGATTTGACAAATTCAACACAAAACTCAACCAATTTTCTTTAAGACTTGAACCCCTGTATGTAACATATATGTGCAGTAATGTAAACAACAACTAATAACATGAAATTTAAATTTAATTTACAAAATTAATATGGGAAACGGAGAACTAGTCACTGATACTGTCCTATATTAGAATTATTTGGGATTTGAGAAATTAACATCAACATATTAATATGCACTTAGATAGGTTGGTAATCAAGGTGTAGCATGCATACGTGTCGGCAAGTATCTGTGTCCACTATATATATATATTTTAAGGTAATACAAGAAATAATGGCAAGAAGAAAATAATGATAAAATCTGTTCTGCTAATCTGTTTGAAAGAAGGAACCATTTTAAAACCAGAGTTATAATATCAAATCTAAGTCAAGGTCTAGCAAAATCATTGATTCATTGTATTAGGAAGAATTTTATAGCAAGAAGTTACACAAGATTTATAATAACAGCTAAAGCTACTCCTACTCATACTCCTACTCCTAAGTTATATGATGATGGAATACAATTTATAACCATAGAATGGTACGATAGAGATGATATGTTTAAAAACCTTCTCAAGATATAATCTGATAATCATATGCGTCTGTCCAAAATTATGTTACTCAGAGTCCTCGCCATGCCAGTAAGCAAGGCTGCGATAAACGATAGATTCTATAACTAGGGTATGCACCTCTACAATCATGTCGTCTGGAAATCTTGCTATACCGACTAGTATAGCTGCGAGAAATTCTAAATCTCATAACCAAGATATATACATCCGAAGTCAGGTCTCTATGTTTCTGCCATGCCAGCTAATATGGCTGTAATAAACTACAGGTTCCATAATCAAGTAGACGTTTTACCATCCCTGTATTCCAGTCAACATATGTTATCAGAAGAATATCGTAACTCAGGCCTTAAAATTCATCTCGATAGGAAAATCAAAATCAACAACGATCCAACAAAATCAAATTCAGTAATCAAGGAGTGAGAGCAACAAAACAAGAGAGATGATTCAATTTAAAGTTTAAATAAGATTCTCAAGGGTCGTCCCAGGAATCTCTCAAGAAATCCTAACTGTGATTGAGTACCTTCAAAAAAAAAATTCTAATCCTACTGCAGGCTGTAGTGATATTCTAGTTCGAATACCACTACACAAACTCGACCTGCATGGGCTACCACTAAAAACGTATCACGACCCGCACCCACTGTGAGGGCACGAGACGTAACAACACCCAGCCTACGCCGCAGTGTCGGCGGTAGAACGCTGTCCTAGGTCACAACATCTAACAGCTAAAGGTAATAAATAGTTATATTCCCCGAATGGGGGTGACATAACAGATACAGTCTCAATCACAACTAAGGTAGAACAGGATAAGATAGATAGATAATAAATATCCAGGAGTGAAGACACAGAAATACAATCCAGAATTCTAAGTGTCTAAATAAATACATATCCCAAAATATCTCAGAATCTATATACAGTCTCAATCACAACTAAGGTAGAACAGGATAAGATAGATAGATAATAAATATCCAGGAGTGAAGACACAGAAATACAATCCAGAATTCTAAGTGTCTAAATAAATACATATTCCAAAATATCTCAGAATCTATATACAGTGATCCAGAAAAGTAAAGACATCCTAGTCTAAGGAGTGTCATCAACTGCTAGTAGGTCCAAGTCGCTAGTGATGTCTAAAGCTGAACCAAGAGGGGTAGACACCAGAGCCTCATCATTCACTGTAAAATTTTCAACAGGTCCAGTCAGGATAGGAGCGAGTACAGTACATCTCAACAAAATCATAACATGTTAGGAAATACAGACATGCTAGAGAGTAAGATACAGGATCTGATGAAATAACATGATGAAAAAAGAAGACTGTAAATAAATAGATACAACATATAGAGAACTAATAGTGACTAGTGATTCAGAGCACAAGATGGTTATGTAAACGGCACGATGTTGTACACGAGTAAACTACAGAGGTTTGTACACGAGTAATCTAATTGATTACATAACCATTTCTACTCCCCCGCCCCAATCAATACACAAGGATCTAGCTAAGTTATGTTATTGTACACGAAGGTCATATGAATACATGATTATACACGATTCATACATTTCATACACGAATGTAACGTATACAAGGAGTACACGATGTTCACGATAAAGTACACGAACACGAATACCCGATGTATCCGCTAAGGGGATAACATCGCACAACAAGATCCATATAGTACTAATCCATGTTTCCAATGTGTCAGCATCTTGTAAAGTAATCTAAAGCAAGAAATATAATCCTAAATAAGATATGAAATGATCAGAGAATGTACTCGCCTGTATCCTGAGAATCTGGAGAATATATACTGTCCGAGGAGTGGTGTCTGTCTCCTATAGAACAGTACAAGTCACTATGAGTCTACAATGGTAATAAGATGCAAGTTAATGTATTCTACATGATTCTAGGTCAATCTTGGCTAAAGTCAACTCTTGGTCAACTCTGGTCAACCCTAGAAGTCAAACTAGGTCAACTAGGTCAAACCTAAGTCAAACAAGTCTATACTAGTCTAACAAGTCCATTCTAGGTCTAACAAGACTAAACAAGTCTAATCTAGGCTCACTAGGCAATACCATGCCCTAACCAACAAATAATCACATCTACACAAGTCAAATCATTTATCTAAAATGTAATACACTCTAATATAGAATACACATATTGATGTATTATATAATATAACTAAAATACACATTAGCTTATAGACTACCTATGATATATCACCCATACATATATATCATATATATATAATAACACACTCTCATATGTATAGGATACCCATATATATATCTCAATACATATATATATATATATATATATATATATACATATGTATAGAGAGAGGGACTCATAATGTTCAAGTGTGTGTGTGTCATGAGAGTGAGGAAAACATGTGTATGTGGGTGATGTGCTAGTGAGACATGGCAGTGGTGGGTGTGTGTGTCAAGAGAGTGAGGAAAATCTTGGAAAACAGAAATTCAGTTCAGGTTTAAGGAATGAAAATAGTACAATGAAATAGAAAAATCAGTGTAACAGTGTGTAGAATCCTGAATACAGGAAACAGTGAGCAATTAGGGAAAAAAAACTAGGAATACAAAACCTGGAACAGTGATCAGTGTACATGTGTCAAATGGGAAATCAGTGAATACTTCTCAGGTTAAAGAAATCAGTAAAATTCAGTTAAAAATAGGAAAGGAAATAATCATTCATTACAGTTCAGTTTGAAAAAGGGAAATGGGAACCAATTTTAGTTTCAGGTTTCAGAGTATCAATTACCAGGTTATAGGTAGTTCATTAGGAATTAATTCTCATCTACCTATAAAGTTAACCAAAGAATAACCCAGTTAAATTTCAGTTCAATACAAACAACGGTGAAACTGGAAATATAAACAGTGTATATATATTTGTGTGCAATAGGAATAGAACAGGGAAAACAGTCCAGGATCTCAGAGATTACAATCTCAGTTTTATAGGAAATCCATGTATGAAAAACCTTCATTCTCAGGTTCAATATACATGGCATTCCATGCAGTTAAGGAAAGAGTAAAGGAAATTAATTTTCTCACTTGACAGTAATCTAACTAACCAAGAGATCTGGAAATAAGTAGTTGACAGTTATAGGCTATTCAGTCCTATTTACAGTTCAGGAAAAAGGAAAGAATCAGTTCAGGAAATTAAGAATTGAATCTAAACATTCATTTACAGTTCATTCATAGAACTGAAACCCAATCCTCAATGTATCAGCTATCCCATTCTCACACAAAACCAATTTCGAATGAACCCACATGCCCAAATTTCAATCACAAATCCAAAAGCCCAAATTTGAATTGAATATAAAACTAAACATGAACAATGATATGTGGGCAACAATGGTCAGTGACAAACATAATTAAACTGGGAATAATCAGTTCAGAATTTTTAAAGGAAAACAATATATCAGTTATTACATTGAACCCAACAAAATGTCCAAATCCCCTTCTCTAACCAAAAACCAAAATCAAATGAAACATTAAGCTAAAATATGAACAAACAATATGTGGGAACACATTTTACAGTGAAATATTACTTCAAAATAGGATTTCAAATGTTAAGGGAATGCTGAAATGACAGTATCAGAAATCTGGTGATAGCTATCATGCCATTGCCCCAATTCGAAACCAATACACATCAAACAGCCCAATTAATCATGTAACTTAATCTAATATAGATTATACATTAAATTTAGATCTAATTTAGCAAATAAAAACACTATTTAAACTAATAAAACTTGAATTGAAACAGAGAACCAACTCAGTGCACTGAACCACACAGTGCACACCCCATGCACTCGCGACACCGTGTCCGACACGACACGAGAGTTCGTAAAACTCTAGGAATCTCGTGTTAGTCATGGATACAACACGTGTGTCCAAAATCATGTGTCAAAGTGTCGTGTGCACAACACAATCGCACCCGAGCAGTAGGGCAAGCAACCTGCCTTCGTGCGCGCGCGTGCAACTGCGTTTACGTGTGTCCATGGCGACTCGACACGACACCAATACGTGCTCAGTGCAGTGGAAACACATAAGCGAGGTCAAAACCTAATTTCCTATTCAAATACATTTCAGAAATTCAAACGAATTACCCTTTGGGGTATTTCATCAAACACACATAACAAGGACTGATACGTGTCCGATACGGACACGTATCGGACACGAAACTTAGGGTTTGCTATACCTATAGCTAGGGTAGGCCTAGGGCATCCTAGATATGACAGAATTTCATGGAGTAGATTAGAATATTACCTAGGGATTTGTAATATAACAAAAAGCCCCCAAATGAGAGGATCTCCAAACCACCAAAACTCTTCCAAATTGTTTCTTCCCTGAAATTACTCAATAACAATAGCAAGTAAAATAAATTTAGGTCCTATTGCAATTGGTTTGGGGGAAAAATGAATTGAAATGGAATTTCTATGGATTAAAAAAGATGGAGACTCACCTCTTTCTAAACTTGTAAAATATTCCTAATGGAGGCTAGCCCTAAATTCTAGGAGGCATTAAATAGAGGGAATTCGAAGGTGGCTGGTCATGGCTGGATTGGGCTAGGGTTAGGGCTCTACAAGTGTTGGGTTGGGCCTCTAAGGCTAAGTCACAAGTCATGACTTGTGAAACCACAAGCCATTTCCTATTCAAATAAATTCCTAATTTCCCCAAAATAATTCTAATGGGTTTGATTCCACTAACTTAGGTCAAGCGAGGGTTTCTTAACCTAACCAAGTAGTCGTGACCTAGGTTAGCCTCTAGGACAGTCTCCTAAGTCAACACTAGTCAAAGTCAATATAGCACCAAATCAAATATATTAAAAATCGCCAAAAATCATAATATGAAATAAATATCAATAGATAATAATTATAATTACAAAATTTCAAAATTAGCCTCATTGGGAAAAATGGGTGTTACATGCGGATAGTGCTGGAGACTCTCAGGAGGGAGCAGCTCTATGGAAAGCTCTCCATGTTTGAGTTCTTCTTGGACCGGGTTGACTTTCTGGGGCATGTGGTGACTGGAGATGGTATCTCAGTTAACGCCAAGAAGATCGTAGCAGTTGAGGCATGGGCAGCACCGACTTCAGTGGCAGAGATCAGGAGTTTCTTGGGGCTGACAGGATATTATAGGAAATTTGTACAGGATTTCTTCCGGGTTGCAGAGCCGTTGACTCGGTTGATCCGGATGGATACTGAGTATGTTTGGTCAGAGGAGTGTCAGGCAGCTTTTGATGAGTTGAAGAAGCGGCTTACGACAGCTCCGATTCTGACATTGTCTTCAGGATCAGGGGAATTCACTATTTATAGTGACGCTTTAGGGAAGGGGCTGGGTTGTGTCTTGCAGCAGCGTGGGAAGGTGATTGCCTATGCTTCCAGGCAATTACGTCCCCATAAGAAGAACTACCCTACCCACGACCTGGAGCTGGCAGCGATGATTTTTGCGTTTAAGTTATGGAAGCACTACCTGTATGGAGAGAGGGTGGAGATTTTTACAGATCACAAGAGCTTAAAGTATGTGTTCACTCAGAAGGAGCTGAACATGAGACAGCACAGATGGCTAGACTTGATGAAGGACTTTGATATCCTACTTCAGTATCACCCAGGGAAGGCCAACGTGGTTGCCGATGCCTTGAGTAGGTATCCGACAGCCATGTGTTTGACCATGGACCGTCACTTGCTTGCTGATTTGGAGAGCCTGGGGATTGAGGTGATCGTGCCCGGAGTTCAGATGCAGTTATGGGGCCTGCAGATTCAGTCAGACTTAGTGGAGAGGATCAAGGCGACACAGTTTAAGGACGTTGCTCTATGGTGTCTCCGAGAGCAGGTTCGAGCAGGATTGCTGGATGGCGAATTTTCTCTTGCAGAGGATGGTGCTTTACGGCACGTTCCAGGTTATGTGTGCCCAGTAGAGATCTCAGAGAGCAGGTTATGCAGGAGGCCCACAGATCTCAGTACTCTATACACCCTGGTGTCAACAAGATGTGCCGAGATCTGAGGGAGCATGTTTGGTGGTCCGGAATGAAGCAGGAGGTAGCTCGCTTCGTAGCTAGGTGCTTGGTCTGTCAGCAGGTCAAGACAGAGAGGCAGAGGCCCGGTGGATTGTTGCAGCCATTGCCCATTCCCGAGTGGAAGTGGGAGCATGTCACTATGGATTTCGTATCGGGATTACCGTGTACACCAGGAGAAAAAGATGCGATTTGGGTCATCGTTGACAGGTTGACCAAATCGGCCCACTTCTTGCCATTCAAGGTAGGTACGTCTACAGAGAGGCTTGCGGAGATGTACATGCAGCAGATAGTCAGGATTCACGGGGTTCCGGTCAGCATCGTCTCAGATCAGGATAGTCGCTTTACTTTCCATTTTTGGAGGAGTCTGCAGACTAGTTTGGACACTCAGCTCAAGTTTAGTACTGCATACCACCCCAGACGAACGGACAGTCAGAGAGGACTATTCAGACGCTCGAGGATATGCTGCGGACGTGCGTCTTGAACTTTGGAGGTTCCTGGGAGGATCATCTACATTTGGTGGAGTTTGCTTAAAACAACAGTTTCCAGGCCAGCATCGAGATGTCACCTTTCGAGGCTCTGTACGGGCGTAGGTGTCGTACACCCTTATCTTGGAATGATATTGGTGAGCGAGCTTTACTGGGACCAGAGATGGTTGTTGACGCAGCCGAAAAGGTGAAGCTCATCAGGGATAGACTTCGCGTGGCACAGGACATACATCGGCACTGGGCCGATAGCCACCGGAGGCCCTTGGAGTTTGAGGTACAGATTAGAGTAGGATTAGATTAGGGTTTGTGTTTGTGATTTTGATTATGTTTGATTATTTAATAATTTGAGACCTTGCTTGTGTTTAGGTCGGAGACATGGTTTTTCTACGGATATCTCCGACTCGTGGTACTATACGTTTTGGTGGAGGTAGAAAGCTTAGCCCGCGCTTCATCGGCCCTTTCGTTATCAGCGGGAGAGTCGACGACGTGGCTTACAGGCTAGACTTGCCACCTGCACTAGTGGGTATCCACAACGTATTCCATGTATCACAGTTAAGACGGTACGTGGCTGACCCTAGCCATGTGCTTGATCATTCAGAGATTGAGGTAGGGCCTACTCTCAGTTATCCAGAGCAGCCTGTGGAGATTCTGGATCGTCGAGAGAAGGTGCTGAGAAACCAGGTGATACCTTTGGTTCGCGTCGCATGGAGGCATCATTCTCCAGGAGAGTCTACCTGGGAGCGGGAGGATGAGATGCGCGAGCGATACCCATATCTTTTTGGACCGTGAGGTATACTTTCTATCCTTCTCATCAGTTGCATTTTGCCTTTCAATTTCGAGGACAAAATTCTTTTAAGGAGGGTAGATTTGTCACTACCACATTTTTAGTTTGAGGGTATTTTGTCATTTTTGAATTATTTGAATTTAATATATTTTATTAGGAATTTTAAATAATTTATTAGAATGGTGTGATTTAAATACTAGTTAATTTATTTCCATGTGATTTTGGTTAGCCTAACTTAGATTGGACCAAACCTAGATTGGACATAACTAGTTTAGTTAGCCACTTTGAGTTTTAGTTAGTATTGATTTCATAGGTTTAAGTCAAGTTTAGTTAAGTAGAGTGATTTGCTAAGAGACTAGGAAAGAGCCCTAGATTCTAGGCCACTCTTTAGCCTTGATTCATTTCTAGCCCTAGGATGCAACCTAAAAATCCTAACCCTAGCTAAAGTGGCCAGCCAAGACCCCCCCTTGCCTATATAATATCTCTTTAGAAATTTGTGCCTCTTTCCATTATTCTATCATTTTTCTCTAAGAATAAGGTGAGCCTACACTTCTTTTCTCCATAGATTAATCATTAGAGCTCTATTTTCATTGGGATTTCTTCTATAGTGTTCTAATCAATGTTCTCCTGCTATTTGTGGAGTCAAATCATAGGATTGAATCAATTTGAAGGATTTGGGTGGCTTTCGGAGATCCCCTTTGAAGAAGTTTTTGTGTTGAAGAACACCCATAGGTAAATTCCTATCCACCCATTAAAATTAGATTTTCTTTGCATAAACACCTAGCCCTAGGTGTCCTGGTTCTGTAGGAATAGGGTTTGTCAAATTTTGTGTCCTGTACGTGTCCGTATCGGACACGTATCAGTGCTGTGCACAGGTGTTCGACGAAATGCCACAAAGGGCATTTCGATCGAGATTTCGATTTGTGTTTGAATAGGAATTCGTGTCTTGGTGTCGCTTATGGGGTTCTAAGTGACTGAGGTGTTTTATGCGTCGTGTCGTGTCGCTTTGGACACGTGCACACGTAGGGTGCACCACGCGCGCGCGGGGGTAGCCTTCCCCTGCTACCAGCGTGCTCGTGCTCAGTGCACGGAGCACATGGACACGCATAGCTGGACGTGAAGCAAGGGGCAGTGACTGTCGTGTCACCCCTGAGGTTTCGTGTCCTAAGGATGCGTGTCGGGTGTGTGCGGACACGTGCACTGGTCACGCGAGCTCGTGTAGGCTCGTGCGTGCGTGTGTTTTGTTTTGGACACTCGTGTGTCCTATTTTAGGACACCATTTGGTTTGTGTGTTATCTTCTAGTATACACTAATAATTACCAACTTTATGTTTTTCTTAAATTGCTAAAATGGATTAGGAAAATCGAATATGTTTTGGGGAATTTTCCCATTGGCTGATACTGTCGAGTATCAGTAAAATTGTGCACTGTTCTTCTTCTTGATTATATTTTAATGATAAATTGTATCATGTAATATATGTGATTAAGTATGGTTACATATTGATAATAAGATAGATTGTTAAGGAATTATTTGAGGGCTTATTGATTTCAAATTCACTGAATTTTCCAATGGATACCTAGGCTGTTATTTTCTGAGTTTAATTCATTTTCTGAGTTGATTCATCCTGTTAGCATTAATGATTTAGATTATGTACTATATTATGGGTTAAATTGCTGAACAGTTAGTTACTTAATACCAGGTGTTATAGTTTAATACACATGTTATATGGCTAAATGTGTTTTGGGGATGTTGGTTTCATTTGGAGACTGTTGGGATTTCGAATGGGATTGATTGAGGTTGAACCCATAACTGAGAACACATTCTGTCATTTTCCCAAATCTGAGACACAGGTCCTCTTATTACTGCAAATGTTTTCACTGTTAGATTGATTTAAACCTGTGATCAGATTCCTTTCCAAAACCTGAGAACCTATTACATGTCATTCTTCACTGTTTGTTGAACTCTGAGAATTGGTTCTGAAGCACACACTGTTTTCTTGTTATTTCCCTCACTGCACACAGGTTCATCGTACATGCCATATACTTTTCCTCACTGTATTCCTGTGACACACACATGCTTCAGTCTATACACACAAAAACACATATCTCACTGTCACTCTGTTTAACCTGGGTTCCATTTCAGTTCCTAGTATTCCTGTTATGGCTAAATTCAGTTTTACATACACAAATGATATGTTCAATAATGTATACAACTGTCACATATATATCTATCCACACACACTTGCACTCTCATGTACCCCTACATACATACACATATGTAATTGCCAATCCTTCATTACTTCCAATTGTAAATGAAAAATCAGATTTCACATGTAGACATTGAACCAATGTATAGCTGATATTAGATTGAATGTTAGTTCATTCTAGATTGTTCAAACACATTCCTGTCATTACAATTTCTGTGGCACACACATTTCTGATTTTTCCCTCACTTGAATCACAGTCACATATACACACACATATCTCATATGTTACCCTCTCTCTATGTATATATAATACATATATATATGTTTGTATGTATGCCTATGAGTATATACCAATGCCTAACCTAATGTGGATATCTAGATGGTAGAGTAGGATATGGGAATTTATATATGTGTGATAACTAATGTGCTAGGCACATTCTTTGGTATGTGTAGATAGCTATATTCATATATGTGAATAGTGATATATAATTATATATAGGGTTTTGGCCTATAGGTTATGTTGTATTAGCTCATGACCTACATGGTTATGACTCTACATAGGAGTATGGCCTATGATGTGTCTGTTAACTAGTGAGAGACTAGTTAGACTTGTTTAGTCTTGATTAGGCCTAGAATAGACTATTTAGACTTGTTAGACCTAGTTTGACCACAGTTGACCTAGGTTTGACTTCTTGGTTGACCAGGGTTGACCAAGAGTTGACTTTGGCCTAGATTGACCAAGATTCATGTAGAATGTATTGTAGTGTTTCATTTTACCATTTTAGACTTGTTGTGACTTGTGCTGTTCTGAATAGGAGCCAGACACCACTCCTCGGACAGTACTTTTATCTTGGACATTCAGATAGCAGGCGAGTATATTCTCTGATCATTTTATATCATGTTTAGGATTATATTCCTGCTTTAGATTATCTTATTTGATGCTGAGACGTTGGTAACACGGATTGGTACTATATGGATCCCTTTATGAGATGTTATCCCTCTCGGGAGCATCAGATACTTTTGTCTCGTGTGTTTCACTTACATCACATATCTCATGCTTCTATTATCATAAATCTTCGGGAATCAGCTAGTGACTCATGTACCCTCATGATCACCGAGCCTTCACGAATCAATTCATGAATCACCTTTTATGGGCAACGTAGTATAATCATGAATCTTAACGTAACTTGACTGGATCCTTGTGTATTGATTGGGGATGGGGGAGTATAAATGAACATGTGAATAATTCCAAGTAGTGTAATCATGAATCAATTCCAAGTAGTGTAATCATGAATCAGTCCTTAGCCATTCACATGTTTATCCAGTACTCTGAATCACTAGCACTGTCTCTCTTTTACATATATCATAGATATTTACTTACAGTCTCTCTCTTACATTATGCTATTCTTCAGTTTCCTGTACTTTACTCTCTAGCATGATTATATTTCCTTTTCCTGCTATGACATGTTGAAATGTATTGTGCTCGCTCCTGTCCTGACTGGACCTATTGAAATATTACAGAGGATGAGGACGAGGCTGGCTGCCCTACATATTATGGGGCTACCTTAGATGACAGCTGTGACTTGGACCAGCAACCGGACCCTATAGCTGTGGACATCACTCCTCTAGACTAGGATGTTTTCATTTATATTACTCTATGGATGACTGTATATATTAGATACTTGGGATTTGTGATGTATTAGACACTTAGACTCTCTGTTTGTACTTGTGGATTTTCTTTCATTTCAGCAGTATCTATCTATCTATCCTTCTATCTTATCCTTCTGCCTTAGTTGTGATTGAGTTTACATTCTGCTATGTCACCCCCATTCGGGGAGTATAAACTGCTTAGTATTATATTGTTAGATGTTGTGACCTAGGACAGCGTTCTACCGCCGACACTGCGACGTAGGCTGGACGTACCCACGTCTCGTGCCCTTACTCTAGGGTTCGGGTCGTGACATTCTTCAAAGCCTTAGACTAGGCGCAGGCAGGCTAGGAGCCAGAGTCCATGCCACACTGTCCAAGCCTACACGCCTATTCGGGGGTGCCCTTATGTAACCCCACCTTATCTGAAATATTAATTTTTGTATTTTCTGGTATTTTGGAATTTTCCTAGTATATTAAATTTTGCGGAAATAATTATCTTCAAGTTATTTCGAAGGATAAATGTTTTACCTATTTAAATTATCTTTATGATTATTATTTTTTGGGAGGAAAATGCTCTACAAACCAATCTAGAGTGTCCTTCAAGTTTTTAAAAAATTTCTTGACAAGATTCTAACAACCCCAACCACCCTTGTAAAAAACAAAAAACCTTCTAACAACTTTTAGTTCGGTTGTAATAAGCAACTTATTTGAGTCATTTTTTGTAAAATACCAATCTTTCTATCAACTCTATATAAAGCCATTTCCTTCTCTCTCTCTCTTTTATTTTTCGGTGGTAAATTTGAGAGCAGAGCCAAATCCCTAACCCCTCTCTTCTCAAATCATTCTCGGGCCTAACCCGAACTCTAATTCCTCAAGGGGACAGCCATGGCAGGACATCTCTTCCGACTACAGCGGGAGCTTCTTCTCGGCGGTGACTAGCCATCGAGTTGTCTAGACTTAGCAGTGCGTGAAAGTCTCTCCATCAACGACCTTCGCCGAGAGCTCACCACATGTCTGCTTCTTTGGCGATAGGACCGCGGCAGCGCACCACAGTGATGGCTTCCCGGTGACTCACAAGATTCCTTGACGACGGCGATACGGTTCATCTCATCGAGCGACGGATCGACGAATCGATCTCGGCAACTTCTTTCCCTCTTCGACATCACCATCGTGAACAGCAACTAGGCGTCGTCTCTTCCACCAGCGGCGTGCGTGAAGTCTCATCCTCAGTCGATTCCTCTCTCCGACGACGTCGAGTTCTCCATGACTATCTCGTCATCTTCAGCACAGATCTGGACCGAAGCTCCCTGTCAAGTTTTTTCTTCGACGGTGACCTCTGTTTTGTTCGTCCTTATCAGTGGACACTCGATGCGAAGAACTCGAGTTTCAGTTGGACACAAAGGGGTCGTATTCGACACCTTGGGGTTATGTCTTCACTTTAGATCAGATCAATTCCTCGGGTGGACTTACAGATCTTCTAACTATTCCCGATCACCCCGAGCAAGGCAAGTACATTCTATGGTTTATGTTTATTTACATTCATATCCTTGCTTTTCCTGTGACACGTCATGATATGATATCATATTCTCCTGTACTTTCATGTTCTTGTACTTACTTGTGGTCGGGGAGGGGAAATACACTAGCTATGTGACCAAACCCAGAGATCAAAAATTCATGTTGATAGCATAGACCTTGCACCGTACACGCGGTCCCTAAGCCGTACCATTATTCCTGTGCTCTTGTGCTTATTCATGTACTTACCCCCAGCCGGTCACATAGGCTAGTTGTATTTCAAATATTGTGCACATGTCATGTCTTGTACTTCAGGTTCATGGTTTACAATCTTGTACTTTATTTTCTGTACTTTACATTCATATACTTTCTTGTTCTTTCCTGTGCTTTACATGTTCTCTTATACATTTTTCAAAGCATGATGTTCTTGTTTATTACCTAGAATTGTACTTTGTTTCGCTCCTGACTAGATATGTTGCAGGTGTACTTGCAGGATATTGTTCTACCTTATGGGCCAGAGCCCGGGATCTTAGCTGAGCAGAATGGAGATATGACTTAGCTAGAGGCTTCAGGTTAAGATTGTTTAGTTTTATTCCTAGATATGGATTTAGTGTTCATAGCGTATTTTATTCTTGTTTACTCTGGTACCTTTACGTTATATGGACTTGTGGATTATGTTGATCTTTCTGGGATCGTTTATAGATGCTGTGATTTGTACTTATTCATATTGACTTGTTAGTTTCCCTAGCTTGGTACAACTTACTACGTTAAGACTTCCAATGTAGGCTGGACGTGTCCGACTCGTGTCCGATTATTCGGAAACGGGTTATGACACCTTACTGTCAGCAGCAGAGAGAAATGATGCAGGCACAGATCGTGCGCCTTGAGTCTTCTGTGCTTTAGGCACAACCTCCTTGGCCTTGGCTGACAGCACAGTACCTTTGGGCACCCAGACTTAGCGAGTCTTCTTCGAATTTGGCAGTCACTTCGAAGGACTCGCGCTGTCCTCAGAGAGAAAGTTCTCATAAGCTTGTTGGTCGAAGCGCATGACCAACATCTAGTGAGAAGATCCGAGCTTGTTGTCGTCGGATTGCATCAATACCTTCTCGTTGGAGGAAGGTTGTGCCCAGCAAAGTCGTCAGCTTGTTTGCCATTAAAAGTTTTAAAATAAATTTTATATTAAAAATGAAACGAGTACAAAAAAAGTTGATCCTTAACAAGATTTTCCTAAGTAAAATACTTTTTAATCTGGGTACTTGTGACGATGGAAAATGCAGCTTTTTTTATTTCGTTGACAATCCGACGACGAACGATAGAACTGCAAGTCTTCTTGTTTGATTTGCGAAGAGGACATCAATTCGGCTCTCTGAAGTGTGGATGATGTACTGCGTGTTCGAATGAAGGAGTGATCCTTCTTTTTATAGTCAATTTGTGGAATAATCCACGCGTACGCGTAGGGATGCTACGCACACAAGCTGTTGGGTGCAGGGGCGCTACGCGCATGATATTAGGGTTGAATATGTTGAAACTGCTCATTGGGCTACGGATGATCCGCCACGTAACGTTTGCTAAGATTCATCTGTTGCTGAGATCCTAGGTGGTTAGCACCTATTCGCGAGCATGAACGGGTCAATGACAGGTGGCGTGTGTGTATTGCCCGCTGATTACGCTCTGTTGGAGAAGAAGAGCTTCCTACACCATAATTTGGCACATAAGGACTCATGTTATGAAGGCAGTGTCTTGGGGGCGTAGGGGTGGCCCTACGCCAGAGCTTGGCTAGATGCAGTACTTCGACGTGGGTGAGATTCCATGTGGCATTGTAACGATGTGAGTTGTCAAGTCAGTTTTCGAAGTACGTTGGCTTCTAGTGGCGTATGTTCAGGCTATGCCTGAACCATGCCTACATTATCTGTTCAGCGTAGTGGCCCTTGACACTTTGGTTCTTGTGATTCCATCATCTCTATAGGAGTCGAGGCATTATGCACTTTACTCGAAGCATCTGCTTTGGAACTCAAACTTGACGTCAGACTGCCTTAAATGCTTCTTGGTTGAAGGAAAAGTCCAAGTGTAGCTATTTTTGGGGGCGTAGACACTCCAAGGGCATAGTAGCCTTGTTGGCGTAGTGGCTTCGCTGGCGTAGCTTGCTTCAAAGGCGTAGCTACTTCGAAGGCGTAGCGGCTTCAAAGGCGTAGCTGCCTCTTATTAAATTTGGTCAACTTCTCCTCCATCGCATGTGGCGTAGGATACGAAATGATGAATTGATCAATTCTCGAAATGGCAAGTTCATTGCCATTGATAGCAAATTCATCACATTAAAGTCAGGTTCCTTGCCATTAATACGAGATCCATTACGTTAATCTTGGGGCTTTGACTGACTACCATGTGGCGTAGGCGTAAGGCTATGCTGCTGTCTATAAATAGAAGCTTTTTTCAGAAGTCTTTGCTCACTTTCTCTCAGCACTCCTCCTTCATATTTGACCCCGACTTAGCCTTGGGTGGCTGTGAACTTTAGCACATGAGTTGGCAATTGGTTGTGGATCTCCTCGTTCAAAGAAATGAAGTTCGTAATAAAGAATTCCTTCAGAGTTTTGAGAAGCATCTGAGTGCCTAGTATGAGAGTTCAAACCAGAACAACCTCGTAGAGGTCTTCAAGGTCCAGATTGTATACGGATTTTGGGGTCGCCTTGCCCAAACTTTCATTATGCTGGAAAAGTCGCAGGCTGGCGGATGCGCCTGTGCGTTGATGAGGAAGTGATTTGCTCGTAGACCAGAAAGTAATTTGCTCCGATGAAGAAGAGATGCACCTATGCTGAAACATCAGAGTGATGCACCTATCCATAGATATCAAGACTAGGTTGCAGTAGAATTCCAATGTAATGAAAAGCTATGTAAAATATTTTCATATAAATAAAAATCTATTTTTCTTGCACCTTCATTTAATGTCTCTATTAACTTTCTTTTATCGGTGTGTACTGCTTTGTGGCGCATAAGCTTTTGGCCTCTCTGGGGCGCATAAGACTCTGTGGTGCATAAGTCTTTATGGCCTCTGTATGGCGTATGAAATTACATGCTTCTATACTGGGCTTGAGATTTTTCCCTAAACAGAGGAAGGTTGCCTGTCACGTCCCGCTCCTGTAGGAGCGATCGTCCTCGCTAATGCGTGATACCGCACGAGCCTAGATTGTGCTCGTACAAGGCGGGTTCCATAAAGGCCGATTACAGCGGCTGCGACGGGGTCGTCGCACAGAAGTCCCAAACAGAGATATTGAATATGCCAGCGGAATTTAGAACAAAACACAAGTCATTCAAAAGATGCATTTTATTGATATTGAAATAAGGATTACAATGGGGCGCAAGTCCAAGATTACAAGTCACTCAAGCTCACTTTTCTCACATTACAAGTCACTCAGCTCTCTCTCATCTTTCAATACATGTCTTGAACCAGCGGATGCTTTGGAAGGCGATGCCCATACATTATTTCCCGTATAAGTCCTGACTCCACGTGGCCGCATGCCTCGAATCGCCAAGGAACTCTGTGCCTCGACGCATCCAAGCGAGCTCCGTACCGCGAGCTTCTACCTATGCCTGCATATAAATACTTTATGGGTGTCAGTACTCAACTGTACTGGTGGTGTGAGCTCCTCGCCTGCCCATACAAAACTAACACGTTAATTTAACTTGTGCAACATAGCCCCTTTTTTATTGTCTTTCTAGTCTTGTCTTAGGTTCAGTTTTAGGACAGACGCCTTGGCCTATTTTTTGTCTCTAGACCATCCCGTGCTTGCAACAACTGATAAAACTGGGGATTCCCAGGACCCTTACTTCGGTGTGCATATTGATCGATAGAAAGTTAAACAGATTTAATACGTGTTCTAACCCTTCATAGGTGGAAACTAGGGTTCACGAATTATACCTGCAGTAGGAAGAAGATAAGTAGTTCCTGGCAATCTTGAGCGGACGACCCTAAGATCATATGCACGTATTCCTTCTTCGAGTTGGACGTCGTATGGGCCACGATCTCCCAACATTTTCTTCTCCTTAGCAGCCCTCTCTTTCTCTCCTTACGTGAATCACGAATTTAGGGAAAGCTTCAGATTTCTGATCAATCATTTGGCGGCTAGAGAATAGAGGATATATATAGGCTGCGACAGGGACCATGAGGAAAAATTAAGGTTAGTCCTCCTAACGGATCTGGATATCCCATGTTCAATCTGAACACACAATCCAGGTCCATTAACAATAGCTCGGTCCACTAATGAGCTATTGTTGCACTACCTCCCTAATCCTAAATTATGTTTGTGGGATCCTTTTATTATATGCTCGTTTGGCTCCCCATGTTAAGATATCGAATGTCCATCGATCAAATTAAGTTACTGACAACTATATTGATTCGACATCTTTTATCCTTAAGTAGTACCGCTCAACTTTATTTGTCATGTCGGATATAATCCACCTGTAGGGTTTACATGACAATCCTTATGAGCTCCTTAAGGGGACATTATCAACCCGATGTATCGGGACATGGATTCCATTTATAATCAACAACCCATCATACATACAATATTTATTAACCAATTCATAGAGGTTATTGACCCATAATGAATCTCACTCTTTCATGAGTCAAAGTAATGCATACTGCATATACATGTATGTTATTATATCCGGATTAAGAGCACAAACATCTGTAATAACATAGGTATTTGTTCACTTATGTAGTCAGTACAAAAAGAACAACCTCAAGTGGTCCTCTTCAATACACATAAAATGTACTAGTGTAAACCTATAGTCAAGATAGGCTAATACCAGATTATACTACAATATTTCCAATAGATTGTCCAAGTCCATCTAGATTGTGAACTATTTATATACTCCATAGGGAACTGATAATAAGATCTTCTGTGTGACACCATACACCATATTATCTACAATATAGAATATCAGACATTTGCATTAACACTTGCAACAAATACAATATGCAAACATTTGTCCATATGATTCTCATTCAAAATTTAAGAAAATAATGTTACTACAAAAGTGATGCTTTTAGTATATAACCCTAACAACAACAACGTCAACTTAACAACGTTAACCTATCAAGTCGTGCTTATCTTTCGACCATAATCGGAGACGCAACTACGCGATAGTACCCAATTTTTGTGTAACAGTTTACATATTTGAGGTAGTGCCTCGCCACTTAATGACTTGCCTATACTCGTGTTGTGACAGCACGATCGTTCCTCGTATTTCCAGGTCGTACCTGGAAACTCAATGTAACTTCACCAAACTTGCCCTACGGCCCTTTTGACTTAACTCGAAATAACTCAATACTTACTTATGCAACTCTATGTCGAGGACCTAGCACTCGACGCCACATCTCGTGCCGAAGCACGGGTCCTTGCTATGGCCAAGTCCTAGGCTCTTAAACCATGGTGCAAGACGTGCACACATACCTTATCAACACCACTCGTGCCATGTTTACACAAAACTTACTATCACCTTCTTTGTTAGTTGATAATAATTTATATTAGGTGTATTACCCACAGGTCTATGGCATTAATAAGCCATTCTGGACATGGCCTGGTAAACGGGATCCTTGTATCGCAAGTAGCAATCTCCGATGCAAGTTCTCGAACTACCGGTTGCTGCTTACTCAGCTCGGCTATTACCCCGTTTCCTCCATGGCCAGCATCGGTCCCCTGGCCCAAGGCTTTCCGATCCGAAGAAATAGTAAAAGCACCCCTTGTCGACAAGTCGTCCAACGACCGTGTTATGTTAATAAGGTATATATATATTAGGGTATCATTGGGATTTGTTATTAAATCGATTCATTTACTTCTTCCATTTTTCATACTACTCTTGCAGAGCCCAAACCAGGGTTGCCACGGTGACTGACCAACAGTCCCGACATATTCCTCTCGGCGACCAACCATCGCTCTGACTTAACATTATTTGAACTCAGGGAACAGCTATTGCATAGACTTACCACTTAACTTGAACATAACGAGTAAGCCCCCTAAATTTTAGGATTTATTTTAATTTTTCTAAATGAATTATTTTCAATAAATATTTTATTATAATTATTTTAATCATTAAATGTTCTTTTTCGTGACTTTGACTCTGGAGCATCAGAGATCCCAATCTCTGGGAACTCTCTTTATGAGTTTTGTAGTAGAACAGATTATCTTTATTTTGGTATAAGGTGTCCCAGTCAAACTTGTTCCCTTGTACTCTGTTTGCATCGCGCAACTTCGGGTCAAATTAGACCAATTTATCATTGAATAATTATTAATTAAATTTCCACTTTTATCTTTGATCATCGTATGCACGTTGTTTGCAAAAACAAAAAAAAGTGTATTCCAAACTTAAAAAGAATCGTACAAAGTACAATGAATTCTGGGGAAGTACAACTATAAGAATCTGATCAGAAGACGATCACTTTATCCCTTGGACTATGTGAACTTGAAGACTAGAGCCTCTGGAGAATGCAGCAACAATTTTTACAAGAGTTCTTGACCTTTGTGCGTGGTCCTTTAATAATGATTGGAAACTCTATTTATAGAGTTCTGGAAATAACTGTTTTAGCAGTTATTCTGATGTGCGCGAGGCTGGGTTGTACCAACCTCATGTTGTACCAACTTTTATTCAGTTATCAGTCGTGTACTAACTGTATTTAGATGCGTGGCATCATATGATTGAGATGCGCGTAGTCGTGTACAGGATAGTAGACACGTCTTGAGAGATTAGTGGCATGTGCGCCACGTCATCCTGCTTTGGAAATAAAAATTGTCTCAACTTTATCGGGTTGCGCGAGCTTCAGTCAACAAGTTGAATTGCGCCTGATTAGACTTCACCTAGACATGTGGCAGGTTTTTGAGAAGAAATCATTCAGATTATGCCTAGGCACAACTAAGAAAATTTATTTAGATTGTGCCTAGGCGTAACTCATAAGATGTGCAGGACAGCTGTCAGTCCAATCTCCTCGAGCGGCACAATTCGAGGGATTCGAAGAGATTTCCTTCATTCCCTGTGTTATCAGTTGTGAGTGTTGTCAGGTAATGATGACCATTAAATGTCAGACGCCATGTTGACTTTGGTGCAATATGACTGGACACAGTATGATATATGGCGCAACCTGATCCTCAGCACAGTTTGATCTCTGAGCTTCAAAACAGTGGCGCAGCTTGATTTTTTGGGGCGCAACTTGATCACTGAGTAGTAGATACATGACGCAACTTGATTTTTAGGCCCTACAAGACCCCCTTCAAAGTTTTTAAAACTTAAAATCATTTCAAAGTTTTGAAATACTTTAAATTTATAAAAGTTTTGACTGAGTCAAGTTGCGCCAGTCAACGACCGGTCATCACAATTAAATTTCTTTCTCGAAAACACTCAATCTCCTCTTCGTCTTCCCGAGTTTCATTGATGATTTTTAGTTTCCTATGAGGAATATGAAGAGTCAATTTGGTGATATATATGTAGGGGTTGATCTTCATACTTTATTCTTCACTTCTGTAATTTCAATGGCATCCAAGAAGGAGATGGAGACCGATGCTGTCACCAAAATCAGGTCTTCTGAAGCGAAACC
This sequence comes from Iris pallida, assembly GCA_029216955.1. Taxonomy (NCBI): domain Eukaryota; kingdom Viridiplantae; phylum Streptophyta; class Magnoliopsida; order Asparagales; family Iridaceae; genus Iris; species Iris pallida. The sequence goes on along the minus strand of JANAVB010019800.1, from coordinate 9,739,981 downwards.
CGACGTCACACCATCGACTTATTTGTTGGAAGCTGACCCGGCACTGAAGGCGGTGAACTTTTTAGACTGTTTCGGTTTAAACCCAACAGTCTTCAATCACTCGAGTGGTGGGCCATCCTCTGAAGAGCGCATTGATTCGGAGGGATTCCTTAATCTTATCCGTCGCTCAGTAATCCGCAACATGCAAGAATTGGACGCCGCCCTTCGTCAGACCGATGAAGACAAGAAAAAGGAATAATGTTTAAGCATGATAACTATTTATTCTCTTTTCTTATGTCCTTGTCTGTGGGGCTCCACCCATCTTTTATGCAATAAAATTTAAAATTTTTGATATATTGTGTGGCTGTGATTTCAAATGGCGCATGTAGATGCGTTCCTTTGGCCAATTCAATATCAGTTTTCATTGAGGGACACATTGCAGTCATCACATGGCTTCAATCGCCTATTGTTTAGTTCTTTTCTAAAAATAGGCTCCTAGAATGACGCGCCTGTTTCATCTTCAATACCTTTAAAAGGACAACCAGAAACTAAAGAGTCATTCATACTTTCTCAAAACAAATGGCTTCTCACAAGCTCTTACTATTCATAAGTTCACTTACGCCACTTCGTCGCGATGCTATTCGTTTGCATGATGTGCCTTCAAAAATTGGTAAGTCTCAACAAAGGACCAATAGTATGAGCATTTTTCTTTTGCACCACTTTTGAAAATAGGTAATGATCTGCATGTTGTAGACACCGTTGATATACGCTAACTATTTTCTGAGAATAGTCGCGCATTATGGTCCAGTGCTTAGCTTCGATCATAGATACGCACTGCTGATATATGCCTGTCTGATAGACATGCGCTGTTTGATATGTGCCTATTGCTTGGCTCACTATTTTGATATGCACATGTTGATCAGCGCACACTGTTGAGATGCACGTGTGCTTTTGAGAATAGGCGTATATTGCTGATAGGTGCCTGTTAATCAGCGCACTGTCGATGTGCGCCTGTGCTTCTGAGAGTAGGCACACATTGCTGATAGGCGCCTGTTGATCAGCGCACTGTCGATATGCGCCTGTGCTTCTGAGAGTAGGCGTACATTGCTAATAGGCGCCTGTTGATCAGCACACACTGTTGATGCGCACGCAGTTTTGATTTTACTGACTTTTCTTTTCTTTGTTCCTATTTGTAGAAGTTTGGTTGGCAAGCTTCTTCAAAACTGGCATTGGCGACCCGGATGTTATGAAGAGCATTCTTCTGACACCCATATCAGACATCTCATGTGGTTCTGACACTCAGATCAGACAGCTCAGGACTCTTTGTATTCTAGAAGGGTCTTACTCAGATGGTAGGAAGAGCCTTTATATATGAGAGTTGGATGGTGGAGAGACAGAATTAGGAATCGTATCACAAGAGTGATCTCATTCCTAGTTCTCCTGGCGGGCCATCTTCTCTCCACCAGTTGTATTGACAGCAGCTCATCTTTGAGCTGCTGTACTCTGTGGTTCTCCTCTCCTATTTCTGAGAGAGAAGACCAGAGTTGATTCCATTATCTGGCTCGTTGCTTCAGGTCGAGACGACAAGGAACTGGCACCAACAAATAAGAAGATCCAAAGATGTAATAGACCTTCATATTATATTTAGAATGAAAATCCAAGATGTAATAGATTTCCATTAGGATGTATCTATGTTTTTTTTAAAGAAGAAATAAAGAATAATTTTCTCTTCTTTATGATTTGATTTTGATGTGGTGATAAGGAAAATAGAATCAAGGAGAAATGTGGATGTGACAAGTAGTTGATGTAAATAAACATAATTCCGAAGTATGGAGAATGTGAACTCTCGTTATAAAAAGTGAACAGTCACTTCAATTTTTGAGGAAAGGACACTGAATGAATGAACAGTCACTTCGACTCTCGAGGAAGAGAATAAATGAATGAACAATCACGTCAGTTTTTTGAAGAAAGGACAATGAATGAACAGTTATAAATGAATGAACAGTTATAAATGAACGAACAGTTTGGCTTCTTTCAAAAAGTTGCATCGGTTTTCGATGTTGACTGTCTAGTTGTTCTGTCTAAAAATAGAACAAAACTTTCGTAGATATCGTCACTTTCTTTCCTTTCTGTACAAAATGTCCACCAAAGATTTGCTCATTCCAAAGCTTGAAGGAAAGACCGAGACACCTCCTGCTGAGCCTCCAGTACCTCCTCAGAAAGAAAGGGTGAAGGCTCAACTGCTACTGCACCAGGAGAGGACTCAATTTCCAAGCTAGTGGAGCTTGGGAAGACTGTTGAAGAAGATGCATTGAGGATGGATGCCTGCAAGTTTCTTGTGAGTTCAGAAAATGAGATGTTTTAACTATTGGCGAACTATGTATTTAATCATGAAGGATCGGGGCCTCCTCACCGTCCTTAATATTATGTAACTCCATTCTGCTTTTAAAAACAATGAACTTTCATTTTTATCATGTTTCTGAAATAAAGTAAATTTTGCCTTTACACATAATATTTCTTAAGAAATTTTCTATTGATAGGCATCATAGCGACTCTGCCATCCATATCTGTTAATTGATAGGCTCTATTTGAGAAAACTTTATTTACCACATACGACCCTTCCCATTTTGCCTCGAAATTACCTTTGCTCATATGTGTCATAGTCATAGGACGTCTGACTGTAAGAACTAACTCGCCCTCCTGGAATGTTCGCACTCTGACTTTGTGATTGAAGGCTTTTGAAATTTGGGCTTTATAAAGTTCAATGTGCTGTTGAGCTAATAACCTTTTTTGTCGAGCGCCTCCAATTCTTAAAGCCGAAGACGATCATTATTTTCTGTAGTAAGCTCGTTAGCAATGGCGATTCTCAATGAAGAAATTTGAATTTCCAGAGTTAGGACAGCTTCATACCCATATACTAGAGAAAAGGGTGTGCAACCTGTAGGGTTACGGACAGTAGTGCGATATGCCCATAGACATTCTCTAAGTTTATCACTCCAATTATGTTTCTTAATAGAGAAAAACTTCTTAAGGAGTTTGATAATGGTCTTGTTGAATGCTTCAGCCAACCCGTTAGCCACAGGATTGTAAGCCGTAGAGGCGACATTATTGATTTGGTTGTTATTACAGAATCTATTAAACTTTTGGCTGATAAATTGTGGCCCATTATCATGAATGATTCGGCGAGGGACACCAAATCTGTATATCACATGATGTTTGATGAAGTTGATGACACTACTAGTTTTTACTTCAGCCAAAGGTATAGCTTCTGCCTACTTGGAGAAATAATCGGTTATAGCCAAGATGAACCGATGTCCTTTAGATGAAGGAGGATTGATAGGGCCAATTATATCCATGCTCCAAGCTTCGAAAGGCCATGAAGCAGCAGTCGGATGAAGAAATTCCGACGGTTGGTGAATGAAATCTGTATGAATTTGAGATGCACAGTATTTCCTTGCATAGTCAATAGCATTTGATACCATAGAGGGCCAGTAGTAGCCCATACGTCGAATAAGATCATGTAGTTTAGGAGCAGGCTGATGTGCTCCATAAACACCATCATGAGCTTCGCGTAATATTTGTTTTGGTTCATCACCAGCGAGACATCTCAAAAGTAACCCATCAAACGTTCTTCGATAGAGAGTTTTGGTAATATGATTATAGTAGAATCGAAGCGATCGACGACGGATGCTTGTAGCTTCCTTAGGATCTTCTGGCAAGATATCATGTACTGCAAAATCAATGAAAAGTTCTCTCCAGTCCTCGCAAATGACATTGACTTTAGTTTGATTGCTAAATTCAATATTGTGGTTGTTTTCGACACAAAATAGTTCTCTATTAGATATAACAACCATTTGTTGTCTATTGACTGGAATTGCCAATACCGCAGCTAGGTTAGCTAAGGCATCAGCTTCTGTATTGCATGCGCGACGTACATGTTCGATGAAGAACCCTTTGAATGAAGAAGCTATTCTGATTGCTGCTTCGTGGTATGGTACCAGATCTTGATGTCGGACTTCATATATGCCTCTAACCTGATTAACAATCAGCTTAGAGTCACCATATACTTCAAGATATTCAATATCCAATTGTTTGGCCAATTAGAGTCCAATGAGCAAGGCATTGTATTCTGCCATATTGTTAGAGCATGACTCATCTAAAGAATAAGCCCTTTGAATAGCTAATCCATCGGGTGAAACAAGAACAATTCCTACCCCGGCAATAAGGGTACCTCCAGGTCCAATTCTAGAAGCTCCAACAAAGAACAACCTCCAGGTAGGAAATTCTTCTTAGATCATATTTGATTCCAATGTTTCATCCAGAATCTCATCATAGAGTTTAGATGTTTCAGGGACAGGATGAGCTGCTAAGAAGTCAGCAAGTGCTTGGCCTTTCACAGACTTTTGAGGAACATAAACCATATCATATTGTGCTAATAATATGGCCCATATGGCAAGCCTAGAATTGAGTGTACATGGCTTCTTCATTAAGACTCGAATAGGATTGACCCGGGATATGACATGAATAGTTTGGCCTATGATATAATGTCTTATCTTCTGAACGGCAAACATTAAGGCTAAACATTCTTTCTCCACCGGACTATAACGATGTTCAGCTCCAATCATCGTTCGACTAAGGTAGTAGATGGCTTGTTCATGACCTTTCTTGTTCTTCTGAGCCAGCAAAGCTCCCAATGAATGGTCCATTGTCCGAACATACATTAAGAAGGGTATTCCTGAGATCGGTGGTACAAGAACCGGTGGACTCATTAAATACCGCTTTATGTCATCAAATGCTCGTTGATATTCTTCCGTCCAAACGAAAGATACACCTTTCTTCATTAACTGAGTAAATGGTCTGCAACGTCCAGATAAATTCGAAATGAACCGCCTGATGTATGCAAGTCGACCTTGGAATCCTCGTAGCTCTTTTAGGTTGCGTGGAGGACGCATCTCTTGAATGGCTTTGATCTTCTCGTGATCAACGTGTATACCCTTAGAGGTAATGACGAAGCCGAAAAATTTGCCACTAGAGACACCTAAAAAAGACTTGGTGGGGTTTATTTTAAGTTGATGCTGGCACATTAGATTAAAGATAGTTCTTAAATCTTGAATGTGATATTCCTTGTGACGACTTTTGACAGCAATATCGTCAACATAGCATTCGACAGTCTTTCGCTGATGATCTCGAAAGATAGTACTCATAGCCCGCTGGTAAGTTGCACCTGCGTTCTTAAGACCAAATGGCATGAATGTATAACAATACACTCTACGAGGAGTACGAAACGAAGTATGTTTTTCATCTTCAGGATTCATCCGGATTTGATTATATCCAAAAAACCCATCCATGAAAGAAATTTGTTCAAATCCATATGTATTGTCGATCATGACATCGGTAATTGGGAGAGGGAATTCGTCTTTAGGGCAAGCATCATTGAGATCCCGAAAGTCTATGCAAATTCGAACCTTTTCGGTCTTCTTAAGAACTGGTACAACATTGGCTACCCAGTCAGGATGTTGTTCTTCTCCGATAAAACCACAAGCTTTAAGCTTTTTGACTTCATCATCAATTGCATCCATCATTTCAGGCTTGAATCGCCGTTGTTGTTGTTTGAACGGCTTGGCATTCGATAAAATATTAAGCTTGTGAGTTACAATTTGAGGATCTAATCCCGGCATATCTTCATAACTCCAGGCGAAGACATCAATATATTCACGAATAAGGTGAATTAATTCTTGTCTATCATCCTCTAAAAGATTTTTGCTAATGAAGATTGGTCGTGATATGCCGTTCTCTCCAATATCGATTTGGACTAATTGATCTTCAGTAGGTGGTTCTCGTTGTTCAAAACGAAGTTCCCACTGATTGTCCATCCTTTGTGCCCAAGGGTCCATTTCAGGAGCTTCCTCAATGTCATCTTCGTCATCTTCCAAAAATTCGACAGATAGCATGTTAGAAGATACTATCACCCTATGAACATGACCAATGCCTTATACGAAGGTTGCCAATTTGAAGTTTTAGGCGTATCTTGTAGTGTCCTGCTCCTAGCGGTTCACTATGTAAGGCTTGTGGCTTGGCTAACTCGGTCGGAACCGAGTATTGGGGAAACTTACCGTCGGCACCGAATCGATCACGGACAAGTGCACAAGAACCTTTCCAACTAATGGATTGGTTTCTCTTGAAATGCGTCCAAGAGTTTTCTCTGGATGTTTTGCTGCTGGTTTTGTTGCTTGGTTTTGATGGATGCTTTTCTGAATGGTTTTCGATGATTTGATTCTTGCCCATTTTCATCGACTTGCATAGCATTCATTCTTGAGAATTCTGAGAGAAGAGAACATAACGAGACGGAATATTAACCAAGCTTTTGGTGCCAATACAGACTGACGCGTGATAGAAGGCTAAACGTACAAGTGTTCCTCTCTCTCTTGACGATTCTCTAATTTGGTGAGTGTGGATCTCTGTGGTGGTATTGTCCCTCTCTCTATTCCTTCATGCCAATTAAATAAATATCTTGCAACGTCCGTTGATCGATACCAAGTTGCTAATGCCACAAGTCAATACCACTATGAAGCTAGAGATTGAACATTGAACATTGAAATGAATGCTAGTCCATTGAATATTGAATGAATCGATTACGCTGTTAACAACAATTGAGATTATGCTAGTCCATTGAACATTGATTTTATGCGACATAGAACGGAACATTGAATTGAAATTTAATTGATGCCTGGAATGATGATGAAATGCTGTGAATTGAACAAGTTTTCTATTTACTTTCAAAATTACCATGCATTGTATGCTTATCGAGTCGGTCACGCATTCGCATGGTCATGGACAACTTGTGCACAAGGTTTGGTGGTGTGTTTCCTCGAATCGGTACTGGGCACCGGGACCGATTCGGCCTAGGAGGAAAGATTGGCGTGCTAATGGGAGCACGAGTCTTGCGAGGCTTCCTTAGGGGCTAGCTACCTACTTTGGAGTCATCGCATTACCTTGAAGTCCTATATGGCAAAGAGATGTCCATATGGTTTAACAGCGCCAGTGGCCATGTAGCTAGGATGCATGCTAATGATTATTTTATGCAGGGGCGGTAAGTATAATATATAATATTATTATCCTGTATCTTACGCAGGAAAGCTGGATTCGGCCAACGGTAAAGTAAACATGGTTTATTCTATGTTACATTTATTGTAAATTTCTCTGATTCTTGTCTGTCCCTAATAAGTTCATATCTTTAAAATGCTTGTCATTAATAAAATGTTGGTTTAGCTGAGTGGGCCAACAGGGCTCACCAGCGCATTGTTATAATATGCTGACCCCTCCTCCACAGGTACTGGAGAAGGCTCGGGCGCACATCGCAACTAAAGCTTTCTGAACTGCTGTTTCCTTTCAAGTTGTTTTTCCTAAAAGACGCACAAAGTATTGCGGAGTTTTCAAAGATAGCTGTTTATATTTCAAAGTACTAAAGGGGCATGATGTATGGAACGAGACGTTATTTTATGGCAGCCTATCAGTTGTACTTCTTTTCATGAATCAATGTAGCCAAAAGGCATTTCAAATATTATCGAAAAAAGTTGTATTCTGACTACAATTATCAATAAAATGAGTATTTCTTCTTCATATATTGTGTTCCAATGTTTTCGCAACTATGGCATACTTTTAATATGTTTCGAAATGATAAATGTGCATGTTCTAGCCTTGTACAAGTGCAACTCCAGACTTGTACGGCATCACGCCTTAGCGAGGACGATCGATTCGGCGTGAATCGAAGCAAAGCGAGCGATTCCCCGAATCGGGGTGTGACAAGTTGGTATCAGAGCACGGTTTCAAATCCTCGGATTTCAAAATATTTTCAAAAAGGAAGTCTTTATGCAAATTTTCTCGATTGATGGTGTCGATAGCGCTGGCATGAAATAATGTTCCACACAATAAGCCCATAAATATTTTATGAGTGCTAATGGAATTATTTTTTTTGTTGTAGAATGACCAAGGGTGATAGCACAAAGACGAATTCATCGTCTGACCCAATTGAGAAACTGATTATGCAAATGGAGGCTCAGAGGAAGCAGAGCGAAGCTTAACATCGCGCGCTTCAAGAGCAGCTTCAGTATCAGTTTTAGGAGCAGCTAGATGCTCAACAAAAGCAAGTGGATAGTCTGACTCAGATTGTCATCAAGCTGACGGCCGATTCCAATGTCTCTGCAAAGGCCGCAGCAACTGAGACTGTAGTAGTGCCGGCAGAGAAGCCTGAGACGCCGACACGGAAGAGAACGAGCTTCAAGTTCTCCGAATTTAAGAGCTGCGACCCGCGTGTGTTTAATGGGAGAGAGCAGCCAGACGAGGTGATGGGCTTCTTAAACACACTTGAGGGCTATTTCCGAATGTTGGATATCCAGGACAGCAAGAGAGTAGAGTGTACCGCTGTACTACTTCATCTCAAGGCCCAGGAATGGTAGATTTCGCAGAGACAGGCACTGTGCTGAAATAGTCAGGATATGAAGATATCTTGGGAGACCTTCAAACAGATTTTTATTGCGCAATTCATCCCGCCAGCTGTTCGTCAACAGAAAGAGAATGAGTTCGTAGAACTCCGACAGGGCAGTATGTCAGTGGATGACTATGAGACAAAATTTTTGAAGATAGTCGCATTCGTTGGGTACATGGTACCGAATGAGGATGCTAAGCGAGCAAGATTCATGCAAGGCTTGAATGAGGGCCTGCAGCGGGATGTGCTATTAAAAATGTACGTCTTACCGGGAGGCGTACGAGACAGCTCTCGAGATGGAGAGATTTCATCAACCGGCTAGTCGTGGGACAACGCAGAGTAACCAAGGACTCAGTAATCAGAAAAGACCTTGGTCTGCAGGAAGAAATGACGCACCTAAGCGTTCGAATACGGGCAATAACAAAGAACCGTATCAGAAACTGCGTTGTAGCAGGTACAATCGAATTGGACACCGTCGTGAAGACTGTCATGTCGGGTGTTAGAAATGTGGAGGAATGAATCACAAGGCATTTGAATGCAGAAATAGGGGAGAGAACCAGTATCCTCCTCGTGGAAATAACAACAATCAGTATCGTGGGCATAACAACAATCAGAATCGGGGCCAACATAACAACCAGCATCGTGGCCAAGCGCCACTAGCCCTACCAGCTCCAACTGGGAATGCACCGAATCAACAACAAGGTGGGCAAGCAAGGGTTTATGCCTTGACTCAGGCCGAGGCCCAGATCACAGAGAATGTAATAACAGGTACGTTGCTGTATAAAGGCATACCTGCAAGGGTACTTTTTGATTCTGGTGCTACTCATTGCTTTATCTCATCTGATTTTGCAACAAAAAATAAATTTTGTATGACTCAACTAAAGACAGCTTTGTGTGTTAGCACTCCTTCGGGAGTAGATATGCCTGCAACTTTGATTTGTAGGGACGGCTACATTAAAATTGGAGGCAAGACTCTATCTCTGGATGCAATTGTACTCGACATCAAAGAGTACGATATCATATTGGAAATGGACTGGCTCAGCGCCTGTCATACAACAATCGACTGTACGGATAAGAGAGTTGTGTTTCGCCTACCCAAAGAAATAGAATTCTCTTACTCGTGCGGCTCGACGTTCCAAGGACCTATGGTAATATCGGGAGTTACAGCTAGGCATATGTTGTACTCGGGGTGCGAAGGATTTCTTGCTTCTGTTCAAGACACTCGGATGAAGAGTGTAGGTTCGAATCAGACCAAAATTGTGGCAGAGTTCCCCGATGTATTTTCGGACGAGATATCTGGAATGCCGCCAGATAAAGAAATTGAATTCATAATTGATACATTTCGGGATACTCGCCCGATATCAAAGGCACCATACAGGATGGCTCCGGCGGAATTGAAGGAACTAAAGGTGCAGCTACAGGAATTACTAGACCGGGGATACATTCGCCCAAGTGTATCTCCATGGGGAGCTCCAGTGCTGTTCGTAAAGAAGAAGGATGGGACGATGCGGCTATGCATCGATTACAGAGAACTAAACAAGGCAACCATCCGTAACAAGTATCCCTTGCCAAGGATAGATGATCTTTTCGATCAGCTTCAAGGGACGACCGTGTTTTCTAAAATTGATCTTCGTTCTAGGTACCACCAATTGAAGATCAGACCCGAAGATGTTCCTAAGTCAGCATTCCGTACGAGATACGAACACTATGAGTTTTTGGTCATGCCATTCGGTTTGACTAATGCTCCAGCATCCTTTATGTATCTAATGAATAGAGTGTTTCGACCGTTCTTAGACAAGTTTGTTGTGTTCATCGATGACATCTTGATCTACTCAAAGGATAGGGAGACTCATGTCGAGCACTTGAGAGAAGTACTTCAGACGCTGCGGGACAATCAATTGTATGCAAAGCTAAGCAAGTGCAAATTTTGGATAAATAGCTTGTCGTTCCTAGGACATGTTGTTTCGGCAGAAGGTGTTGCCGTTGAACCAAAGAAGATTGAGGAAGTTGTGGACTGGAAGCAGCCTGTATCAGCTAGTGAGATACAGTGTTTCTTTGGTTTAGCCGGGTACTACCGTAGGTTTGTAAAGGACTTTTCAAGAATCGCTTCGCCTTTGACTCACATAACTCAGAAGGGAGTCGTGTTTAAGTGGACGGACGACTGTGAGAGTAGTTTTCAAGAACTCAAGCAGCGGCTCGTCACCGCTCCAATTTTAGCACTTCCGGAAGGTTCTGAGGGATTTCAGATCTACAGTGATGCATCGGGACTTGGTTTGGGATGCATTCTCATGCAAGATGGGAAGACAATATCGTATGCATCGAGACAACTCAAACAGCATAAGAGGAATTACCCAACTCATGACTTAGAACTGGCGGTGATTGTGTTCGCTTTGAAATTGTGGCGACACTATCTCTATGGTGTGTCCTGCGAGATCTCCACGGATCACAAAAGCCTGAAGTACATATTCACGTAGAAAGAATTGAATTTGAGGCAGCGGCGTTGGGTAGAATTGATCAAGGACTATAACTTGACAATCTCCTACACGTCGGGTAAAGGAAATGTGGTAGCTGATGCCTTGAGTCGAAAATTTGTTGGGTTAATAACAATAGCAAAAGAGGTACTAAAAGATCTTGAAGAGATGGGTATCGAGTTCAGAATTCGTCCGCAGAATGTGCAGTTGGCTCAGTTACAGCTTGAGCCGAGTCTCCAGGAAAGGATTAAGATTGCTCAGAAGGATGACCCGTTTCTGCAAAAGATACGCGAGTTGATTCTAGCAGGAAAGGCGTCGGACTTTACCGTTGAAGATGACACTATTCGTGTCAAGGGAAGACTGTGCGTTCCTAAGGATGAGGATATCAGGAAGAAAATACTGACCGGGGCTCATTCCGCGAAGTATTCCTTGCATCCAGGAAGCACGAAAATGTATAAAGATCTGCGCTCAACATTTTGGTGGCACGGTATGAAGAAGGATGTGGCGCTATTCATGTCACAATGCTTAGATTGTCAGCGTGTAAAGGCCGAACACCAACGGTCGGGCGGAGAACTAGAAAATTTGGCTATTCCACTATAGAAGTGGAATGATATCTGTATGGATTTTATAGTCGGATTGCCAAGGACTCAGAAGGGAAATAATGCAATTTGGGTTATCGTGGATAGATTAACCAAGTCGGCACCTTTCATTCCAATAAAAGTTACGTGGGGTGTAAAACGGTTGGCTCAGATCTACATAAATGAAATTGTTCGATTACATGGGGTGCCAGCTTCTATAGTGTCGAATAGAGACGGGAGATTCTTGTCGCAATTTTGGATAAGTCTGCACTCAGCAATGGGCACAAAGTTGAACTTCGGTACGACATACCATCCGTAGACTGATGGTCAGACAAAGAAAGTAAATCAGATTCTTGAGGATATGTTGAGATTGTGCGTGCTCGACTAAAAGACAAGTTGGGACGCACATCTCGCATTAGCAGAATTTGCCTATAACAATATTTATCAGGCAAGTATCCAGATGGCCCCGTACGAAGCCTTGTATGGACGGAAATGTCGATCACCGATATGCTGGGATGAAGTCGGTGAACGGTAAGTGCTTTGACCAGAACTGGTGGAACAGGCCGTCAAGAGGGTTCGCTTAATTCAGGAAAGACTTAGAATTGCTCAAAGTCGACAGAAGAGTTATACGGACGTACATCGACGGCCTTTGGAATTCACAGTAGGCGATCATGTCTTCTTGAAGGTCACGCCCATGCGAGGTGTGATGCGGTTTGGGATGAAGGGAAAGCTGAGCCCGAGATTCGTTGGACCCTTCGAGATTTTGGAGAAGGTAGCCTCAGTGGCTTATCGACTTGCACTACCTCCGGCTCTGGCTGATGTGCATGATGTCTTCCATGTTTCCCAACTGTAGAAGTACGTGCATGATCTAAATCATGTAGTGAATTTCGATCAATTGCAGCTGAGCGCTGACCTATCCTACACTGAAGAGCCTGTCCAGATTTTGGACAGGAAAGAGAAAGTTCTGCAGAATCGGACAGTGTCCTTAGTCAACGTGCTGTGGCGGAACCATGCTGTCGAGGAGTCAACGTGGGAATTAGAAGAAGAGATGCGGGTGAAATAACCCTCGCTGTTTGATAATCTTGAGGTAGGGCTTTTGCTTTATGTTTCGAGGATGAAACTTTTTTTAGTGGTATATTATGTAGTATCCCGCTCCTAGCGGTTCACTATGTAAGGCTTGTGGCTTGGCTAACTCGATCGGAACCGAGTATTGGGGAAACTTACCGTCGGCACCGAATCGATCACGGACAAGTGCATAAGAACCTTTCCAACTAATGGATTGGTTTCTCTTGAAATGCGTCCAAGAGTTTTCTCTGGATGTTTTGCTGCTGGTTTTGTTGCTTGGTTTTGATGGATGCTTTTCTGAATGGTTTTCGATGATTTGATTCTTGCCCATTTTCATCGACTTGCATAGCAATCATTCTTGAGAATTCTGAGAGAAGAGAACATAACGAGACGGAATATTAACCAAGCTTTTGGTGCCAATACAGACTGACGCGTGACGGAAGGCTAAACGTGCAAGTGTTCCTCTCTCTCTCGGCGATTCTCTAATTTGGTGAGTGTGGATCTCTGTGGTGGTATTGTCCCTCTCGCTATTCCTTCATGCCAATTAAATAAATATCTTGCAACATCCGTTGATCGATACCAAGTTGCTAATGCCACAAGTCAATACCACTAAGAAGCTCGAGATTGAACATTAAATATTGAAATAAATGCTAGTCCATTGAACATTGAATGAATCGATTACACTGTTAACAACAATTGAGATTATGCTAGTCCATTCATAGAACTGAATATTGAATTGAGATTTAATTGATGCCTGGAATGATGATGAAATGCCGCGAATTGAACAAGTTGTCTATTTACTTTCAAAATTACCATGCACTGTATGCTTATCGAGTCGGTCACGCATTTGCATGGTCATGGACAACTTGTGCACAAGGTTTGGTGGTGTGTTTCCTCGAATCGGCACTGGGGCACCGGGAACGATTCGACCTAGGAGGAAACATTGGCGTGCTAATGGGAGCACGGGTCTTACGAGGCATCGTTAGGGGCTAGCTACCTACTTTGGAGTCATCGCATTACCTTGAAGTCCTATATGGCAAAGAGATGTCCATATAGTTTAACAGCGCCAGTGGCCATGTAGTCAGGATGCATGCTAATGATTATTTTAGGCAGGGGCAGTAAGTATAATATTATTATCCTGTATCTTATGTAGGAAAGCTGGATTCGGCCAACGGTAAAGTAAACATGGTTTATTCCATGTTATATTTATTGTGAATTTCTCTGATTGTTGCCTGTCCCTAATAAGTTCATATCTTTAAAATGCTTGTCATTAATAAAATATTGGTTTAGCTGAGTGGGCCAACGGGGCTCACCAGCGCATTGTTATAATGTGCTGACCCCTCCTCCACAGGTACTGGAGAAGGCTCGGGAGCACATCGCAACTAAAGCTTTCTGAACTGCTGTTTCCTTTCAAGTTGTTTTCCCTAAAAGACGCACAAAGTATTGCGGAGTTTTTAAAGATAGCTTCTTATATTTCAAAGTACTAAAGGGGCATGATATATGGAATGGGACATTATTTCATGGCAGCCTATAAGTTGTACTTCTTTTCATGAATCAATGTAGCCAAAAGGCATTTCAAATATTATCGAGAAAAGTTGTATTCTGACTACAATTATCAATAAAATGAGTATTTCTTCTTCCTATATTGTGTTCCAATGTTTCCGCAACTGTGGCATACTTTTAATATGTTTCGAAATGATAAATGTGTATATTCTAGCCTTGTACAAGTGCAACTCCAGACTTGTACGGTATCACGCCTTAGCGAGGACGATCGATTCGGCGTGAATCGAAGCAAAGCGAGCGATTCCCCGAATTGGGGCGTGACATATCTTCCCCAAAGGTTCACTTCTTCCTTGATTGAATTCCGGGATGGTAGTGATAGTTGTAGAAAGGTTATGCACTGGGATCTTCAAAGCATCCAGCAAAGACTTCGGCATGATGCTAAGTGCAGACCCTGGGTCAATCAGAATGCGATCGACTTTCATGGTGTCCATATATCCTGTAAAATAGAGAGGACGATCATGACGATTGTCTTCTAACAAAATATCATCTTGTGTAAAAGTAATATTGGGCATTAATTCAAATACACTATAACAATGTGTACTGCTGATTGGCTCCTTTTTAGGCTTCTTGAGAAGAGTAAGACAAGCATCAGCCTGCATCAAAGCTTCACTTAACGTCTCTCGAGTTTCTTTTGAGAGACGTAAGAGTTCAAAGATTAACAATCTTGCTGGAGTATTGGCCAATTGAGCTAATATATCAAATTTATATGGCTTTTCGAGTCCAAGAGACGAGGACTTTTTCAATGCTCTGTCAAAGCGAACAAGTTATTTTTCCTTATCTGCTGATGTGGGTTTAGAAGGAGTTGGTTCATCTACCGGCGGGGATGTAGATGGTATATTCTCTGCAGGCGAAGATGGTGTAGGAGGAGCATCAGGAGATGGAGCAGGATTCTCTTAATTTTTGGGATATTCTCGAAGATAGGGTTTCCCAGATCTAGTGTCCATTATAATTTCTTCTTCTGTTACTGGTTCAAAGGACACCCTGTTGTAGCTTTTAGATTTAGCTTTGGAGTGCTTCTTTTGTTTAGAAGAGGAAGGCGTTTCAAAATCTGCCACTAGATCTGGATGAATCTACATGATCTCTCCTCTGTTAGTCGATAGTGGAACATGGCCTTTATTTTGGGGAGGTGGGAGATTCACGATCTTGAGAGTAGTCCTTGGAATGGGGACAACACCATCTTGTACAAGTTGTGGTGAAAAATCACCGAATTATAGAGAAACCACATTAGCAGTCCCCGTCTTCTCATCCTACTGAAGAGTAATTGCTCCAGAGTTGACCAACTCCTGGATTTTGCCCTTGAGCACATAACATGCTCTAGTTGGATGCCCTATAAATCTGTGATAAACACAGTATTTAGGGTGATCGGTTTTACCCACTTCTTCTGACCGTTTTGCCTCTGGCAGCTGAAGCTTATTGCTTTTGATCAAGCAATCGAAGATGCTTAATGTATCATCTTCATCAAAAGAATACTCTTCTTTTGGATGAGTTGTCTTCTGCGTGGTGCTGATGGAGTAGGTGCTGCCTGAGTGACATTGACAGCCAAAGATTCTTTGCCTTTGAGATTAATGGCCAGTGTTTCTTTACCCTTACAGTTATTCTGGCGATTACTACCGTTGGGTGTAGAATGTTCGTCTTAGTTAGGATGAGTAATCTGAACTCCTAACTGTTTGAACTTTTCGGCACTGACCTCTGCCGCCTTGGCATTCACAATGAAAGAAGGCCAATCTTGAAATTGTGTAGATCTTGTCCACATACTGATAATAGGAAACAAATTTGATTTAAAAGTGTCTATTATTACAGCAGATGGAGTTCTTAAAGGCATTTTGAGTGCCTCTCGGTAGAATCTTTCAATGAAACTCTTCGTGGATTAATTGTGCCTTTATTTAATCTTAATGAGGGTAGACATTGTCATGTCGTTGACTCCCTCGTAAAACCGTTCCAAGAACATTTGCTTGAAACCAGTAAAAGAAGTGATACAGCCATCAGACAAGCTCCGATACCAGTCGTATGTTGCGCCAGCTAAACAATCGACGAACACTCTGGTAAGGAGAGCATCATTTGGCTATAATTGGTCAGTCATCACTTCAAAGTGATTAATGCATTGACTTAGAGAAGTGCTGCCATCAAACAGCATAATAGTCGAAAGCTTGTATTTAGGAGAAAATGGTATCTCCTTCCACTCTATAGGATATGGTTGCTTTATGCCTAATCTTTGTAGGCCATCTTTCTGCTTGAAGGCCTCAAACCGGGTACGTAAGAGTTTTACAGCCTCATTAGCATCTCCTGATGTTTGGGAATTGATGGGCTGGTTAGAAGTGTTAGGAGGAGGAACAGCGTGGTAATTACCACCCCCGGCACCAGACTGACTAGAATCATCTTGAATTAGCACAGAAGCAACCTGAGGAGGTGGTACCCCTAGACTAACAGGTACAGAAGATGCCATAAGCTCAGGATTTGTAACAGGGTTTACAATCGGTGGCACTGTATGTTAAGCCACGATTATAGTGTGCATACTTGCGACTATTTCAGCCATGGTCTTCAATTTGTCTTCTAGTGCAACAATTCGTTGCTCCTGACTGGTTGAAGTAGAGGCATCTTGATCTTCTGTAACGGTATTTGCCGTTACTTCTCTTGCTGCTATTGATGAGATAGTTTTTTCAGAACTTTCACTATCTGTATCACACTCCAAAAAGGAGTCTTCTCCTACATGAGCGATGGGGAGATCTTCTTGATTAAAGACACATTAGTTCAAATGTCGATTTCTTGATCTAGTGTATTGAAAGATACCTTTACTGGATGCATAAATCCGATCCAAGTATTGCTGACTGGGATTACGGGATGTATTCCGTCTTGGACGTTTTCCACCCCCAGTGCCTTGAGAAGTCATATTGACAGAAGCATATAATAGCTCATCTTCATCTTCTATTATATGTTTGGGAGTTGAAGAATAGTTCAGACGATCGAAGACGGATCGTCGAGCCGATTGGCAACAACAGTTAATGACGACTTCATGAAGGCAGTAGCAATCTGAAGAGGTGATCTAGAGGTGAAGGAGACATCCCTGCAATCTCTCGTCTTGTGTAAGATGTTCCCAGAGATCAGTTACCACTACAGGATGAAAAAAAGTCGGAGGAACATATTCCTTAATGATGTTAGGAACATGTCTCCTATTCTTCAGATGTTTAGTTCCCTAAGTGTACAAAGATGTACTCAACTCAATAGCATAAGTGGTTGGGTCCTTCTTTTCAAACTTTGGCTTCTGGTACAGATTAACCTTTGGCATAGGGTTCTTACGTTTCACCAAAGTTGATACTGGTTGACGCCTATTGAGATAAGCGCATAAATCAGAAAATTCTGCTCCAAGTGTCTCTGTTTGTGATACCCTCAATTTTCCTTGCTTAGATCATGAAATTTGCAAGGTAGGAAGATCTTGACCAGACCTCATAGGGGTAGGCAAGATGCCTCTTTGATTAGTATTCTTTCCGATATCAGAGATCCGCAGACCTCTGTTTAAAGGAATAGAATCTGATATATCTTCCTATGAGTCATAGACCAAGGAAGCTTTAGAAAAGACCAAAAGGTGCTTTCCATTATTTTGTAGAGGGTTAGCTAAGAAGCGTTTCCCTCTATTTTGCTGTTAAGTCATTTTAGGTGCAGCTTGCGCGAGTTGAGGAAGTGTCAGAGGACCCTTCCCTTTGTCTTGTCTAGTGCTAGCACCTTGCTTCTCCAAGTTCAGAACTTGAGAATTGGAAGAGGGAATAGCCAAAAGACTAGTTCCCTTGGGTTGCGCCAGAGCAGCAGACTGCGCCTGAGTCACTGATTGCTTGGGTTGTGCCATAGTACTACGGGCTACTGGTTGCACCCTAGTAATATAGGCTACTGGTGGTGCCTTGGCAGCAACATAGGTAGACTACGTCTCAGCAACGGCCTGAACAGACTGCGCCTTGGCAGTAAAAGAAGAGTAGTGGACTGCGCACGGGGCAGCAGGAAGCGCGGATTGCACCCTGGTAATATAAGCAGGATGTGCTTGAGCCACTGAGGCGGATTGTGCCTTGGCCAATGAGCACTCAAGTTGCACCTGGGCGACAGCAACTGCAGGAGACTTAGGAGTCAACACAGTCCTGTTCTTGGTGATAGCCACAGTGTGCTTGTTGCTCTTAGTGTTAATCATATTCTCGTAGGCTGTCTGGTTGACCTGAACAACCAGAGTCTTCTGCGTCTTGTCGATCAACGCAGTATCACATTGAGTTGTCACCTTCTCGTCGAGGAGAAAGTTGTCCCCAGCAGAGTCGCCATTTTGTTTGCAAAAACAAAAAAGTTTATTCCAAACTTAAAAAGAATCGTACAAAGTACAATAAATTCTGGGGAAGTACAACTGTAGGAATCTGATCAGAAGACGATCACTTTATCCCTTGTACTATGTGAACTTGAAGACTAGAGCCTCTGGAGAATGCAGCAGCAATTTTTGCAAGAGTTCTTAATCTCTGTGCGTGATCCTTTAACAATGATTGGAAACTCTATTTATAGAGTTCTGAAAATAACTGTTTTAGCAGTTATTCTGATGTGCGCAAGGCTGGGTTGCGCCAACCTCATGTTGCGCCAACTTTTATTCATTTATCAGTCGTGTACTAAATGTATTTAAATGCGTGGCATCATGTGATTGAGATGCGCGTGGTCGTGTACAGGATAGTAGACACGTCTTGAGAGATTAGTGGTATGTGTGCCACGTTATCCTACTTTGGAAATAAAAATTATCTCAACTTTGTCAGGTTGTGCGAGCTTCAGTCAACAAGTTGAATTGCGCCTGATTAGACTGCGCCTAGACATGTGGCAGGTTTTTGAGAAGAAATCATTCAGATTGCGCCTAGGCGCAACTAAGAAAATTTGTTTAGATTGTGCCTAGGCGCAACTCATAAGATGTGCAAGACAGCTGTCAGTCCAATCTCCTCGACCGGCACAATTCGAGGGATTCAAAAAGATTTCCCTCGTTCCCTGTGTTGTCAGTTGTCAGTGTGTCAGGTAATGATGACCATTAAATGTCAAATACCACGTAGACTTTGGCACAATATGACTGGGTGCAGTCTTATATATGGCGCAACCTGATCCTCAGCGCAGTTTGATCTATGAGCTTCAAAACAGTGGCGCGGCTTGATTTTTGGGACGCAACTTGATCACTGAGTAGTAGATACATGGCACAACTTAATTTTTAGGCCCTGTACACATTACCGTGACTTTTAATTTAGGAGCACAAGACTAGTCATTTTCTCGAAACCAACTTCTTATGCATGATTTACTCGAGACACCCTACACTCATGACCTTCGTGTCCCACTCAGACACACCATCTTGTGCTTCATTTGCTTCGTACAACGTTTCTAACACGAGGCCCAATTTTAGTTTATCCCACGGAGTCATATTTATTTTTGACTTGAATTGGGAACACCCTTTCGGCCCAAACTTGCCAACCCAAAATACGGACACGACCTACATTAAGTCTACTACCTACATGACACTTGTGTTCCATTTAATTGAGCTCCCGCATGTTACTTATTTACCCATGATCATAAACACCTAAAATTAATCTATTTATTTCGCCAAACCCGATTTTGACCCGACCCGGCTCAACCGAACCCAAACCCAAGCTCCATGTTATCCCCTTATGAACACCCCAGACAATTTTCCTTTTTCCTATTTTAAAATATCCCTTTTTCTTTTATTTAATAAATATCTTTCACTTTTTTTCTAAATAATATATATACATATATATAAATATTTCTCTCTCTCCTCCTTAAAATATTCCCACAACTCACCCCCTCCCCATCACAGCACACCCCTCCCCCCCATGATAGCCGACTTCACTCTCTCCCTTTTAAATATCTCTTCTCTCTCTCTCTTTATAACATATCTATCTCTCTCTCTCTCTCTCAACTCTCTTTCAATAATATCTCTCATTCTCTCATTTTAAATGAAAACACACACCCCCTACTCCACAGCCGACACCTCCACCTTCATCACCACTACCACAAACACCACCTCCACCACCACGAGCACCACCACAGCCACCTCCCTCCTTCTCCTTTACCATATCATCACCATTATCAATGTCACGCCCCGAGTCGACAAACCGTTCGTCCCCGGTGTTATTTTACGGATTCGATCGTCCTCGCTAAGGCGTAATGTCGTACGAGTCTGGAATTGCACTCGTACAAGGCAAGAATGTTACGTTGTTTTTCATATTAATACGCCAAGTTGAAACTTCACAAATCACATCAGAATATAAGACGCAGTATAGGAAGATAGAAATTTTTTTTCATTCATAGCTTGCAACGAAGTACAAGTCGTAATTACATTGGATGTCGTTGTAGCTACATTGATTGAAAACAAAAAGAAATACACTCGACAAGCTGCCTGAACTAATGCTTGCCGTTACATACATTCATCCCTTTATACATAAGCCGTCGATTAAATTGGCTTCGAAATACTTCAGCATAGGAAGAGCTTCAAAACGCCTCTCCGTACTTCAGCTTCAGTTTAGTTTATAGCGCCCGTCGCACCTGGGGAAATTGGAGGAGGGGATTAGCACACTTGCTAAGTGGACGAGACGAATCCACTCGTCTAAACCGACTCTGATTGTTAAGATAGGCATGCTTTAGAGTTGTCTTTCTATTTAGAACTAAATGAATTCAGGTCATATCGATAGCCATCTTTGAGTAATAAAGCATACAGTGAAACATAGAAGTTTATCACATTCTTACCACCACGGCCGTGCTCGTCCCTGCATGAAAATAGAGATAATATTTATACCTACATAAGACAATAGGTGAGCATGCTACTATCTTATATGTGCGGTCATTGATGTTACACATCACGTAGGACTATCTCAATGGTATTTCGTCCCGTTCAGTCTAGGCTGCAAGCCTGACTGACGGTCCCGCAATGCATTAGTGCCGAAGCACGATTATTCATTCCCCCTAGGTCGATTCGATTCCGATGCCCCGGATATCGATTCGAGGAAAATCAACTTGTACACAAGTTGTCCATGACCATGCCAATACGTGAACAGTTTAATATATGCAACAGTTTTGTATAGCGCGGACAGTATTGAACGGCATTATCATTTTCTCCCAACTCATGCAACGATTCATTTCCCCAAAGCTGTACTCCCAATTTAGAGTCCCATAGGCACCAAATTGTTTGAGGCATCATAACCCACGATCAACGTTTTATATTATTTTACAGCACGTAAAATAGTCTATATTTTTACTAGAACCTTAAACTTTCTGGTTTATGTGAGAAACTTGTATTTTTTAGAGTAGATTACTCTAAATCGATACGTTTTTCCCGAGTTCTTGACCTTAGTGGATTGGCATGCAATTAACTTGGCATCGTTCGATTTGAATGAATTCGAGGCAAAGAATTTGTTTGCGGGACAGAGTAGAAAAGAAGGGGCCGAATCACCCATCGATTACTTTGTCCGTGCCGATCGTCGAAGCATTTCGCAACGTCAAGCTTTAGTTATGCGAGCTCCTGCAATGGCACCAACACTTTGTTAGAATTTCTTCTTTTTCCCTCGCTTCGAAATTTGTAAATTGCATCCAGGAAAATAACGCGAATGCACTTCATCAAAATCCAGCGACAAAAGCTCCAAGAAAATCATACAGCAGTCCGGTCCCGTCGAAGGGACTCTTATATAGAGCTCACTCGCCGAGACGCAGCCCGCTGCATCTAGGGCTTATTCCAACAGAAGTTATTCCATTAGTTGGATCGATTCTCGTAACATCCGTCCAAATCGATTTGATCGATGCCGTAAGGTGTTATCGTTTACCAAGCTTAGCGTTCGAGTCAGATGGCCATCTAAGTTCCCGACCGATCTAACTCGTCACAAGCATATTATGAAGTCTGTCGCCTATCGAAAGCGGGGGGCTACATAATATACCACTAAAAAAAGTTTTGTTCCGAAACTTAAAAACAAGGGTCTGACCTTAAATTTAGACAAACAAGGCAGGGTATTTCTTTTTCATCTCCGCCTCCATCTCCCACGTTGACCCTTCAACTGAATGGTTCCGCCAAAGCACGTGGACCAAGGACATCGACCGATTTCGTAGCACCTTCTCCTTGCGGTCTAAAATTTGAATAGGCTCCTCCGAGTAAGACAAGTCATTATATAGCTCCAACTGATCGAAGCTAACCACATGTCTTGGATCTTGCACGTATTTTTGATGTTGTGAAATATGGAAAACGTCGTGCACATCAGCCAAGGCAGGAGGTAGTACGATCCGATAAGCAACCATTGCAACTCGCTCGATGATCTCGAACGAGCCTATAAATCTCGGGCTCAACTTGCCTTTAACACTGAACCGCATCACACCGCGCATGGGCGTTACTTTCAGAAACACATGGTCCCCGACCAAGAACTCTAGTGTCGTCGACGAAGATCTGCGTAGCTTTTTTGTCGACTTTGCGCGATACGGAGTCTATCTTGAATCAAGCGGACCTTTTCGACGGCCTGCTCCACCAGTTCTGGTCTAAGCACTTGTCGTTCTCTGACTTCGTCTCAGCATTTTGGCGAACGACACTTCCTCCCATAGAGCGCTTCATATGGAGCCATCTGAATGCTCGACTGATAACTGTTGTTATACGCAAACTCCGCAAACGGAAAATACGTATCCCAACTAGTCTTTAGGTCGATCGCACACAGACACAACATATCTTCTAGGATTTGATTTACCCTCTTCGTCTGACCGTCTGTTTAGGGATGGTACGCAGAACTAAAGTTTAGTTTGGTCCCCATCGCCGCTTGTAGGCTCGTCCAAAAATGTGACAGGAATCGTCCGTCTCTGTCCGAAATTATTGAGGCCGGTACCCCTTCAGTCAAACAATCTCGTCGATATAGATTTACGCTAACCGATCGACGCTCCATCCTACTTTAATTGCAATAAAGTGAGCCGACTTGGTCAATCTATCAACAATGACCCAAATCGTATCATTCCTCCGTGGCATCTTCGTAAATCACACAATAAAATCCATCGAGATGTTGTCCCACTTCCACTCGAGAATAGCGAGTTTCTGTAGTTCTTCGCCTGGCCTTTGGTGTTCTGCCTTCACTTGCTGACACGCCATGCACTGCGACACGAATGTAGCCACGTCTTTCTTCAATCCGTGCCACCAAATATTTGTGCGCAAGTCCTTGTACATCTTGGTGCTTCCAGGACGAGTACTTCGTATAGTATGCCTCCGTCAGAATTTCTTTTCTGAGTTCGGCAGTTTCAGGAATGCAGAGCCTTCCCTTTAGTCGCATCGTCCCGTCTCCGTCTTTCGCAAAGTCAGTCGCCCTTCCTATTGAAATCATCTCGCGCATCTTCTTCAGGAATGAGTCGTCCTTCTGTGCGGTCTTTATCTTGCTAAGCAGGCTAGATCCTAACTTCAACTGAGCTAGGTGCAGGTGTCGATACTCAATTTCGAGTTCGATACCCATCGCTTCAAGGTCTCGCCGTATCTCCTTATTTATGGCTAATGTTCCCATAAACATTCTGCTAAGCGCGTCGGCTACTACATTTTCCTTGTCCGACGTATACTCGATCGTTAGCTCGTAATCTTTTATGAGTTCGAGCCAACGTCGCTACCGTAGGTTGAGTTCTCGTTGCGTAAACAAGTATTTTAGGCTTTTATGATCTTTGTAGATTATGCAAGCCACACCATAGAGATAGTGTCGCTAGAGTTTTAACACAAACACGATCGCCGTCAATTCTAGGTCGTGCATCGGGTAGTTTTTCTCGTGCTGCTTTAACTGTCGTGAAGCGTAGGATGACTTTATCTCTCTGTATGAGTACGCACCCGAGGCCAGTTCCCGATGCGTCGCTGAATATCTGAAAGCCTTCTGGACCATCTAGAAGCGCAAGGATTAGAGCTGAGACGTGCCGTTGCTTCAACTCTTGGAAGCTGGATTCACAGTCGTCACTCCATTCAAATACTACTCCCTTCTGGGTGAGGCGAGTCAGAGGCGACGCTAGCTTTGAAAAGCTCTTCACAAATCTTCGGTAGTAGCCCGCTAAGCCCAGGAAACTCCGAATATCGCTAGCCGAGGTAGGTCGTTTCCAATCTACCACCGCTTCAATCTTCTTTGGGTCCACCGCTACACCTTCGACAGAGATTACATGTTCGAGAAATATCACGCTACTCATCCAGAACTCGTATTTACTCTACTTGGCAAATAGTTTATTTTCACGCAGAGTCTGCAATACCGTCTTCAAATATTCTGCATGCTCTTCTCGATTCTTTGAATAGATAAGGATATCGTCGATGAACACAATTACAAATTTATCGATTTACGGTCGGAAGACTCGGTTCATTAGATCCATGAAAGCAGCTGGGGCATTCGTCAAACCGAACGATATAACTAGGAATTCGTAATGACCATATCGAGTGCGGAAGGCCGACTTCGATACGTCGTCGGACTTGATCTTCAACTGATGATAGCCTGAACGAAGATCGATTTTCGAAAATACTAACGCACCTTTCAGTTGGTCAAACAAGTCGTCGATTCGGGGTAAACGATACTTATTCCATACGGTCGCCTTGTTGAGTTCCCAATAGTCGATGCAAGGCCGCATCGATCCATCCTTCTTCTTCACAAACAGTACGGGAGCTCCCCGCGAAGAGATGCTAGGGCGAATGAATTCGCGGTCTAGCAACTCTTGGAATTGCACCTTCAGCTCCTTCAGTTCTGTTGGAGCTATTTAGTAAGGCGCCTTGGATATCGACCGTGTATCCGGAAAGATATCGATGCTAAATTCTATTTCTCGATCCGACGGCATCCCGGGCATCTCACCAAGAAAAACGTCGGGAAAATCTGTCACAACATCAGTCTGCATTGTGTTTGTATTATCCTTCCGCATGTCTCGAACTGATGCCAAGTATCCCGTACAGCCGGAACGCAACATACGCCTCGCCGAGATTATCGATACCATCAATGCCGTCTTCGAGACCGTACCACACGAATATGAGAACTCTGTCTCGCCAGGAAGATGAAACACCATTCTCTTCTCCGCGCATTCGATCGTTGTATGACAAGCGCCCAACCAATCCATGCCCAGAATTATGTCGTACTATTTGATGTCTAGTACGACGGCATCCAAGGATAGATTTCTTCCCCCGATGCAAATGTGGCCATCCCTACAAATAAAGTTCGCAGGCATATCGACTCCCGATGGAGTGCTAACGCTAATATTCATATCTAGTGATTGTATGGTTATTTTATTTCTTTCGCATAATCAGCAGATATAAAGCTATGCGTCACACCCGAATCGAATAGTACTAGAGCAGGTATAGTTTTATAGAGTAATATACATGTTACAACAGTATCGGACGCGAACGCCTCATCTCGAGTTAATACATAAACTCGACCTTGAGCCCCGTGGCGTTGATTCTGCAGGTTGACGGGCACCGCATTTGCGCCTTGCAGTATCAGCGCTTTATGCGGATTCAGAACGTTCCATGGTAGGTTGGGTTGATTATGAACATTTTTTGGACAGAATGTAAGTATATGGCCTATCTCACCACACTTGTAGCAAGATCTCGTGACGTAATCGGTGCTTCGGTGCCCATGCCTATTGTACCTGGTGCAGTGTTGTCCGCCATGGCCTCGGTCATCAAATCTGTTCGAACGTTTTGATACTCCCGATCCCCCGGCATCGTTAGGACGCTTGTTGAAGTGGTTACGGACAATAGGCATGGCTCTATGCAACATACGGCCAAAGACACGCTCACTATCGAGAGCGGCATTGTAGGATCCACGATATGTTCGGCACTTTTAATTCATGACGTCCCTTCGCAGTTCATCGTTTAGGACTTGTTGGAAGCGTTCACACCATGCTTCTTTGTTGGGCAGAAAGGCACCGGCAAACTTTGCCAGCTTTGAGAAGCTCGAGTCATAATCGTCGACAGACATATTTCCCTGTCGCAACATCATGAACTCGTCTTCTTTTTGACGACGGACGGCGCGAGAAACGTACTATTCAAGAAAGGCTTCCTTGAACATTTTCCAGGAAATCGTGGTGTTGGTATCGGCTTCGTAGATTTCCTGCTTCTTAGCTGCCCACCAGTCGTAAGCCCTCAGTTACAGCTGTAACGCGCGCACAAGTTACCCTTTGGGACCCTTCAATGCTAAGAAGATAAAACATGTTCTCAATCTCCGTGAGCCACCCTATGATCACATCAGGCTCTGCTCGACTGTTGAATTTTGGTGGATTCATCTTGCGAAACTCCTTTGCCTTGAGCATGGAAGAAGAATTTATCATTTACGGTTGAGCTTCTTTTTCCTCGTCTTCATCTTGATCACCTTGCTTCTCCTCGGGTACCACGTCAGTTGACTTGGTATTGCCCGCCATCTTGCTCACTATCTAAGTCAGGGCATTTATCTGCTTCTGTTGTACATCAAATTGGGCTTTGAATTGCATCTGAAGCTGTTGCTGCTGTAGTTCCATCAACTGTAGCTTTTTCTCCATAGTCGTCTCGCTAGGGCCAGTACTTTTTGTGCTCGACGTACTATCTACGGTTTGGGTTGTTGTATCGGCCGTATTGTTCTTTTTCTTAGTCATTCCTACAAAACAGAGTAAACTCATTAGTATTTTTTAAAAATATCTACTGGCTTACATGTATAGAACTTTTATTTCACACAGCATGTCGACAAGCATTCAATCGAGCCATCGCAACGGACATTCCAACAATGAAACATCTTTTAAAAATCTGAGAAAACATAACTGTGCTCTGATACCAATTTGTCACGCCCCGAGTCGACAAACCATTCGTCCCCGGTGTTATTTTGCCGATTCGATCGTCCTCACTAAGGCGTGATGTCGTATGAGTCTGGAATTGCACTCGTACAAGGCAAGAACGTTACGTTGCTTTTCATATTAATACGCCAAGTTAAAACTTCACAAATCACAGCAGAATATAAGACGCAGTATAGAAAGATAGAAATTTGTTTTTCATTCATAGCTTGCAACGAAATGCAAGTCATAATTACATTAGATTCTGTTGCGGCTACATTGATTAAAAATAGAAAGAAATACACTCGACAAGCTGCCTGAAGTAACGCTTGTCGTTCCATACATTCGTCCCTTTATACATAAGTCGTCGATTGAATTGGCTTCAAAATACTTCAGCATAGGAAGAACTTCAAAACGCCTCTCCGCACTTCAGCTTCAGTTTAGTTTAGAGCGCCCGCCGCACATGGAAAATTGGGGAAGGAGATTAGCACACTTGCTAAGTGGACGAGACGAACCCACTCGTCTAAACCGACTCTGATTGTTAAGATAGGCATGCTTTAGAGTTGTTTTTCTTTTTAGAACTAAATAAATTCAGTTCATATCAATAGCCATCTTTGAGTAATAAAGCATACAGCAAAACATAGCAATTTATCACATTTCTTACCGCGGCCGTGCTTGTCCTTGCATGAAAACAGAGATAATATTTACACCTGTATAATACAATAGGTGAGCATGCTACTATCTTATATGCGCGGTCATTGATGTTACACATCACGCAGGACTATCTCAACGACATTTTGGCCCGTTCAGTCCAGGTTGCAAGCCTGACTAACGGTCCCGCAATGCATCAGTGCTGAAGCACGATTATTTATATCCCCTAGGTCGATTCGATTCCGATGTCCCGGATATCGATTCGAGGAAAATCAACTTGTGCACAAGCTGTCCATAGCCATGCCAATGCGTGAACAGTTTAATATATGCAACAGTTTTGTATAGCGCGGACAGTATTGAACGACATTATCCTTTTTCTCCAACTCATGCAACGATTCATTTTTCCCAAAGCCGTACTCCCGATTTAGCGACCCGTAGGCACCAAATTGTCCGAGCCATCATAACCCATGATCGACGTTTCATATTATTTTGCAGCACGTAAAATAGTCTATATTTTTACTAGAATCTTAAACTTTATGGTTTATGTGAGAAACTTGCATTTTTCAGAGTAGATTACTCTAAATCGATACGTTTTTCCCGAGTTCTTGACCTTAGTGGATTGACATACAATTAACTTGGCTTCGTTCGATTTGAATGAATTCGAGGCAAAAATTTGTTTGCGGGACAGAATAGAAAAGAAGGGGCCGAATCACCCACCGATTACTTTGTCCATGCCGATCGTCGAAGCATTTCGCAACGTCAAGCTTTAGTTATGCGAGCTCCTGCAATGGCACCAACACTTTGTTAGAATTCCTTCTTTTTCTCTCGCTTCGAAATTTGTAAATTGCATCCAGAAAAACGATGCGAAAGTACTTCATCAAAACCCCGCGGCAAAAGCTCTTCACTCTCCTCAAGTTTTATCCGTTAATGTTGTCGTTTGATACATCAAAACCGGCTGCTAAGTTGACCGTTTAAATTGTATAATTTTTGGACAGTTTTGCGGAGCCAACTTCGTCGGCTCGTATCTCCGTCGTCGTACCTCTGTTTGATGCTCCATCATTTCCTGTGCATAGCTGATATAACCCTCTTCCTGCTCCTTAAGTTTTGTTCCATTGTGAGCACGTTTGATTGGTTGAATTTGACGCTAAAGTTGGCCGTCCGAATTCATAATTTCCAACTTGTAAAATTCTATTTTTGAATCCGGGACTCCGAATTTCAATTCTGACACCACCAGTAGACTCGTGACATCATTTTGACACAATTTTATATAAAGTTTGTTAGATTTGGAGGACGTGGGCCCTAGCACGCATTTCGATGCAAAGCGGACCCCACAGTCCTGGTCAACGAGTCACTTTGAGATCGGCTCATCAGAATCCAATTTCGGATATACCGTTGAGTTTGTATCGTCATTCTGGACTCTTTGACATATAATGTGCTGAGGTTTGAGGACATTGACTCCGGCACGCTTTTCTGTGCAAACCGGATTCCAAATATCCGGATCAACGGGTCATTTTGAGATCGGCTCATCGGAATCCAATTTCGGATATACCATTGAGTTTGTGTCGTCATTCTGGACTCGTTGACATATAATTTGTTAGATTTAGTGGACTTTAGCTTTGGCACGCATTTTCATACAAATTGGATACCAATATCCAGGACAACGGACCATTTTGTGATCGGGTCATCGGAATCCCATTTCGGACATACCATTGGGTTCGTATCGTCATTCTGGATTTGTGGACATATAATTTGTTAGGTTTAGTGCACTTTTATCCTAGCACATTTTTCGGTACAAAGTGGGTCCAACGACGGATATCATTTTGATCTAAAATTACCATTTTGCCCCTATTTCCAAATTGGACGTATGGGTAGGCTATCCTAGCTAATTTGACCATTCTGGACACGTTGGTGATATTTGTTTTGTCATCCGACGACATCTGTAGATTGTTGCTTAGGTATCATCCTTAAATTATAAATAATTTATTATTATTAGTGTATATATTTATATGCTTGGTTTTCGTAAAACTCTAGAATAATCTTTGAGTTTCTATGGAATCTAAGTATTGGCTATAGGCTTAGTGTCACCCCAAATTGGTCTACTACGCTAGGGCATCACTTAGCTAGGTGCCCAGTTAGAAGTCGTGTCGCACCACTAGTGTTGGAGTCTCGAACATAGTGTAGGGACTGAGATTAGTATACCCTTTTTACTGCGACAGGACACCAGGCTTCTTCGTCTGCATTCTTATCACCTTGGCTTGTTCGAGGCGAGTACCCCTACAAACTCTATTTTACTGCATATGATAATGAATTGCGTATGAACTATGTTAAAATACCGTTTCTTAAACTGTAAGTCTTATCTTCACATGTTTTATACTGCTCTCAGTACCTACCATGCTTTATACTGCTTCCAGTATCTTTTACATGTTTTAAACTGCTCTCGTATCTCTCACATGTTATAGCTCGGGTTATGGGAAAACTGATAGTTGAGTACGTGATCATGCCCCCTTCCACCGTACGTATGTATCGAGCAAGGTTAAAATTTTATATGTATACCTTGTCGTAGGCGTACCAGCTGTATTTGTACGTATGTACATCTATCGCCTTCTTACTTGTATGGAAGTACATTTTATATACTTGTACCACAGTACATGTTACACCTATTGACGATCACGTACTTACTTCAGTTTTAAACAATATATACATGTATCGCCATGACAAATTTATTCCTGACATGATAGATTTGTGATATGTCATGATTGTGATACGACATGAGATATGACACGATTCTTATTTATTACATCTTTTTTCATTCTATGCTCAGTATGTTTAGTTTGTAGAACAAGTACTTGCTCCCGTCCTGAGGATAACGTTGTAGGCATACTTTCGGAGGAAGATTTGCTCTGTGATCTTTATTATGGGCCCACTGCAGAGGACCAGGCTTTTGCTTTCGAGGAAGACCCCGCAGGGAACCTCGCTTGGTAGTCTCGCTTAGATTATTTTTTGGCTTAGTTATTGAACTGTTTAGACTATATCTTGTAGTCACTGGACTTTATCTCCAGTTTGATACTTTGGAAGTATTATTAAGTCTGTACTTATTTTACTTTCGCTTATAGATGTTGTGTTGTGATGAACATTTTAAATATGATATTAGAACTGTTAGCAGCTTAGATCCTTTATTGTCTATACGTAGAACAGCTTACTACGCTTTAACCAAGCGTAGGTTGGACATGGCTCGGCCCGGCCCAATAATTTGGGTAGCGGGTCGTGACATAACGTGTTCCTTATATATCAACAGACCGTGGCTAACTTCCTACTGAACCAACTGAGGCTCGTGCCTTAAACCAACTCGTGTTCTACGCGACTCTATCGCCCAAGTCATACTTTATATGACGGGCCTTGAGATCGTGGGACTATTTAACTTGACAACCGCAGAAAGAGCGGGACAGTACTTGGAATGACTTAGGTCGACCGGCATAACTTTGCCTAACTTAATCGAGCCTACAACTTAACCCGAGGGACGAGCAGAGGCTATGCCAAGCCTTGCATCGTGGAAGCGTACATGCTTTATCGAGCATTTACGCGAGCAACGCATATGACTTAGGCTAATTTATGGTTTTGCATTGAAGACCAACTTTCCTTCTCCCAATCCACGGGACGAAGGACCGAGTGTCATTTTCAAAGCATGCCGTGCACCAACTCTAAGCTGACCGTTGGACCTTTCTATATTCTAACTCAATTTGACCCGTCGGGATTATTCCTTTATCTATGTGGATTCGTCTTCTTTTATTATCAAGCCTACTTATGCAAGTCGAAAACATACGATTTATTATGTGAAGGCTAAGATGAGGCAAGTTCACCGAAACTACCCCACCTGAGCGAGGGGTCGCCTCGATCGAACGATATTTTCGAGCATCCATTGTAAGGCTAAGTCCGAACGTCGTCAGTGTTTCGATTACTCCAATTGACTGAGCGGGACGAGGTACTACATTATATGTTGGCCCATTCCATGGCCACACCCGATTTCGATAATTAACATACACGTTAGTCAATACACAAAATATAGAAAATGCTGCTAATCATTTCAGGATTCATGAAATCATATTCAACGGACGATGTACCGCATAAATCAAAGCGTCAACATCATCAAATCTTCTGAAGACGCTTTTCTAATTTTATTCTGTATTTTACATTTTATTGAGTCTAGGAATTACTTTGTAAAATCAATTGTGGTAATACTGGCTTAGGGTTAAAATTGTCCTTATTTCCATAAACCTACCCTTTCGTATTTTCGGTTACAAATATTTCAAAAACATATTTTGAAAAATCTTTTTCAAATGATTTTACAAATAACCAAAAACATGTTTGAAAACTGTTTTTACAAAAGATTTTTAAAATATCTCCTGACAGAACTCCTAGCCGAGTTCGGCCCGAGTTCGGTCCGAACTCTGACCGAGTTCGGTCAGTTTGTATTCAAACTTCAGTTGCCTCCAAATCTGCGAGCAACGTCTATTTGCGAGATATTTGCATCCGAACTCTGTCCGAGTTCTGCCCGAGTTCGGTTGGTGAAAACACCTATAAATAGAGAAAAACTTTTCACTTCAAATCATCAATTCATTCTTCATCTTCTTTTCTCTACAATTCAAGTGTTTTCTAAACGATCTAAGATTTTCAAATCTCACCTACACATCTCTTAGCCAAAAGCCAGTACTATCAGAGTTGATTTAGAGTCTTTTGGTTACTCAAGAGTTGTAAAGAGGTCGTTCAAGTTTTAACAACTTTTCTGTTGTGGAGCTGGTCGTGCGCTCGCCACCAAGCACGGTGTTGTGAAGCTGGTCGTGCGCTTGTCACCAAGCACGGCGTTGTAAGAGATTGCAAGCTCTCAGTTAAAGCTTGTGCCATAGTGGATTAACATCGAGCAAGAGTACTCGAGACTGGATTAGTCCTCTCAGAGGGATACCAGTATACATCGCTGTGTCACTGAGTTTGAATCTTCTATCTTTATTTACTGTCTCTTACATATCTGCCATAGTTTAATTTTTTAATTGGTGATTATATTCCGCTGCACACACGCACTCTATTCACCCCCCCTCTAGAGGTGCTCAACGATCCTACATCATACACCACTCAGAAAAAGTTTCGTCCTCGAAACTAACTGAGTACTCACTTATCGACTTATCACTTGTTTCAAGATTCAAGGACTCTCGCACACACTACTCCTATGCGTTTCTATAATCCGAGCCACGCTCGTACTTTTCGCTAACTTAGTCGTAGGGCACACCAACCGATCAACCAACATTCAAGTTCGTCTCAATTCAAGGATCGCATTACCATCAATATTTCTTCGAAACTCTATTTCTAAATCCTTGACACTTTTTTAATCCTCTAGTCTCACTTGATTCAACTTATCACTTAGTTGGATCGTACACATATTTTAGGCGTCCCCAAAATACACGTATTTCAGCCAAGCCTCGTGATGAAGAATCCGCCATCACCACTCGAGTCGGATCGTGCACATATTCGGGCATCCCTGATATACGTGCATGTCAACCGAGCCTCATGAGTGGTGCCTCCATAATTCCTATGTCTTCACGCCGGGACGTCTGCCTACCCGCTAGGCTATATCTTTAGGCCAAAGTCATCCGTCGGTATTGGAATCGTAGTTCCCAAACAACAATATCAACACTGATCCCATCCTAAGGTCAAACCAAGTTCATAGTACGGGGTTTTCCATCCAAGCTTGCATCACTCCGATTTCTAAACATCGAGCATCAATTTTCTACACACATTCCGACATTCGTCGTACGGGGTCCGAGTCATTCAACAAAGCCATCCTACGACAACTTACGTTCAACCAATTCTAAAATATATCAATATCGTTCGTCCAACAAGCAACTTGCATAGTCTATCTCTTCAAACATATTCGATATAATCTGCCTATCCATCCTTCTCAAGTCAAGCACGCTACGACATGATTCATCGCTAAACCATAATTCACATTTCATACTACCTAAGTCATTTATCCTAATTTACGTAATCGATCACAAGGTCGTCTGACTTAATAATATGCCATGTCCCGATCTCACGCGAGTCCGATTATCCACGGTGGGCATGAAATCACCATACAATGCTCCTACGGGATAATCATCCTTATCGGGACGTAACTCTTGCATTGAGTCTTAACTAATTCATTCTCGATAAGCAGATTGGATCTACTCAATCATCAATCTTACTCAATTGTCAATCACCAATCCAAAAATTCCTCGAACACACCTTCGCTTCAAACCACAAGTCGAAGAAATCCAAATTGCTACGTCCTAATTTTGAGTTCGATCATTCCTGCGACATGAATCACCATGTCAGTGCTCAAGCGAAACGATCGCCCCCAAATCCGACGTAACGCATATGCGAGGCTGGAGTTGCACTCGCGCAAGACAATGATGTCGGCGCTGTGGTTATTAGCGTAACCATCAAGACACTATCATTTTCATCCTCATTTATTTTAATCAAAATCCTAAGTATAGCATCCGTCAGAATAATAACACTTGCACGATCGTCATTCCTCGAATTAGAGTAACCCCGAGTTATCCAATATCGATCTTTGATACGCCTCAATACCATCGATGATATGTGTAACCTGACGATCTTCCTTTGTAACGAATTTTGAGTCATGCGAATGATGCTATCGTCCGACTGGATAATCTTCTCAATATTCAAATTCAAGTTCGATTATTATCCCTCGAATCATTTACAAAATTAATTTTCTTAAACCCAAATTCGTGTATTGTTCATCCGTCTATCTTAAGTCATCAACCAACGTATTTTTCTCAATTCACATCATTCCTTCGCTAACTCAAATCATCAAGCAACATTCAATCCAATCCTTAGAGTCATTTGCGTAAATTCAAAATTCAACTTTTTTATGCACGCTATCTTTCCATCATGCTAACTTTTTCTATATGATCCACCTATTGATTTTTTTATCAAGTCATATGTTCGCTACACTTTAACTTTTTCCTCGATTTGATTTGCCTACTCTATCATTTTGCATTTCTTACTCGCGCAATCCTCAATCTCGTGCACGTTCCGTGTACGTCAATTTCTAGGTTGTTTGAATCAACTCGTCAATTCTCAAGACTACAACTTATTTAACGATACTCAATCTACGGCTTTGCATGTACGCAACGCTTGCTGATAGACTCACCGACACCCGTATCCTCAATCATCGATCGACATCCCTGACTATCGTATACACCACTCATGATGAGTCATTCAATAAATCCCCAACTTATCATTCGATTCACAATCGATTACTTCGAATCTCCGTCCGAACAATTCCTCAAAATCCAACCACGCTCATCTATATCACATTAACGATATCGCCACTCGATAGCACCCCTATCGATAGTCATCCCCTTTACTCAATCAAGTCCAAATCGTTCTCCTCCGACACAATTCGAATCCCGCACTCGACTTCCCTAAGGTCAACGTAACTTTCGGGTATATGTCCAGTCCGACTTAGCCAATCGAGCATACGTGAACCATCTTTTGTTTCTTGTCAAAAAACTATTTTCCTATGTTTTGCAAATTATATAGACTTATTGTATGGACATCCTGTAGGAAATTTGAGAGAGAGTGCACCAATGATATCAACTTTGTGGAAGCAACACTTCAGAGTTTACGGAAACAACGGAGTTAAAGAATTCAATCGAAAGTCCATGGACGTAAAGCCGTGCTCTGATACCATTATGTCATGCCCCGCTCCTGTAGGAGCGATCGTCCTCGCTAAGGCATAATGTCGCACGATCCTAGATTGTGCTGTGCAAGGTAGGTTCCATAACGGCCGATTACAGCGGCTGCGACGGGGTCGTCGCACAGAAGTCCCAAACAGAGACATTGAATATGCCAGCAAAATTTAGAACAAAACACAAGTCATTCAAAAGATATATTTTATTGATATTGAAATAAGGATTACAGTGGGGCGCAAGGCCAAGATTACATGTCACTCAAGCTCACTCTTCTCACATTACAAGTCACTCAGCTCTCTCTCATCTCTCAATACATATCTTGAACCAGTGGATGCTTTGGAAGATGATGCCCATACATTATGTCCCGTATAAGTCCTGACTTCACGTGGCCGCACGCCTCGAATCACCAAGGAATTCCGTACCTCGACGCATCCAAGCGAGCTCCGCGCCACGAGAATCTACCTGTGCCTGCACATAAATACTGTGTGGGTGTCAGTACTCAACTGTACCGGTGGTGTGAGCTCCTCGCCCACCCATACAAAACCAACACGTTAATTTACTTTGTGCAACATATCCCCTTTTTTTGTCTTTCTAGTCTTGTCTTTGGTTCAGTTTTAGGACAGACGTCTTGACCTATTTTGTGTCTCTAGACCATTCCGTGCTTGCAAAAACAACGTCAACTCAACAATGTTAACCTATCAAGTCGTGCTTGCTTTCGGCCATAATCAGAGACGCAACTATGTGATTACCCAATTTTTGTGTAACAGTTTACATATTTGAGGCAGTGCCTCGCCACTTAATGACTTGCCTATACTCGTGTTGTGACAGCGCGGTCATGCCTCGTATTTCGAGGCCGTGCCCGGAAACTCGACGTAACTTCACCAAACTTGCCCTACGGCCCTTTTGACTTAACTCGAAATAACTCAATACTTACTTATGCAACTCTATGTCGAGGACCTAACACTCGACGCCACATTTCGTGCCGAAGCACGGGTCCTTGCTATGGCCAAGTCCTAGGCTCTTAAATCATGGTGCAAGCCGTGCAGACATACCTTATCAACACCACTCGTGCCATGTTTACACAAAACTTACTATCACCTTCTTTGTTAGTTTATAATAATTTATATTAGGTGCATTACCCATAGGTCTCTGACATTAATAAGCCATACTGGACATAGCCTGGTAAACGGGATCCTTGCACCACAAGTAGCGATCTTCGATGCAAGTCTCCGAACTACCGGTTGCTGCTTACTCAGCTCGGCTATTACCCCGTTTCCTCCATGGCCGGCATCGGTCCCCTGGCCCAAGGCTTTCCGATCTGAAGAAACGGTAAAAATACCCCTTGTTGACAAGTCATCCAACGACCGTATTATGTTAATAAGGTATATATATATTAGGGTATCATGGGATTTGTTATTAAATCGATTCATTTACTTCTTCCATTTTTCATACTTCTCTTGCAGAGCCCAAACTAGGGTTGCCTCGGAGACTGACTTACAGTCTCGACATATTCCTCTCGGCGACTAACCATTGCTCTGACTTAACATTGTTTGAACTTAAGGAACGGCTATTGTATAGCCTTCCCACTTAACTTGAACATAACGTGTTCCTTATGTGTCGACAGACCGTGGCTAACTTCTCACTGAACCAACTGTGGCTCATGCCTTAAACCAACTCGTATTCTACGCGACACTATCGCCCAAGTCATACTTTATATGACGGACCTTGAGATCATGGGACTATTTAACTTGACAACCGCAGAAAGAGCGAAACTGTACTTGGAATGACTTAGGTCGATCGGCATAACTTTGCCTAACTTAATCGAGCCTACAACTTAACCCGAGGGACGAGCGGAGGCTATGCCAAGCCTTGCATCGTAGAAGCGTGCATGCTTTATCGAGCATTTACGCTGGTAACGCCTATGACTTAGGCTAATTCATGGTTTTGCATCGAAGACCAACTTTCCTTCTCCCAAGCCACGGGACGAAGTATGAGTGTCATTTTCAAAGCACGTCGTGCGCCAACTCTAAGCCGACCGTTGGACCTTTCCATATTCTAACTCAATTCGACCCGTCGGAATTATTCCCTTATCTATGTGGATTCGTCTTCTTTTATTATCAAGCCTACTTGTGTAAGTTGAAAATATGCGATTTATTATGTGAAGGCTAAGATGAGACAAGTTCACCGAAACTACCCCACATGAGCGAGGGGTCACCTCGATCGAGCGATGTCTTCGAGCAGCCATTGTAAGGCTAAGTCCGAACGCTGTCGGCGTTTTGATACCTCCGATTGACTGAGCGAAACGGGACACAACATTGCCCATGCCCAAAGTCTTGTCTGGCTTACCCCTAGGCTGGACCTGATCCAACCTAGTCGTTGGTCTGTGCCCTACACCATGGTTCTTCTGGCTTATTCTGTACTTCTGCTTCTAGCATTGAGTTAACAGTATTAACAGAATTGACCTAGGTTGGGAACTCCAATTTGCCAGTAGCGGAAATCTATATCATATATCACAGCACACATCCAAGTTGTGATTATCAACAGTATCCTGGATTCTTATTATTAGTGGATCACCCAGTGATAGTCATCTGACTTGTTCATAACTGCACCTTGCTGATTATTTTAGTAATTACTTAATTGCTGCACTAAATTGATGTTCACATGTTTATACAGACAACTTCGCCATTGCCTATCGAGATCAACTTTACTATCAAACTTGTACATGCCTGAATCTATCTATGTTCATGGATTGATATTGATACATGACAACTTGAGGGCTAATAGCGAGCACTCTAAACTTTGTTGGGTTAACTTGTCGTGTACCAGTTTTGGTTCTTTGAGGTTTAGAGGATTGGTGTGCCTACAATCTCGTTCACTTTATGTGTTCAAATGTACATAATATATGCTACGTTTAGCTTCCAACTGAAAGTAATCTCTCGTGACCAAGTACCAGTATCTTTTTAGGTAAGCATGATTTTTTGGATCTGTTAAAACTGGAAAAAACAACGGATTTTGAAACGCAAGACACATGCTCATCATATATCTGCCTGGACAAAATTACTTCTCTCTCCAGATGAAGCCTATGAAATTATTGAAGCTCAAACAACGAACAAATTTTCGAATAAAATTCCAACTCATTAACAAAAATAACTCGTGTGTTGAAGACAGTAGTTTGGACTTTTGATGTTGGTAAGTTCAGGGCCGGCTCAACGTACCCCTAGGTAAGTTTTAACTTATTTGAAACAGATTGAATCTTTTCCAAATTGCATATATAGTTTATCGAATAATGTTGACAAAATCTCTAAATATTACTTCTGCATCTACAGAAAGAAATTTTCAAATATATCACCAAAAAGATTAAATGGATTAGCTATATTATCCATTGGAAAAGATATTGTAAGAAAATATATAGTTTATCGAATAATGTTAACAATATCTGAGTAAGTATAGCAGTATAGCGAGAGTATCATGGCGGAGCATCAACTGTCAGAAGACAACCTCTTCATGCTAAGTTGGGAGGGCAACCTAACATCGGTGGCGAGACCAACCGCTTCAAGCAATTTCACGACGTACCATGTCATATCCACTTCCCACCACTTCAGCCCGTGCCTGGCGGAGTACTCGAAAGCGTGGTGGTTGTTGTGCCAGCCTTCTCCAAATGACAATAGAGCCACCCACCTGTACACAAAGGAACCAATTTAATTTACTGAACTTTTGTCATCTCCAACATTACAGTTGGTAGTTATCTACATTTAAGTTGAACTGAGTTTTGAGTAAATGATGAAGGTATTTTTTCAGATATCATAACCAAGTTATCAGCTAGGAAAATATGATATGGACGATAACTATACCAGTTGTTTCTTGATAGGTCCTTGGTATTCCATGTCTGGTAACCCCACACATGGCATGCTGAGTTCACAAGCCAGGTTATATGGTACAGACACACTATCCTTACACCCTGTGTATCCATATAATGTGCTTCAATTCGTAACCTGAATTAAGGAGTTGGAATGAATGCATGAATTAAAAATGAGATTGCCTAGTTTTCTCACCATGCCCCAAACAACGTAAGGGAACCCTCCTACTGCATAAAGCAAGGCCCCGAGAGCCAACGGGTGAAGAGGATAGGTGTTTCGCAAGAACCAATAGAAGGCTGCTTTGCCAGGTCCCCCACATTGTTGGGGTCCCCAATCTGCATTCAGGGACCGACAAAAGAGTATCAGCAAACTAAAATTGATCTTTTCATTATTGCTAAATTCCTTCTTTAACAAATGTAACTTGTTGTTTTTCCTATAACAAAAGATGCATAATGTCTCGAACTAATCATTCACAAACTAAAACAGGTTGCAGGTTGTGGGCGGATTCAGCCATGAGCTGGGGTGGGCTGTGGAGCTCACCCTATTTTTTTTTTTCTTTATGTTTCTTAATTTTTGAATTTTTATATGGATTTGTCCACCCTGATCTATTGTAGTCCATTCTAATTTTAGTTTCTGGATCCGCCTAAGGAACTTAGCTTGTAGGACATTTACTGTATTTACAGATGTAGCAAACCTATTAGTCATGCAATGTCACAATATCTGGATATGTGTCTTTTGCATCTGCAATAGCCGCAACAATGTTCTGAACAAATGATTGCTATGTACAATGGTAGTCAACGGCGTGCATCATAAAAAGGTACAGCAGTTGTGCTTCACATCTCACTAGGCGAGATGCTTTTCTCCGGACGCACCAGAGGCTGAGCCTAAGGTGCGCCTTTCAGCAAGGTGCGTTCAAAAAAGGCGAATCTTATTTTCTTTTTCCTTTTATATATATTTATTAAAATATTAAGGCATGAAGATGACCCTTACCTTATATAAGTGGGAGGGAGATAGTATTTTTACGATTGTCAAAGTTGGTTACAATTGAACTGGAAAAACTAAAATTTATTAAAAATGCGGTAGGAAGAATAAAATCTATTGTTAATTTTGTTGATTGTTATTGCTAATGTTGCTCTGCTAGTTCACTTGGTTATGTTTTAACATATTTTTATTGGTTTTAATATGATATTTGATTTTATTTTTGTATTACTAATTTTTTATTTTTATGTATATTTTTATTAATATTTATTTTTGCGTTTCGTTTCACCTAGGACGTGCGCATTAGTTAAATGCGCCTTGCACCTCGGACGATATGGATCCTTTGCGTCTCGAGTGCGCCTTACGTCTTTGACTACCTTGGTTATCAGTAGCTATATGACATAAATCTCTAAGTATCCATACGAAGCTGATCGGTGTGGTTTTTGCTTATGTACCTATGTTAAGAATTAGTATGCTCCTCTTTATGTTATGTACCGAAGGACTGACTACTCACCTTTCGATAATATAAAGCAATGTCGAAAAGCCAGGTGATGTGGCTGAACCAGAAGCCCTGAGTGGGGGTATGTGGATCCTTCGCGGTGTCGCAGTGCTGGTGGTGATACCTATGGGTGCACACCCAGTCCAGTGGGTCCCCCTAGTAATCAATCCATCAAGCAATTATTAGAAAAGGCAAAATATCACTATACCAATTAATAGTTAGTTTGCATGCTTAGAATGGATGCACGAGCAAAACCTGGCCAGCCTGCGCTCCTAAGTAGGCGAACGTGTACTCCAGCCACTTGGGCAGCTTGAAGCTGCGGTGGCTGAGGTGCCGGTGGTACGACAGCGTGATGCCGAGCATCCCCGTCAGGAAGTAGAGCGCCACCGCGGTCCAGAGCGCGCCCCAGCTGAACGTGAAGGGCGCGAACAGGCACAGCCCGTGAAACGCGACGAAATTGGCCACGGATACCACGTCCACCAAGGCCCACGTGCTCGTCCTCGCCGCCTGCTTGGCCACGACGTCCGACCAGAGAATCCTACTGACCCCCCCGACGTCTTCTTCTTCTTCTGGCACTCGTGCAGCAGCTGCTTCTTCTTCTGGCGCTGCTCGCTGCTGCTGCTTCTTCTACTTTGAGGCATTTGACAGCGAGAGGGGGAAACCGTCCGGTTCTGGTGGCATTGGCAGCTTTCGCGGAGAGGAAGTTGTTGAAGAGAAGCAGCGGCTTCAGCGAGTTGGGAGCAGCATTGGGATGGTGTTGATGATGATGGAGCAGCGTTTGTTTGGGAGATGGGCACAGAAGAATATTTGATATCAGGACCAAAGACATACTCATTC
This sequence comes from Iris pallida, assembly GCA_029216955.1. Lineage (NCBI taxonomy): Eukaryota > Viridiplantae > Streptophyta > Magnoliopsida > Asparagales > Iridaceae > Iris > Iris pallida. Next base: position 9,698,508 of record JANAVB010019800.1, on the reverse strand, counting down.
TCTCTTCTCTCTCTCTCGCTCTCCACTCTCTCTCTCTCTCTCTCGCTCTCGCTCGCTAGCTCGCTAGCTCAATCTGTTCCGTTTTGGGGCCTTATATAGTCCACTCAATGTGTTTCGGTACCTGAAGCCACTTTTCTTCACCTAAGAATATTATACGCCACTCTTTTTTTACCTCAGACATAAGGTTAAGCCACTTCTCTTGACCTGAGACATAAGGTTAAGGTTAAGCCACCTCAGACATAAGGTTAAGCCACTTCTCTTGACCTGAGACATAAGGCTAAGGTTAAGCCACCTCAGACATAAGGTTAAGCCACTTCTCTTGACCTGAGACATAAGGCTAAGGTTAAGCCACCTCAGACATAAGGTTAAGCCACCTCTCTTGGCCTAAGGCATAAGATTAAGACACTTCTCTTGATCTAAGACATAAGATTTCTCTCTTGACCTAAGACATAAGGTTAAGCCACTTCTCTTGACCTAACTAAGACATAAGCTTAAGCCACTTCTCATGACATATTTAAGAGATAAGAAGCAATTTTGCTTCTTAATTAAGTCATTAACTGGATCAAAGACAGTTAGAATTATCTTTTCGGTCATGTCCTAGTACCGAAATACGGAGACGGACATGGCCAGCTACCCCGTATAAGGTACGAAGACGTCATACGACAATCAGAATGTAGCAATTTATTTTGTAGAATAGTAAGGTTCAATTAGAGTCTCGTGATGGCCCCGTCACAGATACGAGAGCTATAACTTGGGCTTTAAAATTTCTAAATTCAGAATGTAGGAACTCATTTTGTAGAATATTAAGACTCAATTTCTAGATTCTAAATTTTACACTATTTTTTGACCAAATAATGTTTTGACTTTTGCCACCAAATGCATTTTATGTTGCTGGATCATTTTCTAATATTTTCATACAGATCCAACTCATTCTAAATTTATCTTTTAAATATAAATTTGGACTTCAAGATGTATTTTTAGCTCCATCTATTGTGGATGTTCTAACCAGCGTTGCCTCCAAGAGAATTTTGCGGTGCCAATAAAACTACCCTTTTTATTTTGTTAATTTACAGTTAAAAACCTTCAGAGTTGTTGTTATGGTGTACAATTTTTATTTATGTAGAATATGCTAATAATTATACCATGAATATTTTGTCGTCCACTTGTTAACTACCGCTTTAACCTACTGCCGCACCTTTCAAAATACATAAGGAGCTTTGATAGTGGTCATTATTGCTTTCGAAAGCAATTCGGAAATAATCATTGCTTATAAAAACTTACAAACGCTACTAATGTGCACGTCCAAATGCACGTGCGAAAAAATGTTAAAAAGTAAATGTAAATTTATTATAAAAAATTTCAAACCTAGGATTTGAATTCAAGCAACCAAGAAAAATATCTTATACCTTAACCACTTAAGTTAGATTATTTAGTTATAAATATATCATATTAGATAGTTAAATACTTAGTTAATTTTTTTAAAATTAATTAGTGGAGTATTTAGGTAGTTATTTATTATTATTTTTTAATTTATTTAAATGGTTGATGATATTCACATGGCTTAGACGGTTCACTTTGAGCCGTTTTGAAGCCTCTTTTTATAGTAGCTAGGGAGATAAAGTGAGAATTATTATTCAGCGAGACCATACGAGACAATCTACCGAGGAGTTTAGAAAATATTTTCAAGAATTAACCATAAAAAGCCATAAAATCGAAGGTATAATATTGGCATCATGATAGTAAGAAAAATGAATTAAAGATAACAAAGTGCACATGAAATAGTATGGAATAGTAACTTGCAAATGTGTGCAGAAGGTATTATATGTATTATCTATATAATAAAATGAGGGAGATGATTTCTTGCCAAAATATAAAATGATGAAGAAGGATCACGATTAAACAATTGGCTACGAATGACACCTCTATATCTTAATTAAAATTTAAAACTAACAAAAATTATTAAATAGTATAAACGATAATCAATTTCAAAAACCTAATTATCAGGTTAGTATCGAGGCACGGGGATAAGTAGTCTCAAAAAATTAAGTTATTATGTGCAAATTAGGCTTTCCAATGGTAGAACTCTCAGTTTGTTTGTGCAGTCCCTTGGAAACTATTATTTAGACAACTACATAAGTTTCAACTATTATTTGTCAGTTGTCACTGCAATGTTGATCCAGTTTTTTGTTGGTGTTTTGCCTTTGGACTAGAAAGATAGTCCCACATCGGCTACACCAAATGGTGAGTATCTTAATATAATGTATTGCTTGTGTTGAGGTGTTCACATGAGGTGTAGTGGGGCACAAGTTTTTGCCATGTGGGAGTATTTTCCTAGAAGGAAAAATGATTATTCCAACAAGGATGCAAGTTGATTTTTGTTGTGCGGACTCGGACTCGGACACGGACTCCAGGTTGTCTCGTGCATGCACGGGACTGTTCGGGGGGTAGGCGTGGACTGGCACACTACTATGCTGATTGTGGGATGATCTAAAATATCAACCTCTATTTTTGAGTATTGGTATTTTAGTCCCACATCGGATAGGAGAAGAGGTGAAGTCTCAACTCTACTCTATAAATAGAGCTCCTTGGCCTCCTTTGAAAGATGCACCAAGAAGAGAGTTAAAGGGAGTCCGTAAAGTCCAGGAAGCCCGTTCAAGTCTCAAATATTGACTAACGAGCGTTCCAGAAGTTCTTCGTGAACTTGCTGGTTCTTGGAAGCAGATCGTGGTGGAACGAATCTTGCTTTGAGCAACGGTGATCTTAATCACCCCAGCAAGAACCTTTACTCTTCTTCTTTCTTCTTCTTCTTCTTCTTCATCTGAGTTGTAACTCAGTTTTGTCCGTCTGCAACTGCGATTGCAAGGAAGAACGTGAGATTTACTTTCTGAACTCAGTTCTGTCCGTCAGCAACTGCGATTGCGAGAAAGAATGTGAGATTTATTTTCTGATTATCACTACAAGAATACCGATCATTTACGGTACGCGAAATGCGCCGTAAATGAGCTTTTACGGCATACATTTTGGTGCTGTAAATGAGCCTATTATTTACGGCACATTTTGAATGCCGTAAATGTAAACATATTAACGCCGTAAATGTCTTTTTTACAGAATCTCGACGACCATTTACGGCATATTTTGTGTGCCGTAATTGCTCTTTCATGGCATACATGTGCGCGCCGTAATAGATATTTTTTACTGATTTTCGACAACCATTTACGGAATATTTCGTGTGCCGTAATTGCTCTTTCACGGCATACATATGTACGTCGTAATAGATATTCGCGCTGGGTCAAATACGGCATATAGATGCACACCGTAATAGTTATTCGCACATGATCAAATATAGCATACATTTTGATGCCGTAAACGATATTTTTGATATTTACCATTTATGACATATGTAGTGTGCTGTAAATAATATTTTATGAATTTTTTTATCTAATTATTATTATTATTATTATTATTATATTATTATTATTATTTTATTATTTCCATACCAATCCGGCCTATTTATTTAAGCAAGGATATCAATGGTAAACAAAGTTTATAACATAACAAACATAAGTTAAAGAAATAGCTGATCACTAGCATATAATCCCAATCAAACTACAAAAGTGAAACGTAATTCAAAAAAACCCAGACACGTGATATCATAAAAATAATCGGATTCAATAGCCAAAATACATTAATAGCAAACAAAAGGCCATGCCAAAGTATCATGCCATATTGTTTCATGAACTACAAAAGTATTTTAGAACTGAATTATAACAATACAATATTTCAATACAAATTGAGCTTGTTTCATAATTTGTCCTACTTTGGGGAAAAAATGCAAATTGTCTTCTATGACAAATTTCGGCTCAAATGGTTGCAGAGGTGAAGCTTCAAACACAAAACCCAAATTTTCATTGATTGATAACCTGCACAAACATAAAATGTGTTTTAGTTCATTATATCCAATTTGATGTATATAAACACAATGAAAAAATATACATAATAAATGAGTATTATGGGCACAAATTAATGTATGCATAAACACAACCATTGCTCAGTCAATCGTCCCATTCCGTCCATATTGAAATTGGTAATATGCGCACAAATAAATAAAAATCAGCTATTCAAAACCTAAATCATAAAATTTTCCATCAGCAAAAAGCAGATCTATTCAAACTATTTCCATGACTATTTATTAGTCTGAAAGAGGACCAAATCAACCTTAAGTTACAGTCAACGTGTCACTAAGAACAAAAGATTTCAATAGAAGTCCAGAAAATTTGATCATTTATTAGCACAAAAAAATACCCCCAATCACATGGATTTTCACTGTGTCATCGTGATTGTTGCTTAAACTCCTAACGAACAGTACCTAGAGAAAAATAACCGAGACAGCAGGCAAGAACATATAATAATGAGAATATAAAGCAAAAGTGTGCATATATACACAGTTTGAAACTAACATAAGGAATATGACTACATAGAAATGTCCAAAGGTGAAGTGCAGAAACAAGACATAAGAGAATTAGTTCAAAACAGAAGAAACATTTAAAGCAAGCATAGAAAATAAAAGCAGGAAAGGCAGGTCTCTTAACAACAACAGTTCCCAAAATGCAAGTTTAACAAAAGTTCTCTAGGAACCCACTCACGTATTATCGCATCAAAGTATTATCGATTCGCTAACCTTGTCACATATTATCGCATCAAAGTATCTTATATAGCTGGTAAGCCAATCGCATGTATGAAGTATTCAAATAACTAACTTGTTGAATTCATATGTTTTGAGTTATATGCAAGTTTTTGAAGTAAACATTTCTACATTAGATTAATTGTTGAAAACAAATGAAGAAAGATATGAACAAAAGGTTGGGCGACAAACCATTGGCAATGACAATGAGTGCTACTAATTGGAGTATAGGCCTATTGCGTTGCGACCAAATGAGACTGCAATGTGCTACCGAAAAAACAATGAACAAAGCAACTACAAGCAATATCAGTAATAATCCAATCCAACCCAATATTTGATGTATAATTAAAAAAAACTAAAACTGAAACTAAATTTTTTGTAAAATGAACCAAAATGAACTAAAATGAACAAAGTAACTACAAGCAGTAGCAGTAGCAAGTTTCTACTTCATATTACAAGAATGACATGCACATCTACTAAAACTGACTTTAATGTACGATACTATAAATTTTATAATACTCCACTTCAATTAAGTATGTGATGTATAATGAAAAGTAAACTTGCCTGCTCTGATGATTTTGTTCTCTCCAACTCGATCTTGTTCTGGAGATTGCCGATTGTCTTCTTTAGCTCTTCAATTTGATGCAGTTTCTCCTTTAAATCGTCTACCTCACCATTAAGGTCCTCGAACTCTTTGTCTTCTTCAGCAACCTAAAATGTTGAAATAGCAGAGTATGTGGTCGATCAGAACAAAATTAGGAAACAACTAATATTCATATAGTGAAATTGTCATATGGTGTTGAAAATATAAATTATTCACTAGAAGTATGTGTTACTGGCTTCTTAAGGTCTCAAAAAGACTAGCAGTAATACTAACTCTATATCATGTAAGGAAATCTAAACTGCTTGTAACTTTAGACCATAGTCCAACCAATTTCTAAGTAAATTTAGCAAACAATAAGCAGTCATAACACAATTATTTCGTACCAAATACTGTCAATGAATTGAATACAAACCATATAATGCATAACTATGTCATAAAACTGGAAGGCCATTGGGAAGGCACATGGCTGTTAGGCATGCTGGAAGTTGGCAAAGGCAGATAATCAAAGGCCAAACCTTGTGATAGTTCTGCGTTAAGGTCACGTCAGACAATGCAGAGCAAGGTTGTCCCTGTACGGTAGTGTAAAAAATGAAGCTTCAAGAAATTTGTAGTCTTTTTAGGAAGTTAAATTGGTGGGTGTCTCCCCACACTAGCCCAGTGTTCCTTCCTGACCAAAGATGTTTACTCAAATGAAGTTCACGGACAAAAAGTTTGTCTGTAGAGATTTTACAGTAACACCTATTACACCAGTTTGTAATGCAAAGACATGCCTTCAAGCTCGTGCAACTTACAAACAACACTATAAATTCCTTTAGATTACAAAGAGCAGAGACAAATGTGACAATGGATTTCTTATAGGCAAAAAATCATTCACATTGAAGACGCATGTCCGACTTAGAAGCTAAAAAGCAATTTGAAGTACAGTTCTTGCCTTCTCTTTGTACTGTATTTCAGCTATATGCAATTGCTGCTTAAGATATTCGACTTGTTTCTCTAGAAGAGAGGCACGTTGGCTTTCAGCATCCTTCATAGCTGATGACTGCTTTATGGCAGCTTCCCTCGTGCTCCATTTTTGATCCTATTTCTCTCTTCTCAAAGACCAAGTCCATCACAAAGGAATTAAAACATACAATGGAGATTAATACTAGAAAGTATCTTTGATTTGCAAGCTATAGCCGCAATTGTTCCAATATAAGCTTCCATGATTGTAATAAAAAGTTTAGCTTCGAACTCCAACAAACAATATGCATATCTACTTTTTCTTTGCATTAACTACCTCAACAAGTAACATTTATCGTTATGAAAAACATAATACTTGGGCCTCCTAAGTATTATGAATGATCGATTCAGGAAGAAACTAAGACATATCTCAACCACTGATTAAGGAACACTTTAGAAGTTCAGGCTCGTCCTTGTTACATGTACCATCAAAACCTCCCCAAAAGAGAGAAGCTATCTTATCCCATATTAATACATACTACCTAGTATCTAGTCCCATCAAGTTCAAGCCTCGGTATCATTTATTTATTTATATTTTAATTTCAGAATCTAAATACAGAGTTGGAGATATTTATACTAACAGAAACAAAAGGAGAGAATTTGTGAAACTCACCACAACAACAATAAATGGCGCCAAAGTGAAACTGCTCCCCAACTTGGAGCTGATCTCTACAGAAATCCTCTTCCGCTCAAGAAGGCAGAGAATCATCAAAAGAATTCCTGTCGACCATTGAAGAATAAGCTGCAAGTTTAAATCCAAGGTTCACAAACCACGAAGACCTGTCGATATCAACCAAAATGAAAAGAAAGGCTTGCTACATTTCTTGATCAGAGCTTGGTTTATCAGGGGAAGCTGGTGTAAAAGGTTGAAAGGTCATTGATAAGACACGAAAACACAACATGAACACGGGTAGGCTAGATGAAATAGTACACATGTTGTATTTGATCAACTGAACAAAAAGGTGATGAGGGTTTAATCAAGCTTACTAAGATGATCGCGGACATCATGAGAAAAAAGAACCTCTTGTAGTTTCTTTTGTCGATACAGTTGTTGACCCACTGCAATGCCAAGAAGCCATAATATAGCAAATACTTTAAAAATGTCACAGAAGAAGGGAGGGAGAACAACCAAAATTCCAGTACCCTGCAGTGATGATCGAATCCATCGACACACTTGTCACAAACTCAACAATGCTTACTGTACTTCATGACCTGCACATTCATGGGTTTTTTGAGAATCAAGAAAGGACTCTTCTAAGGTTACTCTCCCATCTAGCAATACAAGCCGAATGATTAGTGACTTCCATCCATAAATTGCAGGTTCTTCTTTTCAAAAGCTCGAGATTTTTTTTTTGGCTTTCTATGGTACAAATTTATTTGAATCCTTTATGCAGTTAACAAGAAAATATAAAACCAAAAAAGTCAACTAAACTAATATGTGGAAACATTTTTTCCCTCAAAATAATATGAGGAAATATGTGGCAACCATATATAAGCTGTACATTATTGCTGTTGTAGTTATGAAACAAAAACAAGTACTTCATCAGTCATACACAGATGCAAAAGGGATGATAACTATGAGAACTGATACTAATTTGGTTTCAGGGGCAGGGATAAAACTTGTGTCCAAATTGCATGTTTTATGGGCCAGAGGATCACAATTAGAATTAGAAGACAAAAATCAACAGGCTTCACAGAGATGGAGTTGGCAAGGAATTCCTAGGAGAGAAAATCAAGTTGTCATATGTGAGTATTGGAGTCAGGCTAAAGTTGCGGCTTACAGTTTAAAGATACGACTAAAACTAGCAATACATGAGCAAGAACATAGAGACGTGGTAGCGACATAAACTGCCGTCGCACTTCCATCGCTGACACGTCGCACAGGTTGACGTGCCAGGTCAGTATTTGATTCCATGAAGAAATATTGTTGGACGTCAGTTAGTGGGTCACCGATGTGTTGCAGATATCCATAATGTCAGGTCAACCCTTAACTTAATTCGTCGCTAAGGCGTCTATCTAACGTCCCATTGTTGCAGTTGTGACAAACAAAGCATAAGTGTTACCTATCAATACAAATTCAAACCATTTCAAGCACACAACTATATGATAGCTGGCAATCTAGCATCATCAATCGAACAACCCTGCGTCTATGTAAGCAACATAAATGCATATCCACTCTCAAACTCAAGTTCTTCTGTATTGATTCTAGGACCCCTCATCTATAAAAGGCAACATCAAAGTGCTTCTAGTACCAAGAGAACTAATTCAACATCTAAAAAGTAAGTCTTAAGGCTCAAAGGTGAGTAGTCAATCAAGTCTTAAAGCACCTAAAAACTAAAACCATGCGTGCAGTGAGAAAACTCAATAATCACTTCATAAGAAAGCCCATTAGGTGTTTGGGTCAGATACCATGAATTAGTTAGAATTTAGAAGCAAATTTAAAAAAAAAAAGGCATATATGTTATAACTGGTATAAAATGCCAAAGCTTATTTTGCTATCATCCAGTTTACTCTTTGCAGGTAGTGACTGTATACAAATGCATAAAGTGAGCATGCAACAAAGGGGAACTGATTCAGATTAAGCAGACATCTGATATAACTCTTTAACTATGTCGCACAAATACGGCAAACTGGTGTCCATATCCATATCATGTCCGTACCCGTGTCCTTACCTGATTCATCATGCATGAAACAAAGGGAACTACATTTTATCTATTTGAAAACATCTTCTATCATGTATCTGTATCATGTCCGTATCCATACAGTGTCCATATTTGTGCAACATATCTTCAACTAAATTGCAAAAAAAAATGTACAAGAAACAATCCTAGCAGAAAACCATTTGACAACTACAAAACAGATAATTTATAGGGAATATAATTTTAGCTAGATCTATCAGGATTAACACATGCTGCAAGTTAACAAATACATAATGCCAACTAAACAATGCTAATTTGCATACCTCAACTTCACATAAACTGCAGTAGAACATGCCACCCTCGCTCAGTTGTTGCTCAGAAGACTGTTCATGTGAATGGTGTTGGCTACCCATAAAGGAAAGAGGACACCACAAGCAAATGACTTTTCTCTGTCGGGTTCATCAGGTCAAGTACCAGGGGAATTCATGCCAACACCTTTGTCTGGTGGCTTATCTCCAGTTGCTGAAGTACGGGCTGATTGACCTACTTGTCGAGATCCATCATGCTGAATCAGGTTTCTTTTTTCCTCGACATTAAGATACTTTTTGGTCTTGAAAACTCCTGGGTCCCCAGGATCTGTGGCAGCACACCATACATATAAATAGAAGACCACAGCAGCCTGGAAAAGACCTCATTTCAGTACCGTTCACCTTGTTTCAACAACTAACAAGCATCCATTTCACTATAAAGTCGTCACAAAGTCGCTTATGTGTGAAAACATGCTTCAGTACTTCTCCACATGTTTTTTTGAGATTAAATCAAACCCAGGACCTCCCTTTAGTTTATCTACCAAAGACCTCAACCATGGGGCTGTCCAGCCTTTGGTTACTTCTACATTTTTTGTTTTTTCCCTATCAGTTCAATAACAATAAAACCAAAAAAGATCTAGGCCACTTACAATGAATCCTTTACTTTACAATCATAATGAAACATCCTTCACCTGTCAGAATGGGGCCAACTATGGATGTGAGAGCTCCATATTGGATTTAATGAAAACCAAGACCTATGTTGCATGGACACGGAAAAATGGTGTCCGTATCCATGTGTCTTCAAAGTGCAACATAGGTGACCATTTTGTTGGACATATATGTATCATGTCCTAATCAATATTTGTTTCCGTATTCATACAACATAGTTTATGTCTCATGTTGATTGTTATAAGATCATCCATGCTTTAATATGGATCAGACTATTGGTCAATTAAGAAAAAATATGTCTAGAAAATTAGTATAGCCGAAATGAGAATGCTAAAAATGGACGATTAACAATAAATTAAACGATAACATGAAATGATTGTATACGTAGGAAGTTAGGAACCGATGACAACTAAGGTCCGAGGGATTTTGGAATTTTGGATAGTAAGTAGCAAGGTTAATAACATCAAGTTTGACGTACAAAAATTTAACGATAAATGAAACTTTTTTGTGTGGAAGAGAAGTGCTAAGGCTCTCCTTGTAAAAGATGAAGTGTTTTAAGGCCGTCACAGAGAAGAACAAAAGGCCTTCTGATGTGACGAAGGATTCATGGGAGGACATAAATCATAGGGCACAGAGCACAAGAGACTTTGTCTGGTGAATGGGATGATGTACAATATTATGTCAGAGACTTCTGTTGCAGGTTTATGGTTGAAGCTAAAGGGCTTGTATATGACAAAGTCGTTCTCTAACAAGTTGTATCTCAAGAAGCAACTCTACAGTTTATATATGAAGGGACCCCAATTCTCAACTATCTAAAGTAACAACATCAACAAGATAGTCAATGATCTTCTATGCCAATAAGTAAAGCCAGAGGAGGAGGATCAAGCTCTAAAGCTTCGTTCTTCGCTTTCGGGATCGTATAATCATTTGGTGACAACAATTTTATACGGGAAGAAGACTCTCAAGATGAAGAAAGTAACTAGTACCATTCTTAATAGTGAGATTATGAAGATGATAGATCCAATCGAGCAGCCATCATAATTGTTCATCAATGAATGAGTATGGTCGAAGAACAAGGATGGAGGCAAGAGTGGAGGAGAACTCCAAATCACCATTCCTAAAATATATCATATTTAAACAAGAATAAATGCGATGATTTGTTACTTTTTCAGGCATGGGTAGAAAATTGTAGTATTCTCGATATCTTTCATCAAGTTGCTGAACCATAATTGTGTTTCGGCAACAGTAGTTCTTAAATCTCGAGACAATTGGATCAGTTTCAAGAATAGATTTCTAAAAGTACCTACTTAGATTGATTCTGATTCAGTGGACAATGGACAAATTATTTGAGCAAAACAATAGACAACGTGTACGGAATACCATGTTGAGGCAAGAGTAAAAGAATTAGATTGTGATACTTCAATGCAGTAAAAGAATTTACTTCATTTGCATCTTTAATGGCTATAAAATTCTTCCCAAAAAATAATTTTGAAAAATAATACAAAATGCAGACCAAGCCCTAAATTGATTCCAGATCAAGCCCTAGATTATACTACTACTCAATTTGTCTCATTATCGATTCTAGACCAAGCCCTAAAATAATGTACTGTAGAAATTTAGGGCTTAAATTGATACATTGAAAAAACTTCAAACTAAAAGAACTTAAAAGAAATCTTAAATAATTTACCTCGGAGGCATCAAGGGGGCGGCGGAGGGAGTCGACGAGGAGGAGCCGGAGTCGTGAGGAGGCGTCGTCGAGAAGTAGGCAGCTTTAGTGTGGGGGATAGGAGGAGGCGGCGGCTTTGGTGTAGAGGATAGGAGGAGGCGGCTGGAGGAGGAGGCGGCAGCTTTGGTGTAGAGGATAGGAGGAGGTGGCTGGAGGAGGAGGAGGAGGCGGCCAGAGGAGGAGGCGGCTTTTGGTGTGGGGTGTAGGACGAGGCGGCTGGAGGAGGATACGGAGTTGGGGGTCTTGTATGTCCGAGATTGGGAAGAGCATGAGTAGTTTGGGAACAAACTTTTTTTTTTGATTGAAGGAGTTTGGGAACAAACTGGAAGAGGGCTAAGTTTGGGGGGAAAGAAAAATATTTGGCGGGATCAAATATTTGGAAATGTAAAAAAGGGGTTGCTGCTACTGTTAACCTAGCAACAAAACTTTCAGTCGCTAGATAGTAGCTCAATAGTCAATTTTTAGAAATCCAAATCATCGGCTAATAACCGACGAAACATAATCAGTTGCTATAAAATTATTAGATAGACCCGACTCTTTAGCGACGAAAAATCGACATTCAGTGAATTGAAATACAAATTCGTATATTTTCGGTCGCTATTTAGTCGCTGGTCTAGCGACTAATTATTTGTCGGTCACTGGATCAGTCGCTAATTTGCCATAGTTTTTAGTGTATAGTAAATTTTTTATTAATAAAATGATAACTTTAATATTTTATTTTTTTCTTAAACATTCACAATTTTTTGTCAGATAAACATAAAGTTTAGAAAGATCAAAATATCCTAGCACAAATTATAATAATTAATTATATTCAGATTTTAAAGTTTAAAGAACTAATCCTAACTCTATTCCTAGCATATACTTTCTTTGTCCTATATGGATTCAATCCAATAATATCAATCTTTAATCAATATTTATGACACACAACATGTCTCTATCATTGTTTAAACTAAATATGACTCTTAATATTACTATGTCATCGTTAGTCCCACATCTTTTTTTTTCATACACAAAAGATGACATCCATAAAAAAAATTTATGACCCTTATTTTCTTAATCGTCATCTTAATACATATTTCATGACATTGTTTTTTTTTACTGTCATTAATTAAGTTATTAATGACGATCATCTACTGAGCTGACATTAAAAGAATCATTAATGACATTTTCTTATGAGTGTCATCTAGAAAGTGTCATTGTTATCCATTTTTGTAGTAGTGACTAATTTTTTAATTAATAATACTAAACATATGATATGATTATTAATTAATATCATAATAATACTAATAAATTATTAATTAATATTATAATAATAATATAATAATACTAGTGAATTATGATTATTAACTAATTAACAAATTATTAGTTAATATTATAATAATACTAACAAATTATTAATTATGATTATAACGAAATTAACTAATTAACTTATTTTTTAATTAATAATACTATTTTTTATTAATTAATAATACTAATAAAATAGTTAGTTTTTTTTATTTATTAACTAATTTTTAACGAAATTATTAAAGAATAATTATTTTTAACAAAATTATTAAAGAATAACAAATTTTTAACTAAATTACTAAATAATAAATATTTTAAACAAATTATTAAAGAATAATTATTTTTTTCCTCCAAAATCCAACCAAATCCAAGTTTTGGATTTTGTCATACTTTTCATATCCAAATCCATCTCCAACCAAACATAGGATTCCATAGATTTTTCTCCAAATCCATAAAAATCCAAATGCCACCTCCAAATACGGTTTACCAAACGGGCCCATATTGTTAAAAAATATTGTAAATAAAACGTTGTTAACAAAGTTTTTTTGGTTGTAGTGTTAATTATCTCAAAAGTTTTCCATCGTGCATGTGTCTAGTTCACGTTGGATAGGATTTATTTCGACCCAAACCCTCTCTGTTTTGATAATATGGTCTAGTTTTGAGGTCCACACTCTATCCACACAAATCAAGGGTCCAGATCCTGTTTGGATAAAAAGGATTGGGTTCGGATCTAAAATCCATATAACATAACAAATTAACTCATATCTAAATTCTGCACGGTGTGCACATATCCATGTGTCGTAAATAAGTTAGAAAGTTAATTTGCATAAACTTTGTGGGAAAGTTAATTTGAAAGGAGATTTTAAAGAAACAATTACATAGGGAAAAGTTTCTCAGAAGAATCAATTGTACTATACACGGCGTGCACAAATGCATGCCATAAATGAGCTATCATTTACGGCACTCACAAGTGCATGCCGTCAATGAAAAATCATTCACGGCGTGCACAAATGCATGCCGTAAATAAGTTATCATTCACGGCGCACATACCTGCATGCCGTAAATACGTTTACAATGACGGCTTGCATACGAAATACGCCGTAACAAAGACAAAAAATAACTCATTTACGGCACACAAATATGCGTGTCGTAAAAGTGTGTCATTTACGGCACGCAGTTACTGCGTGCCGTAAATTGCGTGCCGTAAATGCTACATTTTCTTGTAGTGTATTGTTGCTTTTGTAATCAGATTCATATTATAGTGTTCCTCTTGGATCTCGAGAATTATCAGAAGGTGAACGATTGTTGAACCTCTGATCTGGACATAGAGTCTACCATCTTTGGTCAAGTCCCGAGACTAACAATCTTAAAGCAAGATCCTTGTAGATGGAGAACTCTCGTGCTTCTCTCATCGATACTAGTTTTAACAAGTTGGAGAAATTCGACGAAGAATATTTCCAAATCTGGAAGAGGAAGGTCACCCTTAATCTTCAACTCGTGGACGTAGACCATGTGTTGATTGAGGATGAACCGACAATTCCAGAATGGGGAACTGCCGATGCTATTGCTGCTGCACTCGTCAAACAGAGCAAATGGAAGAGAAAAAATAGCATATGTAAACTGCTGATTCTCAATTCTATGGAAGACTCTCTGGCAGAGTCATATTCCAAGAAGGTGAAGGCCAAAGAGATATGGGATTCTTTGGGTAAGCTATATTAAGATGATGAGAAAAGGTCCAAAATATTTATCGTCGAGAAGTACCACAAGTGGCTCTTCGAAGACGAGATGGCGATGCTATCTCAAGTGAAGAAATTCCTGAAGTTGTACCAGAAGTTAGATGACGAGAAGATGCCCCTCGTCGACAAGTTTGTCGTTGCAGGGATAGTCTCGAAACTTCCTGCTGGTTGGAGCAACTTCTCTGCTAGAATGCATTGGAAGAAGCTGTACATTAGCTTGGAAGATCTTCTACAAGAGATCAACGTTGAGGACGAAATGCGATCTCAACAGAAGATGGACTCTCTGTCCAACCAACTGGCTAAGGCCAACTTGGTGCAGACAAGAGAGTTCAAGGGGAAGCAGGTGGCTTCTCATCACAAGAAGAAGGACTCCACTAATCTGAAAGTGAAGGGTCCTTCGTTCAAGCAACAGAAGTCCAAGTCCTACGTGACTTGCTTCTACTGTGGCAAGAATGGCCACTACAAGAGTGCATACAATCCAAGCCCAAACCAAAATAGTAGGTATAGCTAAACTTGGTTATTTTGATTCTTAACTTGGCTGCTATTGTTGCACAGGTTGAGTTATCTAGCGTGGTAGCTGATTAGTGGTCTGACACTAGTACATCTGAACACGTGTGCTCTCAAAGGAGCTGTTCACCAAGGATGAGCCGTGTTATGACGAAGGTCTCGATGGTGGACATATATCTAGAAGAAGTTCTGAAGATCGAGACAGTGGTTATTAACCACCGACAAGGACACTGGAATGCGTATTGTATGTACCAAAGATTTTTTGGAGATCTGATCATGGAAAGTCTGTTATCTGATACAGACTTGAAAGATGGACATTCGTACTAGCCAGATGGTAATTTTTTGGTGAGGAACATGCTTCGAAAAGATGTTCGGTGCTGAAGGAATGTTCGAACTTCTGCTGATGGCGATGAAGCTACTTCCTTGAATGGATTAAGAGTTGTTCTATGATAGAAGCAGACTCAAGCTGTCCTACCGGGACCTTATCTTCGAAATGTGGGGGTAAGGGGTTGGAGGAGTTTAAGGTCTGTGCATATACAAGACTATTAGTAAGCTGCTCAGACGATTGAACTAAAGTACTGATCATCTGGAGTTAGTACACTCAGATATCTGTGACTTTTATCAATTCTCCACAGAGGCCGGTTCGAAGTGTTTCTCGAAGTGCTCGTTCGCATGACTTCTCAAGTAGAAGGATGCAGCATTCGAGTAGTTCAGAGACTTCAGGGCTGAAGCTGAACGTTAAACCGATCTACAACTACTTAAAAGTGATCGAGATGTAGAGTATAGGTCTCATGAATTCGTATCGTTCTGCAAAGAACATGGAATCATCAATGAGACTACTGCTTCGTATTTTCCTCAATCTATCGGAGTAGCGGAAAGGAAGAACAGAACGTTGAAAGAAAAGATGAACTCAATGCTTCTAACTGCGGGTCTTCTCAAATGCTACTGGGAGAAGCTGCATTGACGGCCACTTTTATTCTAAATAGAGTGCCGTACGCAACTTCGGACGTAAGTTCTCATGAACTCTGGTTCAAAGTCAGACCTAACTTGAATGTTATTTGAGTGTAGGGGTGTCTGGCTTATGTGAAGCTCCCAGATCTAAAGATTCAAAAGCTGGAGACTAGGACTACGAAAATGATCTTCTTAGGGTATGCCGAGAATAGTGATGCTCGAAGATTTCTTGATATTGAGTCAAATCATATCATCGAACCTCGCGATGCTGAATATTTTGAAAACAAGTTTGTAAGGCACAAGAACATTGTTCTAACGGACATTCCGGAGAATGATGAAGGTGCAAAGATGACTGAGATCTTCAACGAGCCAGTTGTCCAAGATGAAGTTGTTACTGAGGAAACAACAATTGAACCAGAACTCGCTGAGCCGTCGTCGAAGTGAGCGAGAAGGCCGAAGAACTTCAGAGACGACTTCATCACCTATCATGTGGAAGCAGATCCGCTTACCTATGATGAGACAATAAAGACCAGAGATACTATTTTCTGGAAGGAGGTGATAGACAATAAAATTGAATCAATCATCTCCAATAACACTTGGGTGTTGGTTGATCTACCTGAAGGAGCAGAATCTATCGGATGCAAGTGGATCTTCAAGAAGAAGATGAAAGCTGATGGAACTATTGACAAATTCAAGGCCAGGCTAGTGGCAAAGGAGTTTTCTCAGAAGCAGTGGATCGACTACTTTGACATGTATGCTCCAATAGCTCGGATGACCACCATCAGAATGTTGATTGCTCTCGCAGCGATACATAATATGGTAATACATCAGATGGATGTAAAAACAACATTTCTGAATGGCGAGCTGGCCGAAGACATCTATATGCAACAGCCAGAAGGGTTTGTCGTCAAAGGTCTTGAAGACAAAGTCTGCAAGTTGGCAAAATCTCTGTACGGTTTAAAGCAAGCTCCCAAAATGTGGCATGAGAAGTTTGACAAAATCATAAGGTCAAATAGCTACAGGGTCAGTGAAACAGACAAGTGTGTCTATACGAAGTTTGCTGACGGAAGAGGAGTCATCGTTTGTCTATACGTGGACGACATGCTAATCCTAGGTATGGATATAAGCTGTGTCACGGAGACAAAGAAGTTTCTCTCGACGAAGTTCAGTATGAAGGACTAGGAGGATGCTGATGTTATCTTGGGACTCAAGATCATCCGGACAGACACTGGACTAGCGCTGTCACAGTCTCATTATGTTGAGAAGATGATCACTCGTTACGGGTATCAGGATCTTCCAGGGATCGATACGCCGTACAAGTGTGATCTGAAACTGAAGCCTAATTCAAGGAAAAGCGTCAGGCAGCTGGAGTATGCAAGCATAATCGGGAGTTTGATGTATGCTACTACTGCCACAAGGCCTGACATAGCTTTTGTTGTGGGAATGCTGAGTCATTTCACGAGCAACCCAGGCATTGAGCATTGGAAAGCTATAAAACGGGTTATGAGATATCTCAATAAGATTCAGACATATGCACTGCACTACAGCGGAGATCCACCGGTAGTGGAAGGCTTCAGTGATGCCAGTTGGTGCTCAAATATGGAAAGCGAGAGGTCCACAGGTGGATACATTAGCTACTATATCATGGAAATCGAAGAAGCAGACTATGCTCTTACAATCATACATGAAATCTGAGTTCTTTGCACTTGATACCGCAGCGGAGGAAACAGAATGGCTTCGAGAGCTCATGTATGATCTTCCAATGGTTGGGGTGTAAATACCGGGAATACCGATATACTACGACAACCAGGCAACTGCGGCGGTGGCATCAAATGACCTCTTCAACGGGAAGAAGAGGACTGTGTGGTTGAAGCATAGGGCAGTACACGATCTCATCAAGAGGGGTGTTATTGTAGTGATTGATGTTCGGAGTCAGGAGAACCTGGCGGATCTGTTCACCAAGGGCCTCAAACGCTAGCTGGTCGATGAAACAGCTTATAAAATGGGCTTGAAGGCATTTTAATATTGTGTTATTACATTCCTACCATAAAGTTTTATGCTATTAGTTCAAAGAGAAATCTACTAGGCATCTAGCTTTTGGTTCAAGAAAGGACTATTAACCAGAAGAATATCAAAAACGGTAGGTACTTGTCCTCTGTGACATGGAGAGGTTACGGACCTACAACCACTGTTGTCCACTGTTGTTTTCTCCGAAAAACGAATCTTGTGGGAAGGTTGGCTTAAATACCTTAATGAGTTCTCAGGCAGAGTGAATGCCTGGAAGTGCTTTACAGGAAGCATGGTAGTGCAGCACTACAAGGAGTGTAACTCCATGCTACAGTGAGGTAACTTCACCATGAGGTTCCCAGGTAGGGGTAATGCCTCGGCGTTGCAAGCCAAGTCACAGCGGAGTAGCACCGTAAATAGGCAGGTAGCCTAATGCTGTATAATAATCGTAATAAAGAGAGGTAGACAGCACTACAAAGAAGACGATGTCCTCATGTTACAGTGGCATGACACCACGAAGAGGTACCAGGTAGGGTAAAGCCTCGACTTTGCGAGCCATATCATAGCGGCATAACACCGCACGGAAGCGCAAGGCTTCATGCTGGATAGTTTGGCACTACAAAAAGGCTTGTGACCTCATGCTACAGTAGTATGACATTACGATGAGGTACCCAGGTAGGGTAAAGCCTCGGCTTTAAGCCATGTCATAGCGGCGTAGCACCGCAAAGAAGCGCAATTCTTCATGCCATGACTCTTTATAAAGAACTCACCTATAGTGTATGGACAGAGATATCAGGCCGTCTCTTGAGGGTAAACTTGTAGACACTCAAAAATTGTACACTGAAACCAGGCTGGCACAAGGTCTTCAATGTGCAGCCAAAAGCATAGTTGATGTCATTATGTGAGTAGAAAGAATTGCAGTTATGGTGCAAAATTTAAGACTTAGTCCATTCTTGTATCATGCTGTTATTTAACCTATGCGGGAAGATTCAAGTCGTAGCGACATCACTCCTAATGCATGATGGACAGTCACTGTGGGGAACGTTCAACCCAAGAAAAATATCTCATACCTTAACCACTTGAGTTAGATTATTTAGTTATAAATATATCATATTAGATAGTTAAATACTTAGTTAATTTTTTTAAAATTAATTAGTGGAGTATTTAGGTAGTTATTTATTATTATTTTTTAAATTTATTTAAATGGTTGATGATATTCACATGGCTTAGACGGTTCACTTTGAGCCGTTTTGAAGCCTCTTTTTGTAGTAGAAGATAAGCTAAGGAGATAAAGTGAGAACTATTATTCAGCGAGACCATACGAGACAATCTACCGAGGAGTTTAGAAAATATTTTCAAGAATTAACCATAAAAAGCCATAAAATAGAAAGTATAATATTGGCATCATGATAGTAAGAAAAATGAATTAAAGATAACAAAGTGCACATGAAATAGTATGGAATAGTAACTTGTAAATGTGTGCAGAAGGTATTATATGTATTATCTATATAATAAAATAAGGGAGATGTTATTTTTTGCCAAAATATAAAATGATGAAGAAGGATCACGATTAAACAATTGGCTACGAAGATGACACCTCTATATCTTAATTAAAATTTAAAACTAACAAAAATATTATTAAATAGTATAAACGATAATCAATTTCAAATACCTAATTATTAGGTTAGTATCGAGGCACGGGGATAAGTAGTCTCAAAAAATTAAGTTATTATGTGCAAATTAGGCTTTCCAATGGTAGAACTCTCAGTTTGTTTGTGCAGTCCCTTGGAAACTATTATTTAGACAACTACATAAGTTTCAACTATTATTTTTCAGTTGTCACTGCAATGTTGATCCAGTTTTTTGTTGGTATTTTTGCCTTTGGACTAGAAAAGATAGTCCCACATCGGCTACACCAAATGGTGAGTATCTTAATATAATGTATTGCTTGTGTTGAGGTGTGCACATGAGGTGTAGTGGGGCACAAGTTTGTGCCATGTGGGAGTATCTTCCTAGAAGGAAAAATGATTAATTCCAACAAGGATGCAAGTTGATTTTTGTTGTACGGACTCGGACTCGGACATGGACTCTAGGTTGTCTCGTGCATGCACGGGAGTGTTCGGGTGGTAGGCGTGGACTGGAACACTACTATGCTGATTGTGGGATGATCTAAAATATCAAACTCTATTTTTGAGTATTTGTATTTTAGTCCCACTTCGTATAGGAGAAGAGGTGAAGTCTCAACTCCACTCTATAAATAGAGCCCCTTGGCCTCCTTTGAAAGATGCACCAAGAAGAGAGTTAAAGGGAGTCCGTAAAGTCCAGAAAGCCCGTTCAAGTCTCAAATATTGACTTACGAGCGTTCCAGAAGTTCTTCATGAACTTGCTGGTTCCTGGAAGCAGATCGTGGTAGGGCGAATCTTGCTTTGTACAACGGTAATCTTAATCACCCCAGCAAGAACCTTTACTCTTCTTCTTTCTTCTCTTTCATCTGAGTTGTAACTCAGTTCTGTCCGTCTGCAACTGCGATTGCAAAGAAGAATGTGAGATTTATTTTCTGAACTCAGTTCTGTCCGTCAGCTACTACGATTGCGAGGAAGAATATGAGATTTATTTTCTGACTATTGTTACTTTTGTAATCAGATTCATATTATAGTGTTCATCTTGGATCTCGAGAATTATCAGAAGGTGAACGATTGTTGAACCTCTGATCTCGACATAGAGTCTACCATCTTTGGTCAAGCCCCGAGACTAACATTTTTATCATACATGCGATCAATGCTCTACACATGCATATTGCTGAGAGATTCTTGCGGATATAATATAGACCAACGAGGCAACGACACTATTCTAGAACAGCTTATCAATATATATTAATTATCTTTGAAAGTTTTTCCATCAAATGGAAAGCTTTTGTAGTGAGTTCATGCTCAAGAAGGCGCACGAGATCACTCAGGAGTCCATTTTATTTAGGTGATACAGTACAAGTGAAGAATATTGGCATGGGAGTTGTTAGTTCCGAGGCATACCAAGATAAGAATCTGGATAAGGAACAATAGAGCTACTTGTAAGACTTTTTAGTCTGCGCTCTGTTTAATCCTTAAGAAGAAGTTCAGGGTCTACATGCAAGAAACTTGCACCCCAAACTTTATGAAACCAACAAATCCAAGTTACAACCACACAGAATTAAAACTCGCTTTTCTTCGCAAACGTTCACATCAAAAGGGGATGAGGAAGAAGTAAACAAAATCGTTCTTCTCTTTACGTTCGCAGACACTATAATGAGATAGAACGAAAAAGCACCAAAAGAAATTCAAAACTTCTCCTTGCTGGGGTGAACAGGTCACCGTTGCTCAAAGCAAGATTCCATGGTCTCTCTCGGGTAGACTTGGAACTCAAAATGAGCAAACTGCTCCTTGGCGCATGAAGGCTGCTGATGGTGCATGCACTCTCCTGGACTGGATTTGAGGTCCTCATATTCTTTCTTTTCCAATTTTTCCAACTTTTTCAAATGAGAGGAGTGCAGCTCTATTTATAGAGCTCCCCAGCTCCCATACACGTATATAGAAGCATCTGTGCACATACGCGCATGGCCGACCAAATCTTGCAAAATTTGTGTCACAGAGTCCTATGCACCCACCTAGCAGTGCATCGCACGCTAACAGTACCGCCTGGGCGGCCTATGCCGAAAGCAGTGGCAGCAGACAGGTCTGACAGCTGACAGCAACTGCGAGCAAGCGCCTCACGCATAGCACCAAGCGCATAACACCTAGGCGCATAGCACATGGTTGCGTAAGCGCATGGCTGCCCATGGGATTGGCCGCTTATGTGCCTAACGCATAACCGCCGACGCCAACGAATCCAAGTTACAACCACACAGAATTAAAACTCGTTCTTCCTCTTAAACACAGTTGTAATAGGGATATAATGTTCACATCAAAAGGGGATGAGGAAGAAGTAAACAAAATCGTTCTTCTCTTTACGTTCGCAGACACTATAATGAGATAGAATGAAAAAGCACCAAAAAAAAATCAAAACTTCTCCTTGCTGGGGTAAACATGTCACCGTTGCTCAAAGCAAGATTCTATGGTCTCTCTCGGGTAGACTTGGAACTCAAAATGAGCAAACTGCTCCTTGGCGCATGAAGGCTGCTGATGGTGCATGCACTCTCCTGGACTGGATTTGAGGTCCTCATATTCTTTCTTTTCCAATTTTTCCAACTCTCTCAAATGAGAGGAGTGCAGCTCTATTTATAGAGCTCCCCAGCACCCATACGAGTATATGAAAGCATCTGTGTGCATACGCGCATGGATGACCAAATCTTGCAAAATTTGTGTCACAGAGTCGTATGCACCCACCTAGCAGTGCATCGCACGCTAACAGTACCGCCTGTGCGGCCTATGCCAAAAGCAGTGACAATAGACAGGACTGACAGCTAACAACAACTTCGAACAAGCGCCTCACACATAGCACCAAGGGCATAACACCTAGGCATATAGCACATGGTTGCGTAAGCGCATGGGTGCCCATGGGCTTGGCCGCTTATGTGCCTAACGCATAACCGCCGACGCAAGAGCCGCGCATGGCCATGCATGCACCTCGTATAGCTCGTGCATAGTCGCGTGCATAGTACACCCGCACATACACCTCGAGCATGCGTCTGCGTATGCACCCGAGCTAGCAACCGCGAATAAAGGAACGTATGAGCACAATGCGATGATGCTGACGTGCTAAGTTCAAAGTACACCACCAAAGTACCACTTTGCGCCCTTCTTTCGTGCCCAAGTCCCAGTCGCTAAGCCCCTACGGGGCTTAGCTCTTTCGATTTCCCATAGAGAGTGACAAAACAATGAATTCTTCTTTGTGACTTACACTTAAACCTCTAGGTAAATTAACCCACATGGGCCACCTCATCACATGTGCATACTCCAACACAGGCATAGCTTTATATTGTGATATACACCATAGTGATTTTCCAATATGGGACTAAAAGTTCCAAAAGCAAGTGAAAAACACCAACAATTCCCCACATATATCACAATATATGGTTGAGCGTCCCTCACAGTGATTGCCATCATGCATTAGGAGAGATGTCGCCTCCGACTTGAATTTTCCTGCATGGGTCAAACAATAGTACAACACAAGAATGGACTAAGTCTTGAATTCTTTACCATAGCTATTATTCTTTCCACTCATATAATGACATAAGCTGTGTTTTCGGTTAAACATTAATAGCCATGTGCAAGCTTGGTTTTGGTGTATGACTTTTGGGTGGCTACAAGCTTACCCTCAAGAGACGGCCTATATCCCTGTTTATACACTCTAGGTAAGTTTTTTTGTTAAGAGTCCGACATGAAGCCTTGCGCTTCCTTGCAGTGCTACGCTGCTATAACATGGCATAAAGTCGAGGGTTCATATCTTTTACCTTATCGTGGTGTCATTCTACTGTAGCATGAGGACACATGCCTCTTTGTAGTGTCGTACTACTCAGCATGGAGCCTTGCTCCTTTGCGGTGCTACGGCGCCGCTGTGACATGGCCCGAAGCTGAGACTTTACCCCCATCAAGGTATATAGTGTCCCGACCCTACATCATGGCCCGTTTATCGTCCACGGGGTGCACGGGAAAGGAATATTGTCGCTATCAATTTAGTCGGAACAGATTGCTTGGGATCGATTGAATCGATAGAACGGGACTAATTGAATTAAGATCCTTTCCTTCTTATAGAAAGGTTTCTTCGGAATCAAGTCCCATATTCAGCGGGTTGTGCCTCGAGGATAGGCTCTACGGCTGAGTTGGGAGAGACCTCCCGTTGCTCTGCTTTTTATGCCACAATTGCTTCTTTGGATTTAGTTTTCTGAATGAATTTTCATGAATATTTTCGATGGTTTTTATGGCTTGCATTTTAGAGCTTTGCATTCGTATCAAACTCATTGAATGAGATAGTATTCTAATCAGTTGCTTATGCGATTTCAGCTGATTGCGAAGGTGCCGTCTAGCGCAGCCAACGAGTCTCTCGCCTCAATGAAAAATTAAGGTGAGTGACCGACCCTTCTTCCCTCGACCCTTTTTTCTCCAATAAATTGTCAATACCAAAATATGATATGCTAGATGTAAATGCAATATAAAGGAAATATTTTGAAAGTGACCTTACTATGTTGCCTTAGGGTCCATTAGTATTTCATATATGACAACAACATAAAAGAAACATCTTGAATATCACCAATAGGTGATTCTTACCCACTATCATTGTCCTTTCGTAAATATGATAATAACTTACTCTGCATGCACAAGAGATCATTAGAAATGCGACCTGATTACTAAGAAGGTCACTGGTACAATGCGCCATATACTGGACTATAAATGGAAAACGATATCTTTTACAATGCAGATAGCTAGTCTCGTTGAAAGTCCCATAATTTCGATGCTAGTACGTAAGCTGTAGTGCCCCATCCCTACATCGTGCCCCGTTTTTGTCCATGGGGTGCGTGAGAAAGGAACACTGTCGCTATCGATTCGGTCGGGACCAATAGGTCGGAATCGGCCGAGTCGATCGAACGAAAACGGTTGAATTAAGATCCATTCCACGTTATGGAATGGCTTCTTCGGAACCAAGTCCCATATTTAGCGGGTTGTGCCTCGAGGATTGGCTCTGCGGCTGAGTCGGGAGAGACCTCCCGTTGCTCTGATTTTTATGCCGCACTTGATTTGGCTTTGGCTTTGGTTTTCGTGAATGCATTTTTCGTGAATGTTTCCGATGGGTTTTTGTGACTTGTGTTTTTGAGCTTCGCCTTCATATCGAAATTTCTTGAATTACACAGTATTCTAATCAGTTGCTTATGCGATTACAGGTGATCGCGTTGGCGACGTCAACGTAGCCAACCAGTCGCTCGTTTGAAGTAAGTCTAAGGCTAGTGGCTGACCTCCTTCGCCTCGTCCCTCTACTTTAAAATCAATATGAAGTTAAATGAATGCTTGTCATAATAGTGTAGAATCAAAGAAATCATGGCACGATTCTTCACGAAACACATGTTATCAAACTGCCGGTATTGAATATAAAAAATATGCTTCCTTATGCAATTCCACTTAGCCTATGCAAAACAATAAATGAATCGATTAACGTTTATCGCAACGATATGGCTAAGTGAGTAAATTGACTAAGTTCATAACAAAGGCTAAGTTTCGCACATAAAAGAGAAATGATAAGGTTCTAGAAAAGATATAGCATATTTTGTAACACCCAGTTTCCAGAAGAGGGTAATTTTGAAAATTTATAATTTTAGTCTTTTAATAATGATATTTAAATTATGATATAATTTTTAGTGATTTTTTTAATCATTTAAAACTATTTAAATCATGACTTATGATTTTGGTGTTTTGATAGTGTAACCTTGGAGACTGGTTGACCTAGAGCCTAGCCTTGTGATTAGGGTATTTTGTTTATCATTTCTATTTGAGGGTATTTTTGTCATTTTTGGGATTATTTGAATTTATTATAATTTATTTAAATTTATGGGAATTTTTAGAAATTATTTTGGAATTGTTTGAATGTAGGTTGACTAGGTTGACTTTGACTAGCTTTGACTTTGTAACCTAACCCTAGTTGAGTTGGACTTGGCTAGATATGAGACCCTAGGTTAAGTTAAGTTAACCATACTCTAGTTAGTGAAATCAATTAGGAATATAGAGATTAGAATAGAAAGATTTTGATCACAAGTCATAACTTGTGATTTTTGAGACATTGTTTTATGACTAAGCCCAAAGCCCATTAGCCAAATGCCCAACCCTAACCCTAACATTAATTGTCCAGCCACTTAACCCATCCTAGGGATTCCCCCCTTATAAATATTCTCTTAGAAATTAGGGCTAGCCTCTAAGGAAGAACAAGCTTTAGAAAGAGGTAATTTCTCAACTTCTAAAATCCCTAGAAATTCCATTTTAGCTCCATTTTCCCTCAAACAAATTGCAATGGGTTTTAAATGAAGTTTTCTTGCTGTTGTTACATGTTATTCTCAGATTCAAATCAATTTGGAGAAGTTTGACCATCAAGAGGAACACCTCTCTTTAGAGCTTTTTGGGGATTTTGATACATAGAGGTAACTTTCAATTTACACCATGAAATTCTGGTTTTATTGCATATCTAGGGAGCCCTAGGCCTAACCTAACTGTAGGAATAGGAAACCCTAGAATTTGAGTCCAATTCGTGTCCTAATTGGACACGTATCAGTGTCACATTGCATGTGTTTGATGAAATGCCCCAATGGGCATTTCGATCTATTTTTTGAAACTAATTGAATAGAAATTATTATTTTGTTGTCGCTTACACGTTTCTTATGGACTGAGGTGATTTTGGTCTGGTGTCGTGTCTGTTTGGACACAGGGACACGTTCGTGCGCGCTCGGGACGGCCTGCCCTACTGTTCGGGGGCTGTGCCGGACACGACACGCGGCCATTGGATACGAGGTTCGACACACCCCATGGGGCACCCACTGATACGCCACGTGTCAGGTTTCAGGGGCCCACGTGGCGTGTCGAGGGATTAATCCTCCTTGCACTGGTCGGGACTGACAGGTTCAGTCGGGTTTTAGTGCTACTGATACGGGTTTCGTATCACTCACTGACACGACTTGGACACGTGTTAGCTAGCCTATTGTGTAGCCCTATAGGTGGTCTACCTAGGTTGGTGTGCACGAGTCCTGGGTTGGACTGTGTCGTATGCACGACACGCGTGCACACGTGCACGATGCAGTGCACTAAACAGTGCCTATGTGCACTGTTTTGGGTTCGGGTTGGATTGGACACGTTTGTGTCCACTAGGATGGACACGTGTGGACCCTGGGACATACTCACGTGATATATTTTAGTTACCAACCTTTAGATTTGCATTTTAATTCAATTTGATTTCCATTTTCCTAATTACCAAAAACTGATACATGAATGATATCCTGTTTTTCCAGTTTTTGAAATATAAACTTGGGCAACCTATTAAACCTATTCAATGCTGTTAACAGATTGATTTTAGTCCCTGATATGGACCTCCTACTTGTAATCTACCATTGGTTCGATTTTGGTGCGTTTTGGTTGAAAACTGATTTCAAATGGGTTGATGATATAGGGGGGAACTGGATTGGTTCAGTTTTACTAAAACTGAGATTTTTAACCTATTGTTTTCCCTTCTTATTTCAGTCTAATGACTGAACTGTCAATACACTGGATTGTATAGGCAATGGGTTCCTTCCCTTCTCTCTTTCCTGTTATATTTCAGTCCTCTACACATCACTCTTCACACACACACATATTTCACTCATCACTCACTCACAGTCAACACACACACACATATTTCACTCACACCCTCACCTAAATACTTGACAGTTCACACACCCTACACACACACTCACAAGCATGTACATACACACACATTCCACCCTCACTCTCTAAAACACATTGCTCTCTCTCTACACACACACATATGCACTCTCTCTCATATCATGTATGTATATTTATGTATATAATATGTATTATGTATATAAATTAAGCATATGAATGTATATGCAATATGGGTAGCCTAGACATGTGTATTTTGTTTTGAGCCTAGATATATATAATATATATGTGAAGTTCCTAATGTATTGTACTATAACCTAGTATGTGTGAGTGTAATATATGTAGACTATGTGTAGGTATCCATGTACATGGCTACCCTATGTGTATAGACTTGTAGTGACTAGGTTGAGTTATGGTGTGTACTAGCTGGTATAAGTTGTAAGGACTTGGTATGCTAGCATAGGCTAGTTTAGCCTAGTTTAGACTGGTTTGGACTAGTTAGGCCTAGTTTAGGCTAATGTAGCCTAGAATGACTTGTTTGACCTAGTTTAGACTTGTTAGACCTAGTTTGACCATAGTTGACCAAGTTTGACTTCTTTGGTTGACCAGAGTTGACCAAGTGTTGACTTTGGTCTAGATTGACCTAGATTCATTTAGAATGCATTAAATTGTATCTTGTTATCATTTTAGACTTGTTGTGACTTGTGCTATTCTGATTAGGAGCCAGACACCACTCCTCGGATAGTACTTTCATATTGGACACTCAGATACCCGTGCGAGTACATTCTCTGATCATTTCATATCCCGCTTAGAATAATTTTCCTGAATTAAATTACTTTACTTGATACTGTCACGTTGGTCACACGGATTAGTACTATATGGATCTCTTCATGCGATGTTATCCCCCTCGGGAGCATCGGGTACATTGTGTCATGTGTGTTTTACTTTCATCATGTACTCCTGTGCTTTCGCCATACATGTATACTCCTGTGAATCATGTACTCTCATGTTCACGGAGCCCCATGTATACTATCATGTGCACCCTTTCATGGGCCCTATGTGATATATTGTACAATAACATAACCTGCTTAGATCCTTGTGTATTGATTAGGGAAAACGGGGGCGTGCTAGTAGTCATGTGAACAATTCCATAGTAGTGTAGATCATGTGAAACTCTTTAGTGTAGATCATGTACAAATCTGTTCTGTTCGCATGTGCTATCAGGTACTCTGACTCACTAGCCACTGTTAGTTCCTTACTTATAGTAGATATTTCTATTACAGTTCTCTCTCTCTGTTTACATACTGTATTTCTTCAGTATCTATATCTTACTTTACTGTATGATTATATTTTCTAACCTGCTATGAACTGTTGAGATGTATTGTGCTCGCTCCTGTCCTGACTGGACCTGTTGAAAATATTACAGAGGACGAGGAGGAGGCCTGTGTGGATACCTTCTACGGGACAGCTCTAGCTGACGACTTTACCCTACTGCCTAGACTAGCTTAGTTAGGCTTATCTTACTTATGTTGTCTTGAGACTAGTAGTTAGACTTTATTTCTGTCTTTGAGATTGGGTCGTAAATTCTTTCATATTCAGTAGCTGAGACCTTGTACTCTGGATATCTGCTGAGATATTATCTTAGACTATTTGATCATCTGTATTTTCCTTGAGTTCTTTATCATATCGTGCTTCTTCTTTCTTAGTTGTGATTGAGTTTACTTTCTGCTATGTCACCCCCACTCGGAGAGTATAACCTGTTTAGCTTTATATTGTTAGATGTTGTGACCTAGGACAGCGTTCTACCGCCGATACTACGGCGTAGGCTGGGCGTTGTCACGTTCTCGTACCCTCACAGTGGGTGCGGGTCGTGACACATTTTTAGTGGTGGCCCATGTAGGTCAAGTTTATGTAGTGGTATTCAAATTAGAGTATCACTACAGCCTGCAGTAGGATTAGGATATTTTGAAGGTACTCAATCACAGTTAGGATTCCTTGAGAGATTCCCGGGACGACCCTTGAGAATCTTATTTAAACTTCAAATTGAATCATTTCCCTTGTTTTGTTGCTCTCACTCCTTGGTTACTGAATTTGATTTGTTGGATTGTTGTTGATTTTTATTTTCCTATCGAGATGAATTTTTAAGGCCTGAGTTACGATATTTTTCTGATAACATATGTTGACGGGAATACAGGGATGGTAAAACGTCTACTTGATTATGGAACTTGTAGTTTATCGCAGCCATATTAGCTGGCGTGGCGGAAACATAGAGACCTAACTTCGGATGTACGTATCTTGGTTATGAGATTTTGAATTTCTCGCAGCTATACTAGTCGGCATAGCGAGATTTCTAGACGACATGATTGTAGAGGTACATGCCCCAGTTATGGAATCTATCGTTTATCGCAGCCTTGCTTACTGGCATGGCGAGGACTCTGAGTAACATGATTTTGGACAGACGCATATGATTATCAGATTGTATCTTGAGAAGGTTTTTAAACATATCATCTCTATCGTACCATTCTGTTGTATAAATTGTACCCTATCATCAAATAACTTAGGTGTAGGAGTATGAGTAGGAGTAGCTTAGCTGTTATTGTAACCTTGTGTAACTTCTTGCTATAAATTCTTCCTAATACAATGAATCAATGATTTTGCTAGACCTTGACTTAGATTTGATATTGTAACTCTGGTTTCAAATGGTTCCTTCTTTTAAACAGATAAGCAGAACAGATTTATCATTATTTTTTTCTTGCCATTGTTTCTTGTATTACCTTAAAATATATATATATATAGTAACACAGATGCTTGCCTGACACGTATGCATGTTAAACTTGATCACCAACCTATCTAAATGCATATTAATATGTTGATGTTAATTTCTCAAATCCCAATAATTCTAATATAGGACAGTATCAGTGACTAGTTCTCTGTTTTTCCAGATTAAATTCGTAAATTAAATTTAAATTTTATGTTATTAGTTGTTGTTTATATTACTGCACATGTATGTTACATGCAGGGTTTCATGTCTTAAAGAAAATTGGTTGAGTTTTGTGTTGAATTTGTCAAATCTGAGACTGTGTGCATATTAACCCTTTAAGCCTGAATTCTAAGTGTTTAGTTCAATTTGCAGTTTTAAATTGTAATGTTTTGAGCCGTATACATTATTGTATGTAGGGATATAATGTTAGGTTTCATACTCTTACATGTTAGGTTGTTGTTGTGGTAAATATTGAGTTGGTTTTGATGTTCGAATTTCTCCAAAATTTTGAAAACTGAATACATGTTAACATTTTTACATTGCTTTCAAATGTGTAGTTCAATTTCAAATCTAATATGTAATGTTGAGCTAAACTGAATGATTGAACCCTTCATTTCAAGTTTTAACCCATGTACACTTGACACTCTACACTAATGTTCACAACTGCCATAAAAACCTAATCCTTCATCTCTATGCTATGTTTATATAGCTATATAGATACATATATATATATATATATATATATATATATATATATATATATATATATGTATAGTTCTGTATACATGTTATAATGTATGTAGATGCATAATTAGAATCTCTATCTCTCTATACATACAGATATACATATATATATGGTTAGCCATGCATGTTATGAGTAAATAGCTTGTGCCTTGTAGATTGCTTAACCAATATGCCATGAATAGTGTAACTTGATAGCTATAGTTGGGACCCAAATCCACCTATACACTTTCATGTATATTTCACACACAAACCACATAACCCTTACATAATGCTAGTTTTTCCCTCTCTAACACACTCTCTATATATATATCGTGATTGGATGTCAATGCTATTGACTTTTGTTCCTTAAACTTTTGGTTCTGATTTTCTTAAATAGTACCCCTTTATAGATGATTAGTAGTTAACTTATTTTATTTTGATAATTACCAGTTTTCAGATAGGATAGTAGACTGCCTTACAGCCTTAATGATTGTTGTGTTTCTATCCTTTCTAGTATGGTACCCATGACCCGAGCCCGTCGCCTGAGAGCAGCTGCAGCTACTGAGAGTGTGCCTCCACCTCCTAATATTTAGGAGGTAGTGATCCCTCTATCTGATCAGGGGGTGGTGGCACCTCCTGCCATTGAGGAGGTGGTGGTAGCCTCGCCAGAGAGTCTTCCTTCATCTTCTGTCGTTCAGGAGAGAGCTGCGGATTTGCCTGAGACCGAGAGCCCTTCCCTACCCTCTGTACTCCATACTGTACCACCCGGAGGTTTGTTACTTGACGCAGCCCAGATGTTTGGATATTTCCAAGAAAGGTTGATGGAGTTACAGAGAGTTCATGAGGAGGCCATGAGGGAGCAATCCAGAGGTTGCTACGTCTGCGGGACTCTATGCTTCCAGGAGGAGAGCCTAGCTCCAAGAGGGCGAGGAGCAGTACCCAGTCCTACCCAGAGTTTGAGGAGTACCCATATATCCAGCCTATACCATCATACCCAGCCCAGCCTCCTGTCCAGCTGAGGCCAGCTGAGCCAGGGCCTATCTGTGCCTACTGCAAGAAGTCTAGGCACAAGTGGAACTCCTGTAGAAAGAGACTAGAATTGTGCCTATTCTGTGGGTCAGGTGCGCACTGGGTGCAGCACTGTCCTGATATACCTGCCCCAACCAGGGCCCTGCTTCCAGGAGGGAGTTCTAGTTCTCAGACCTAACTGGAGGTGAGTTTTGACCTAACCTTAGTATCCCTTTTTGTGAATATTTGATGCATCCCTTGCTTGTATGTTTTGATACCTTGTGATTGTCTAGTACTGTAGCATGTTGGTGTAACTAGATGAGACCCCAGACTGATATTGCATGCCATGACCCCATAGGTTACACTTTCCAACTGTATGATTTAAATAGGTTTCTGAGACTATGATTGCTGGGGGCTTAACCTAGAAGGGGTGCGATCTTCTTAAATTTTGAGAACAAAATTTTTATAAGGTGGGTAGGATTATAACACCCAGTTTTCTAGAAGAGAATAATTTTGAAATTTTGTAATTTTAGTCTTTAATAATGATATTTAAATCATGATATAATTCTTAGTGATTTTTTTAATCATTTAAAACTATTTAAGTCATGACTTATAATTTTGGTGTTTTGATAGTGTAACCTTGGAGACTGGTTGACCTAGAGCCTAGCCTTGTGATTAGGGTATTTTGTTTATTATTTCTAGTTGAGGGTATTTTTGTCATTTTTGGGATTATTTGAATTTAATATAATTTATTTGAATTTATGGGAATTTTTAGAAATTATTTTGGAATTGTTTGAATATAGGTTGACTAGGTTGACTTTGACTAGCTTTGACTTTGTAACCTAACCCTAGTTGAGTTGGACTTGGCTAGATATGAGACCCTAGGTTAAGTTAAGTTAACCATACTCTAGTTAGTGAAATCAATTAAGAATATAGAGATTAGAATAGAAAGATTTTGATCACAAGTCATAACTTGTGATTTTTGAGACATTGTTTTATGACTAAGCCCAAAGCCCATTAGCCAAATGCCCAACCCTAACCCTAACATTAATTGTCCAGCCACTTAACCCATCCTAGGGATTCCCCCTTATAAATATTCTCTTAGAAATTAGGGCTAGCCTCTAAGGAAGAACAAGCTTTAGAAAGAGGTAATTTCTCAACTTCTAAAATCCCTAGAAATTCTATTTTAGCTCCATTTTCCCTCAAACAAATTGCAATGGGTTTTAAATGAAGTGTTCTTGCTGTTGTTACATGTTATTCTCAGATTCAAATCAATTTGGAGATGTTTGACCATCAAGAGGAACACCTCTGTTTATAGCTTTTTGGGGATTTTGATACATAGAGGTAACTTTCAATTTATACCATAAAATTCTGGTTTTATT
This sequence comes from Iris pallida, assembly GCA_029216955.1. NCBI lineage: Eukaryota > Viridiplantae > Streptophyta > Magnoliopsida > Asparagales > Iridaceae > Iris > Iris pallida. The sequence goes on along the minus strand of JANAVB010019800.1, from coordinate 9,665,200 downwards.
GCATATCTAGGGAGCCCTAGGCCTAACCTAACTGTAGGAATAGGAAACCCTAGAATTTGAGTCCAATTCGTGTCCTAATTGGACACGTATCAGTGTCACATTGCATGTGTTTGATGAAATGCCCCAATGGGCATTTCGATCTATTTTTCTGAAACTAATTGAATAGAAATTATTATTTTGTTGTCGCTTACACGTTTCTTATGGACTGAGGTGATTTTGGTCTGGTGTCGTGTCTGTTTGGACACAGGGATACGTTTGCGCGCGCTCGGGACTGCCTGCCCTGCTGTTCGGGGGCTATACCGGACACGACACACGGCCACTGGACACGAGGTTCGACACACCCCATGGGGCACCCACTGACACGCCACGTGTCAAGTTTCAGGGGCCCACGTGGCGTGTCCAGGGAGTAATCCTCCTTGCACTGGTCGGGACTGACAGGTTCAGTCGGGTTTTAGTGCCACTGATACGGGTTTCGTATCACTCACTGACACGACTTGGACACGTGTTAGCTAGCCTATTGTGTAGCCCTATAGGTGGTCTACCTAGGTTGGTGTGCACGAGTCCTGGGTTGGACTGTGTCGTGTGCACGACACGCGTGCACACGTGCACGATGCAGTGCACTAAACAGTGCCTGTGTGCACTGTTTTGGGTTCGGGTTGGATTGGACACGTTTGTGTCCACTAGGATGGACACGTGTGGACCTTGGGACACACTCACATGATATATTTTAGTTACCAACCTTTAGATTTGCATTTTAATTCGATTTGATTTCCATTTTCTTAATTACCAAAAACTGATACCTGAATGATATCCTGTTTTTCCTGTTTTTGAAATATGAACTTGGGCAACCTATTAAACCTATTCAATGCTGTTAACAGATTAATTTTAGTCCCTGATATGGACCTCCTACTTGTAATCTACAATTGGTTCGATTTTGGTGTGTTTTGGTTGAAAACTGATTTCAAATGGGTTGATGATATGGAGGGGAACTGGATTGGTTCAGTTTCACTAAAACTGAGATTTTTAACCTATTGTTTTCCCTTTCTATTTCAGTCTAATGACTGAACTGTCAATACACTGGATTGTATATGCAATGGGTTCCTTCCCTTCTCTCTTTCCTGTTATATTTCAGTCCTCTACACATCACTCTTCACACACACACATATTTCACTCATCACTCACTCACAGTCAACACACACACACACATATTTCACTCACACCCTCACCTAAACACTTGACAGTTCACACACCCTACACACACACTCACAAGCATGTACATACACACACTTTCCACCCTCACTCTCTAAAACACATTGCTCTCTCTCTACCCACACACATATGCACTCTCTCTCATATCATGTATGTATATTTATGTATATAATATGTATTATGTATATAAATTATGCATATGAATGTATATGCAATATGGGTAGCCTAGACATGTGTATTTTGTTTTGATCCTAGATATATATAATATATATGTGAAGTAGTTCCTAATGTATTGTACTATAACCTAGTATGTGTGAGTGTAATATATGTAGACTATGTGTAGGTATCCATGTATATGGCTACCCTATGTGTATAGACTTGTAGTGACTAGGTTGAGTTGTGGTGTGTACTAGCTGGTATAAGTTGTAAGGACTTGGTTTGCTAGCATAGGCTAGTTTAGCCTAGTTTAGACTGGTTTGGACTAGTTAGGCCTAGTTTAGGCTAATTTAGCCTAGAATGACTTGTTTGATCTAGTTTAGACTTGTTAGACCTAGTTTGACCATAGTTGACCAAGTTTGACTTCTAGGGTTGACCAGAGTTGACCAAGAGTTGACTTTGGCCTAGATTGACCTAGATTCATTTAGAATGCATTAAATTGTATCTTGTTATCATTTTAGACTTGTTGTGACTTGTACTGTTCTGATTAGGAGCCAGACACCACTCCTCGGATAGTACTTTCATATTGGACACTCAGATACCAGGCGAGTACATTCTCTGATCATTTCATATCCTGCTTAGAATAATTTTCCTGCATTAAATTACTTTACTTGATACTGTCACGTTGGTCACACGGATTAGTATTATATGGATCTCTTCATGCGATGTTATCCCCCTCGGGAGCATCGGGTACATTGTGTCATGTGCATTTCACTTTTATCATGTACTCCTGTGCTTTTACCATACATGTATACTCCTGTGAATCATGTACTCTCATGTTCACGGAGCCCCATGTATACTATTATGTGCACCCTTTCATGGGCCCTATGTGATATATTGTACAATAACATAACCTGCTTAGATCCTTGTGTATTGATTGGGGAAAACGGGGGAGTGCTAGTAGTCATGTGAACAATTCTATAGTAGTGTAGATCATGTGAAACTCTTTAGTGTAGATCATGTACAAATCTGTTCTGTTCACATGTGCTATCTGGTACTCTGACTCACTAGCCACTGTTAGTTCCTTACTTATAGTAGATATTTCTATTACAGTTCTCTCTCTCTGTTTACATACTGTATTTCTTCAGTATCTATATCTTACTTTACTGCATGATTATATTTTCTAACCTGCTATGAACTATTGAGATGTATTGTGCTCGCTCCTGTCCTAACTGGACCTGTTGAAAATATTACAGTTCTCTCTCTCTGTTTACATACTATATTTCTTCAGTATCTATATCTTACCCTACTGCCTAGACTATCTTAGTTAGGCTTATCTTACTTATATTGTCTTGAGATTAGTAGTTAGACTTTATTTCTGTCTTTGAGATTGGGTTGTATATTCTTTCATATTCAGTAGCTGAGACCTTGTACTCTGGATATCTGCTGAGATGTTATCTTAGACTATTTGATCATCTGTATTTTCCTTGAGTTCTTTATCATATCGTGCTTCTTCTTCCTTAGTTGTGATTGAGTTTACTTTCTGCTATGTCACCCCCACTCGGGGAGTATAAACTGTTTAGCTTTATATTGTTAGATGTTGTGACCTAGGACAGCATTCTACTGCCGATACTGCGGCGTAGGCTGGGCGTTGTTACGTTCTCGTACCCTCACAGTGGGTGCAGGTCGTGACATATTTCAAGACTCTGTAAAACGATCATTGGACAACTTGTCGATAAGGTGTACTTTTCTCGAATGGTTGCCTAGGCCAAGGGACCGATTCGGCACGGGAGGAACGAGTATAGCAAGCGCCAGCCTTTCATCGACGTGGGTTATGCGGAAACTTTCGCATAGGGCTCTCTACCCGCCGCGAAAGGGTCGCCGTCTGTCACTTCCCGTTCCCGGAATACGTATTTTTATACATGTACTGCTTTAATATATTTATTTAAAAAATTTATCATGTATTGTTCTGTATTTAAATCCCGTTAAATTTCATGTTAATTAATTTACCGCAATTTTATTTCTGTATTTTACTTTCTGCTTTTATACTCTGCTTTAGCTTTGCTTTGGGTTCGGCTTGGATTGGTTTAATTATGTTGGTTCATCATGAACCGAAACAAACCCCCACCTGCCACCACTCTTCATTTAAAGCCCCAAGGCCTTTCTCTCTTTTTATTACTCTCCTTCACCATTACTCTTCTTCTTTCTCGTAACAAATCCCCACCTACCAGCCGCCTAGGCAAGTGCCAAACTTGCTTCATGATGGAATCCTATTTTTATTGTTCTATCATCTTCCTTACCTGATTCTAAGTCTCTTTAGTATTTAGCATTTTCAACTTCCATGGCTCATTTCATGTAGATCTAAGTTTATTATATTTTTGGATTTCTTCGATTTTGATCTAGTAGCTTTGTTATTTTTCAAGTTTTGATGGTTCCATGTTGTAGAAAATTTTGTTCTACCCCATTTTGACCTATGGAAGTCCAGATTTGGGCTTGGAATGAAGGATTTGGAGAGCTTGGAAGTAATGGCTTCCCATGGTTCTTCTTCTCAGAAAGTGGAGAAGAAGAACAGTGCTTGACCGCATGAGTTTTCATGCGGCAAGTCTTCCTTGACCGCATGAGCGCTGTCATTTTTAGCCGCATAGGCTTAGTTAGCCGCATGGGCTTGGTCGGCTACTTACCGCATAAAGATCAGCCCCGAGCCGCATGGAGTTATCTGGCCGCATGAGACTCTTCTTTATCTGCTGCATCAGGCTTTGCTACTTTCTAGCCGCATATGCATTCAGTTCCGCAGCCGTATGTGAACTGTCACCTCTCAGCCGCATAGGCTTGCACCCATCTCAGCCGCATATGGATAATATATTTAGCCGCATGGCTTAAACGACTGCTAGCCACATAGGATTGTCTTCCTTGCCGCAGCTTAGCCGCATGGGACTTGTATCATCTTGAGCCGCATGAGAGTTACTTTTGTATTCAGCCGCATGAGGCCTAACCTTTCTAGCAGCATGGCTGAGTTTGTTATTCTAGCTGCATGGATTTAGTTTCCTTAGCCGCATGTGCATGTTTTATTCAGCCGCATGAATCAATAATTTCCCGGCCGCATGGACTCTAGCCCATAATGCCTTTTGGCCAATTTTGTCCTGAGTTGACATTAATTAGCATTGATTGTTGTCTTGATATTTATTAACATTGATTGACATTGATTGGCATTAATTATTATCTTGATTTATAGTTGATCATGCGTTCCTAGTTGGAACTAAGAGACTGGCTAGTCGTCTTATTAAATTGAATGAATGAGACACGTTCATATGAACTATGAACTATTGCAATCGACTAGCTAATCCCAAATATTGGCATACAGGCACATGCAGGCTTCAGTTCATTTATTCATTGTCCTACAAAGTAGCATGTGTACTTTATGGTCAAGGCATGGTTATTCTGTGGTTAGTTTTGATTGTTGTATTACGCTATGTAAGACCTACAACCTAATCGCACGGGTATCGTTGTAGAGTTGGACATATCCTACTTTGTATGGAAGTACTCATTCTGAATGACCATGATCCACGGTATGGGATTTCACTTAACATAGAGGCTACTAAGTTAAATAAAATAATGATTGCATGGAGAGAATGGATTCCCGAGTTCTTATATGGCAGCCCTCTTTGGGACTATTAAGTGCCCGACAGGCCGGCTGGTTCCCACAGATACTGCAAATCTGCCATACGGGCATGGGGCGGTATCTGCTTATATTATTTATTATATATTGTATATTGATGACGGGCGTCCCGCTGGGACTCGTCTAATTCATGATTGGCACAAATGATTGACTGGATAGACTAGCTTTTCTTGCACATAGTAAGAACTGAGGAATCTTTAATGCATATTTCCAGGATATCTTGAAACTTACAGTAGCAAGCCGTAGTAGTTGAATGGCCATTTAAATTGATTTGTTTTTGTACTGTATCTACTCTGTTAACTAACTGCGATGATCAGAATGTCAGGGCATGACGGGCCAACTTCTGTCCTTGTTTGGTTGGGGAGTTGGTTCGGAGTGTCATGATGTTATGTGAATCCCAGTAGCAAGTATAGATCTATTTATCGTAGTCTCTTAGTACTGGTTTTATCCCTCATATCGTGCTCCCTTGCGGTACTTGCTATTAGAGGTCTAACCTCTCTGGTTTTGCATGGCCAGATTTAGAGTCGGTCCCCAAGGACTCAGCTTACTTCTACCTCCAAGATGGTCAATACTAGAGGAATGATCGCAGGAAGACTCGAGTGGGTTCCTTACTTCTCCTCTCGTTTTGTTAATTACTTTATACTTTGCCGTTTGGCACCGACATGTTAGTCGGATTGTCTTATACCTACTTTTACATAATTGTAACTAAGTCAGGCTGCATCTGATAACAATTGTGTATACTTGCTACATTATCTGGCTATATTTTGTAAAGCCAGATATCAAAAATATTTTGACTGAGCGTTTGGGACACCTAACTGCTTTATCTCACATATTCTCTATTTCTGTTTTTTGTTTGAATGATTGGGACAATAGATGTGAAGTGACCATAGTAAGACTTTCATGTAGTATGCACCCCCTCGTCTTATTAGACAGCATTGATCGTATTATACGGTATTCATCTACCCGTAATACGTAGCTGGCTGAGACATTCTCCCGCTCTCCAGTATTTTGGTTCTGGGGCGTGACAATGTTTTAGTGGTGGCCCATGCAGGTCTGATTTCAGACTTGTACGGTGTTTTGATTTATAGGATGTCTCAATCATACATGTTCCTCCTTGATCTCATGATTCGTTGTTCTTGACTCTGGCTTGACATTCCGGTATCCTTTGACTTCATTGATCTTTTCCGTCCGATCATTTGATTGTTCTCTTGTCCCTTTTCTTAGGGGCACCTCGTCTGCATCTGTCAGAATTGAACAGCAACAATAAGAGCAATATGGACAACCTGACCAGGTTGGTCAGCAACAAGGGCCAGGACTACTTCAAGACACTATCCAAGACGAGGTGATAGTAGAAGCAGCAGCTGGATCGCAGTATCCGGAGGTTCCACCACCACCCACAGTTCCACCTACCCCCGTGGAAGTGGACACACCGGCCCTTTTGGAGATCATGAGAGGGATGATGGCTACTCAGCAGCATCAGATGTTAGCCCAGTAGCGCATGCACGCTCAGTTACAAGAACAGAACGTACTACTCAACCAAGGATTATAGACGGCTTTAGAAAGTGGGGTGATGACAGATTCCAGAGCATCAGCCAGGTTTTATAAGTATAACCCCCACCGTTTCGAGGGCACAGAAGATGCCATCTCAGCAGATGCGTGGCTTAAAGATATTGAGGCTATTCTAACAGTAGCTAAGGTACCGGCAGAAGAACGTGTGGATCTAGTGAAGTTGTTACTTCAGGATCTCGCACGTGATTGGTGGGAATCAGAAAAAGTAGGCATCCAACGTCCTGTTGCTTGGGACGATTTTACAGCAAGATTCAAGACAAAGTACTTTGGAGTTATGGCGCAGTTTGAGCTATAACCGAAGTTTATCAACCTCAAGCAGGCCGACAAGACGGTAGATGCTTATGCAGCGGAGTTCTGCAGATTGAGTAGGTTAACCCCAGAGATGGTCGCAACAGAGAGCCAGAGAGCCATGAGGTTCCAGCAAGGGTTTCATCTTTAGCTCTTGCAATTGATAGAGGGATACAATTACCAGACTTTTGATGAAGTATTAACGGAGAATCGAAGGCATGAGATAATCATTCAGAGGATAGCAGCAAGGACTGGGGGTCAGAAGAGATCCTATAATCAGATTGAAGGAGAAGGGGGAGCAGCGCCCCGTACAACAGCACCATCCCCTGGCATTCGTATCCACGATATGGCAAAGCGAGGGCCAGCACCACCACCCAGGCAGCAGCAGCAACAACAACTAAGGAAGAACCAGCAACCCCCAGTGGGCTGCACTTATTATAGGAATGTAGGGCACACTAGAGATGTATGCCGGACATTGAACGGACTGTGTTTGATATGTGGAAATCCAGATCATCGGGTTACCACCTGTCCCATGAATTCGAGGTCAGGAGGACCAGGACAACAGTTTCCTGCTCTGCCAGCACCAGGGGTAGGCCAGTATCGAGGACCAGCGGTGGCAGTAAGACCGTTGGCACAACGCCCGTTAATGCCGCAGGCTCAGATGTTTCGGCAGCAAGGACCGCCGATACAGTAACACCAGCATAGACCACCCCAGCATCACCAAGGCAGGGGCTAGCAGCTGCACCCGGCTAGGCCGCAGCATGGGAACCAACAAGGAGGTCGAGGACAGGCATTCAATCTGTCCTTGGAAGAGGCATTGGCATCGGAACATGTTGTGGCAGGTAACAATCTTGTCGTCTCATATTCCGCAGTAGCATTGTGTGATTCGGGAGCATAACACTCATTTATATCTACACAATTTATGACACGGCTAGGAATGGAGTTCGAGGCATTGCCAGTCTACTAGAAAAAGGGCTTTAGGCGACCAGTAGTTTTTTGTCACCTCAATGCAAAATTAGTTGCCTAAGGTTTATCTTCACCAAATTTCTTGGTCGCAAACATCGTCGCCTCAGGCTCCTGGCCCAAAGTCAGGGACAACTAATTAAGCATTTTAGTTGCAAAAGATCTTTGGCTACTACACTGTTGCGAGAAAATGTCTTTGTCATTCCAAAATTTTAGCCAAGAAGGCTTTGTCGCCTTAGGGTGTAGGATTATTTTGGAGGGAAAGATGCGCCAATACCTTTGTTGACTAAAATGGTTGGCAAAGGTAGTCTATGGTGACAATATTTGGTTGCAAGAGGTTGTCTGTAGCAACTATCAGTGGTCCCCCAAGGTGGTTGGTGGTGACTATGATTGGTCGTAAAAGGTAGTGTGTGACAACTATCATTTGTTGCCTAAGACACTTTTTGACAACTATACTTGGTCGCAATAAATAGTATGTAGAGACTACTATTGATCGCCAAATGTAGTCTGTGGCGACTATCATTGGTCGCCTAAGAAACTACTACAACAAAATTACCTTTTTATGATTACTAAAAAACGTTATAAATGGCTTTGTATAACGCTTTTTAGTAAGCGTTCAAGTGTTATAAATATCAGTGTTATAAATATTTTAAAAGCGTTATAAATGTTATATACATATGCAACACTTTTTACTCAAAGCGTTATAAATGGAATGCATATATATAACATTTATTTTCCAAAGTGTTATAAATATGATGCACATATATAACACTTATTTTTCAAGCATTATAAATGGGATACACATATATAACACTTATTTTTAAAATGTTATAAAAACAATATTGCTCGATCAATAATCAAGCACTTTCCAATACTGCTCGATTTCTACTCGATTTAAAAAAAAGTTAATCCATCCAAATACAACAAATATATATTCAAGATATCACTTTAAGAAACTAGTAAAGCATTCATTTCGAATTAAACATATCACTCAATCCATATACGTACAATCCAATACCAAAAATACATACTACCAACATCTTACATTTTTCGAATTAAATATCATTCAATCCATATATGTACAAGCTTGCTCCTCCACCATCATTTCTTTGAAAAAATAACTCTATCTAGGTAACGTTCATGATACGCCCCACTGCTTCTAGTATTGAGTTGTAGGGAGAGGAAGAGTGTCTTGTTGTGAAATGTGGCTAAATGGACACTATTTCTGCATCAACATTGTTGAATTCAATGACGGACTTGCCACCGAGTTTAAGCGATGCGTGCTTCGAATGCCTCTTTGCAGTTGCTTGCATCATCAACCATCTTACTTCAGTTGAACCAGTAAAACTAACCTGAAACCAGTAAAACCTATTACTCATATTAAATCAGAAACTGTTTAATAGATACAGTCGTTTAAAATCTGACCGTCAATTTCCTAAAGGGTGAAGGGCCTGACCAATAATTTACAATTCTTTTTCTTATAAAGATCAATTTCCGAAAGGGTGAAGGGCTTGACTGTCAAGAATGCACATCAGATGCTCTTTAACATATCTAAAGTCTGATACAATAAGAATATCGGATATCCATGTTAGGGCTCCAAGACAGCAAAAACACAAATGGCATTCACAACAACGAATCCACTGATGCCGCAATACATGGATAATTGTCATATTGGAACAGGTCGGGTATATAGATACTTTTAGGGGGATCTATCCGATCTCCTTTTTTTCATGCAAGCTAATAGCCAAGACTTTTTAGGTAATCTATCCTATCTCCTTTTTTTCCTGATATTATACACTTACTTTTCTAAAATTTTAGCCCTCTAAAGTTCTTTCTTTGGTTCAACAAGCTTCCCTTCTTGCTTTAAGTTGGAAAGCCTTTTTCTTGAGTGACAATCTGAGATTTATCGACCCACCAGTTTTTCTATTGGATGAGGAACTCTACAAGATTTTTCCAAGAAGATTAGGCAACTCACCATCTACACTAAGTTGATCATATACAAAAATAGAGAACTGTTCATGAATAACTCATGAATATATGAAATATGACTTGTCAAAAGTTGAACAAAATTTGAAGCTAAGCACATGGGACAAACAGTATATTAGAAGTTTTATTGGTGAACACTCCAAATTTGGTGCCAAATAAGATTCAAAATTCCAATCGATGTGCTTTATATGAGTTTGATTTCTTGACAAGTTTAAATAAATTTAATCCTAACGCAATGCATCTGTAAAGGAGGTATGGAGTCGATGCTTCTAGATAGGTCCAGTATCTGTCAACCCAATTTTTTTAATATAATTACAAGTGTAGCCTTGAGAACGTATGATAGGTGACTGATAACAGGCTGACATCCAGTTTTAGGAATATCTAGCATAAGCAGAGCTAAAAAATTAGTTTGAGGGTTATCTTGCATAAGTAGAGCAAAAAAAAATAGTTTGAGGGTATTTAAGATACAGGAGAATGTACCAAATGATGCGTATATATGAAATGGGACAAAAAAAATACATAGCTTTGCAATACCTGAACTAAGGCATCAGGTCGTGATTCGAAAACAATCAGGAGCATAGATAAAATACACTTCTAGTCCTGTAGAAAAAACATATATAGAAGGAAAAATATTTGTATAAAGGTTCAAGAGTAAGGTAAAATGAACCACATCTTATCAAATAGTACAACTAAAGCATGAGTTATTGAGGAATATACTATAATGGCCTTTTTTAAACTATCATGGCCTTTATATCATCCCAAACATCATCAATTATGTATGCACTCAAGATTAGATCATCAAGAAATTCCCATAGTATTTGCACCTGGAGATATTTGGCTCAATAACTGATGCATGTAATGAATAGAAGGATAAATTATTTCAATTAGATATTTAGTTATAAAAGAGAATACCTTTTGAACCTGATTGAGAGCTTTTTAATGTTTTGTGCAATTAAGTAATCATATACTAGTTTACCAAGTGCATGACGAATCATGGGTGGTTCGTCAAGAAATAAATCATATAATGGACCTAGTTCATCATCTGTTAGAAGATGATGCCTACAAAATAGAAAAGGACAAGCTTTGTTTATAGTATAGAAAGTTACCATTAACACTACAAAATTAACTGAGATTAAGAGGAATACCTCAACAGTTGTTTTAATAGTCCTATGACTGAAACAACCATCAAAACATTGATATCATCAGCCCTTTAAATAAGGTATTTTTCTTGTAATTCTAAATGGACAAACAACTGCTAAGGTTTTAAATGGACAAACAAGACCCTTTAAACAAATACATAGTTCTAAACCCAACCCCAACATGTTCCTTCTCATATCCTCAAGCAACATGCTCTTCAAGAAGTGACTGGTCAAAATGCCAAACCCCTGCAGAAAAGACCACGAAACATATTTGACACCATGTCAAGGACGATAAAACTAAGATTATGGGCAATAGGCTAGTGAAGTCTTTGTTTATGTTCGTACCATATCCCTTGCTGACCCTTCTCAATTGAGCTACGTATTAAACAAATCTTATTTATAACTTCAACCTGGTTTGAAAAGTAATACACACATTAACTATATACTTCCATATAGTGTTGTAATCGGAAGACATGACCAGAAGGAACAACTAATATAATAATAAGAAGGGGCCAATACAAAGGTGTAAACTTAAAGCCAATGATTTTTTTAAGAACTATTCTACGAAGACACAAACAAGGTGTGTGACTATGTTTTTGTAGAAAAAAACTTAAATCACAATTATCTTTGCAAACACTATTTGTTCTAAAGAGCTGCAAATACTATTTGGCAAGCGACAACACATTTTAGAGAAGAATGTACAATATGAAATTTGTCTAAGCTTTTTGGTCTAAAATAATCAAGAGACATAATTATTCTTATCCTACCTAATCATTGACAACCGAAGATTTTATATTGGCAAACTTTATTGAAGCTAAAAAAGACTGTTAGATTTAGACGTGTTGCATAATTTACGATGCAACAGAGAAATTCAGTATAATTTTAGATATCGTTCTACTCTCAGGCTTTCCTCCTGAAATGCCGTAATTGTTAAACATAAACAAGGTAGCATTTGCAAAATTTACGTAAAATAGAAAGTGGCTTACTATTAGACGTCTCCAAGATAAAATTTGACATCATGTGCTTCTGAAAGCAAGCAATAAGACGGGAAAGTCAACATACTTTTTGTTTTAATAGAATAACTATATTTATTGGCTGGAAAATACAAGACTCGATGTTTGTCATAGACAAGAATAAACAATAATAATACATGAACAAAGCATTTACAAGATATACATCAATTAACTCATCACCTGTAGGTGGCTTTTAACATGAGCAATAGTCAACCCAGGCAAAGACATTGGTAGGGTTAAATTCATATCGATGCAAAAGACGGTGTATAGGTTAATTACATCATAATAATTCCAATCTCTGCTGAGCTTTTCCAAAAGACCATATAAGGGGGAACCTTAACAACAAAAGATCATGGGGTTGGTAATTCTATTTGGATAACATTTTCTACAATTCATAATTTATGCCTTTTAGGTACAGTAGGATTTAACAATATTTAGCTCAGTCTTGAAACGTAGTAATCGAAATAAGAAGAAAATTTATCTCAGGAGAAAACCTAAATACATACACATATGACCAATGAACTAAAACATGAATGGTTCGGACAAAGCCATAGCTCTTTATTTTTTTCTTTTTTGAATGCAACCATGTTAGGTTGGCTTGCTACAGCTTATTTAAGTTATTTTTGCTGCTTTTTCTGAGCAGTAGTTGCTTTCTTTTGCAAGAGTTGTTTGGTAAGAGCTGGTTGCTTATTTTTTGAGATGATTTTGCCTATTTGGGTTTGCTTCAGAGAACAGGGAGGGGTGCTTTTGTATGCAGCTTATGATAAATTTTAGCAAATACCAAACCCAACCTAACCTTATTCTTATTTCATGGAGAGGTTGTTTACATGGCGCAAACCCAAGTCCTCTAGAATGCAAGCACCAAACCTTTTTTATCCATGACACCCTCGTAAATGAAACATGACAGCAACCTTTGCAAATGAATTGTAAAAATGTAATATGTTATGACAAATACAGAACACTTTTTCAGACGATCAATATGTGTATGTGACACAAAAGTGGTTACCTTGTAGGAAAAATGTCTCCCATCAAAGCTCACTTTATGGTTGTTCTTCAAACTGTCAAAAATAGTTGTGTTACCATTTATGTCAATGTAACTTGCTTCATTTATCAGCCCTGGTGTGAGGGCTGGCCTTGTCTACAAAAGAGTACAAGGGTTCAGAAGTCAGTAGAGACTCTTAAACAATACAACAACAGAATTCTCCTATTTGAAAATTAGGTCTCAAATCTCAATTATCAACATACCCATACTCCGCAACAATGAACAACAGGCTCTCCCATGCATAATTCTGCTTGAAGCCATCTGTGAGAAAAAAGACCAAACTGTACAATACATTTCAAATAAAACTTTGTGATTATATAACTACAGAAGAAAATGGATCTACAAACCTTGAGATGACATTTCGTTCTGGCATTTTGTCAAACAAGATGCCGGCACTAGTCAAGATAATATATTTCTTTACGTAGACGTTGTCGTCGGAGATGGACTTGAGGACGTGGGTATGGATGCGGACACAGAGGCAGGCACATGCCTAGAGGACGAAAAGGAAGGTCAAGTTGTTAGAAGAGAGGCCAAAGCAACACATGTAGAAGAAGGAAGCAAGGGCAGAGGAGAAGTGGGATGAGAAGACAACCAGGCCGCCAACCATTCGAAGGCCCTGACGTCCTTCTTTATCTCATTCCAAACCGCCCATTCCCTGTCGCCTCGCCATCCGACTTCAACCCTTGACCCGAGCCAATCCCCTCGTCAGCCTTGATCTCATTCCAAAATGCCAAAGATCCTTATGTGTCGCGTCCCGTGCACCCTGATACCACTGACCTAAGAAAACCGGGCCGACCCCTCACCGTCAACCGAACCTAACGTCGTGGAGATGGAGGCCGCGAGGGGCTTGAATTTGGCGCTCGATACTGAAGAATAAATGGGGAAATAAGGAGAGGCCCCTTTGGATGCTGATATAAAAAGGGGGCGAAGAAGAAGCTTTGAGCTTTAGGAATTTAGGGGGAAATATATTTTAGAATGCTAAAATTTTGGTGCCCTAATGAAAAACATTAAGTTTTTGTCATTTTAAAACTGTCAATAAGCTTTTTGTTGTATTCTGTATATATTATTTTTCTTTTTGTTAGTTTCAACTTGGCCTATATTTTTTTGTAACAATATCTTTAACATCTTTTGGCCACTAAGTTATTTTATTTCTGGCAAAAGCTTTTTTGGTTAGCAGAAATGTTTTTGCCAAAACATGTTGTGACTAAATAAATTATCGCCTAAAAAATATTCATCATCGTCTAAATTTTGGTGTAAAATTCAGTATTTCTGCACTACTTTAGATGAGAAATATTTTCCTATTCGTCTTAGGGTTTTCTTGCGAATAACTTATTGGTCGGCCTAAACTATTTAATAGTCGCAAGAGAGTTTACAATTATTTTTGCCAATCCGGTGGACTTTAGGTGGCAATTGTATTTTTTAGTCTATAAATATTAGTTTGGACGACTAAATTTTTTTGGTCGTACCTGATTTTGTGGCCTAAAGCCCTTATCCTTGTAGTGAGGGAGGTTGAATATACTCACTGGTAATGGGCTCGTAGGAGTTAGTAGAGTTATTCTAGCATGTAGAATTGTAGTTTGCGGGCATTCCTTACCCGCCCGGTTGATAGAATTTCCTGTTGGAAATTTCGACGTTATCTTAGGCATGGACTGGCTGAAAGACAGTCATGCGACAATAGATTGTCGTAGAGGGAGTGTATCTTTTGATATTTCAGGCATGAAGCGGTTCACCCTAGTCAGATCAGTGGCAACTCAACAAGAGCAAAGAATAGTGACGATAATGGAAGAAGTTCAGGTTCCGAAGGTAGTTGAAGAGTTTCTAGATGTATTTTCTGAAGAACTTCCAGGTCTACCCCCAGTTAGGGATATTGAGTTCACTATAGAATTGGCACCTGGGACTAACCCGATATCAGATCGAGTTTATAGAATGGCAGATTCGGAGTAGGTCAAGGTATATCAGCACATAGTGGAACTGAAGGAGAAGAAGTTCATTCAAGCTAGCATATTACCATGGGCAGCACCAGTGGTACTTGTAGGGAAGAAGGATGGGTCATCTAGATTGTACATCGATTACAGGAAGCTTAACGTGGCAACAGTAAAGAACAAGTACCCACTACCCAGGATCGACGATTTGTTTGATGAGTTAAGCAGAGCTAAAGTTTTCTCCAAGATAGATCTTCGATCAGGGTATCATCAAGTAAGGATTCGGAAGGAGGATATTCCCAAGACGGCATTCAGGTCGAAGTATGGGCATTATGAATTCTTCGTAATGTCATTTGGTTTGACCAATGCTCCAGCAATATTTATGGAATTAATGAACCGCATCTTTATGCCGTATTTAGATCAATTTTTTGTTGTGTTTCTCGATGACATTCTAGTATACTCTGCTAGTGAAGAGGAGCATGAAGATCACCTCAGGAAAGTGTTACATGTTCTAAGAGAGAACCAGTTGTATGCCAAGCTCAACAAGTGTGAGTTCTGGACGGACCATATTTCATTTTTGGGTCACATCATATCAGGAGCTGGAGTAGCAGTGGATCCCAAAAAGGTGGAAGCAGTAGAGAGTTGGCCAGTACCCAAGACCGTAGCAGATGTACGAAGTTTTTTGCGATTGACAGGATATTACAGGAGATTCGTATCAGACTTTGCAAGACTTTCAGCACCAATGACCCGCTTGACACGGAAGGACGTGCCATTCGTCTGGTCGGCAGAATGTCAGGCATCATTTGAGAATCTGAAGCAGAAGTTGATATCAGCGCCTATTCTTACATTGCCAATTAGACCCGGAGGTTTTACCGTTTATTGTGATACGTCAGGTAAAGGACTTGGATGTGTCCTTATGCAACATGGAAAGGTGATAGCATATGCATCTAAGCAACTTCGGGACCACGAAAAGAATTATCCAACTCATGACTTGGAGTTGGCGGCAGTAGTATTTGCTTTGAAGCTATGGAGGCATTACTTATATGGTGATCGAGTAAATATGTACGCAGACCACAAAAGTCTGAAGTACATCTTTACTCAGAAGGAACTGAACATGAGACAGAGAAGATGGTTGGAGTTGATCAAGGATTATGACGTGGAGCTTCAGTATCATCCAGACAAGGCTAATGTGGTAGCAGATGCTCTTAGCAGGAGAGACGGCGCATTCATGTTGACAACACAGAAGCATATCTTAGAAGACCTTCAGGAGATGGGTATCAAAGTTATTCTTACTAGTGATGTAGGAGTTCTGGCGAGTCTACGAGTTCAATCTGACTTAGTAGACAGGATCAAGGCAGCTCAGGCACAGGACCCAAGGATTCAGAAGCTTCGGGTAGAATGTGAGTCAGGACTCAGGAAGGAGATACAAATCCATGAAGATGGTACACTTAGGTTTGGATCACGTCTATGTATGCCTAGTGGAGATATCAGACAGAAGGTTATGACAGAAGCTAATAGTTCTTAGTATTCTATACACCCTGGAGGGACCAAGATGTACCAAGGTATCAAGAAGCACTTCTGGTGGAACGGGATGAAGAGGGAGATAGCTAGATTTATTTCCCGTTGCTTGGTATGTCAGCAAGTGAAGGCAGAACAACAGAGGCCAACTGGATTATTGCAACCGCTTCCTATTCCCAAATGGAAGTAGGAGCATATCACCATGAACTTTGTGACCGGTTTATCGAGATCACCAAGTGGTAAAGATGCTATTTGGGTGATAGTAGATCGGCTTACGAAAGTGGTACACTTTTTTCCTTTTAGAATAGAACAATCTATAAAAAAGTTGGCAGAGTTGTATATACAGCAGATAGTCAGGCAGCATGGAGTCCCTGTCAGTATTGTGTCAGATAGAGATATCCATTTTACATCCCATTTCTGGAAGAGCTTACATCATATTCTAGGTACCAAGTTAAGATTCAGCACGGCTTACCATCCCCAGACTGACGGACAATCAGAAAGAACAATTTAGACTTTAGAAGATATATTGCGAGCTTGTACTTTAGATTTTGGAGGATCTTGGGAGTGCCACCTGCACTTAGTCGCGTTCTCATACAACAACAGCTATCAAGCCAGTATCCAGATGGCGCCATTTTAAGCACTATATGGTAAGAAGTGTAGGTCGCCACTAGCATAGAATGATATCGGGGAGAGAAAGATGCTAGGTCCAGAAATAATTGTACAGACAGTTGAAGTGGTTAAGGGAATTAGAGAGCGACTTCGAGTTGTGCAGGATCGGCATCGTCATTGGATGGACCAACATCGTAGGCCGTTAGAATTCTCTGTTGGGGACCACGTGTTCTTGCGGATCTCACCTACCCTTGGGGTCATTAGATTTGGCATTCACGGGAAGTTGAGTCCGCGATACGTAGGCCCATTTGTTATTCTTAATAGGATAGGCGATGTTGCTTATCGTTTATCCCTTCCACCTTCGTTACGAGAGGTGCATGACGTGTTTTATGTATCTCAGTTGCGAAGATATGTATCAGACCCAAGTCATATCCTCGATCATTCTGAGCTAGTTGTTGGTACCAATCTGTCTTACGAGAAACAGCCGGTGTCCATCTTGGACCGAAGGGAGAAGATACTCAAGAACCGAAAAATTAGCCTTATCCGGGTTGCTTGGGGTCACCATTCCTTAGGAGAGTCAACGTAGGAACGTGAGGATGATATCCGATCACGGTATCCGCACCTATTTGACTCATAAGGTATATCTCCTTTTGTATACCTTGATTGTTTAAACTCTTTATGCTTGTCCCCTTGTAAGTAGAATTGCTTGATGTCGTAGATTGTTAAGCATCGATATGCCACTTGATGTTAACATTATAGAATGATTGCTTGCTCAAATTACTTAGATTTGTTTAGCTTTGATATTTCTATTCTGCTTGGATTTGAAATTTCGAGGACAGAATTTTTCTAAGGAGGGTAGAGATGTCACTTCCCGTTCCCAAAATACGTATTTTTATACATGTACTGCTTTAATATATTTATTTAAAAATTTTATCATGTATTGTTCTGTATATAAATCCCGTTAAATTTTATGTTAATTAATTTTCTGTAATTTTATTTCTGTATTTTACTTTCTGCTTTTATACTCTGCTTTAGCTTTGCTTTGGGTTCGGCTTGGATTGGTTAAATTATGTTGGTTCATCATGAACCAAAACAAATCCCTATCTACCACCACTCTTCATTTAAAGCCTGCAAGGCCTTTCTCTCTCTTCATTACTCTCCTTCACCATTACTTTTCTTCTTCCTCAGAACAAACCCCCACCTACCAGCCGCCTAGGCAAGTGCCAAACTTGCTTCATGATGGAATCCTATTTTTATTGTTCCTTCATCTTTCTTACCTGATTCTAAGTCTCTTTAGTATTTAGCATTTTCAACTTCCATGGCTCATTTCATGTAGATCTAAGTTTATTATATTTTCGGATTTCTTCGATTTTGATCTAATAGTTTTGTTATTTTTTAAGTTTTGATGGTTCCATGTTGAAGAGAATTTCGTTCTATCCCATTTTGACCTATGGAAGTCCAGATTTAGGCTTGGAATGAAGGATTTGGAGAGCTTGGAAGTAATGGCTTCCCATGGTTCTTCTTCTCAGAAAGTGGAGAAGAAGAACAGTGCTTGACCGCATGAGTTTTCATGCGGCAAGTCTTCCTTGACCGCATGAGCGCTGTCATTTTTAGCCGCATGGGCTTAGTTAGCCGCATGGGCTTGGTCGGCTACTTACCGCATAAAGATCAGCCCCGAGTCGCAGGGAGTTATCTGGCCGCATGAGACTCTTCTTTATCTGCCGCATCAGGCTTTGCTACATTCTAGCTGCATATGCATTCAGTCCCGCAGCCGTATGTTAACTATCACCTCTCAGCCGCATAGGCTTGCACCCATCTCAGCCGCATAGGCTTGCACCCATCTCAGTCGCATATGGATAATATATTTAGCCGCATGGCTTAAACGAATGCTAGCCACATAGGATTGTCTTCCTTGCCGCAGCTTAGCCGCATGGGACTTGTATCATCTTGAGCCGCATGAGAGTTACTTTTGTATTCAGCCGCATGAGGCCTAACCTTTCTAGCCGCATGGCTGAGTTTGTTATTCTAGCCGCATGGATTTAGTTTCCTTAGCCGCATGTGCATGTTTTATTCAGCCGCATGAATCAATAATTTTTCGGCCGCATGGACTCTAGCCCATAATGCCTTTTGGCCGATTTTGTCCTGAGTTGACAATAATTAGCATTGATTGTTGCATTGATATTTATTAACATTGATTGACATTGATTGGCATTAATTATTATCTTGATTTATAATTGATCATGCGTTCCTAGTTAGAACTAAGAGATTGGCTAGTCATCTTATTAAATTGAATGAATAAGACACGTTTATATGAACTATGAACTATTGCAATCGACTGGCTAATCCCGAATATTGGCATACAGGCACATGCAGGCTTCAGTTCATTTATTCATTGTCCTACAAAGCAGTATGTGTACTTTATGGTCAAGGCATGGTTATTACGTGGTTAGTTTTGATTGTTGCATTACGCTATATAAGACCTACAACCTAATCGGAAGTACTTTGTACGGAAGTACTCATTCTGAATGACCATGATCCACGGTATGGGATTTCACTTAACATAGAGGTTACTAAGTTAAATAAAATAATGATTGCATGGAGAGAATGGATTCCCGAGTTCTTACATGGCAGCCGTCTTTGGGACTATTAAGTGCCCGACAGGCCGGCTGGTTCCCACAGATACTGTAAATCTGCCACACGGGCAGGGAGGGGTATCTGCTTATATTATTTTTTGTATATTATATATTGATGACGGACGTCCCGCTGGGACTCGTCTAATTCATGATTGGCGCAAATAATTGACTGAATAGACTAGATTTGCTTGCACATAGTAAGAACTGAGGAATCCTTAATGCATATTTCCAGGATAACTTGGAACTTACAGTAGCAAGCCGTAGTAGTTGAATGGTCATTTAAATTGATTTGTTTGTGTACTGTATCTACTCTGTTAACTAACTGCGATGATCAGAATGTCAGGGCATGACGGGCCAACTTCTGTCCTTTTACTGTTGGGAAGTTGGTTCCAAGTGTCATAATGTTATGTGAATTCCAGTAGCAAACAGAGATCTATTTATCGTAGTTTCTTAGTACTGGTTTTATCCCTCATATCGTGCTTCCTTGCGGTACTTGCTATTAGAGGTCTAACCTCTCTGGTTTTGCATGGCCAGATTTAGAGCCGGTCTCCGAGGACTCAACTTACTTCTACCTCCAAGATGGTCAATACTAGAGGAATCATCGCAGGAGGACTCGAGTGGGTTCCTTACTTCCCCGCTCGTTTTGTTAATTACTTTATACTTTGCCGTTTGGCACCGACATGTTAGTCGGATTGCCTTGTACCTACTTTTACATAATTGTAACTAAGTCAGGCTGCAGCTGATAACAATTGTGTATACTTGTTACATCATCTGGCTGTGTTTTGTAAAGCCAGATATCAAGAACATTTTGACTGAGCGTTTGGGACGCCTGACTACTTTATCTCACATGTTCTCTATTTTTGTTTCTAGTTTGAATGATTGAGACAATAGATGTAAAGTGACCATAGTAAGACTTTCATGTAGTATGCACTCCCTCGTCATATTAGACAACATTGATTGTATTATACGGTATTCATCTACCCGTAATACGTAGCTGGCTGAGTCATTCCCCCGCTCTCCAGTATTCTGGTTCTGTGGCGTGACACCGTCTAACCCAGCTATAGTCCGTGATGGCTTGACATTTCCAGTGGCCTTCACACCCTTGCATTGCTTAACTAATGCACGTGACACGGGATGAATATGATAGCCGCTTAATGTTTACAAATTCATATGCTTGCCTCGAAACATGTTAACATGCAAATTGATCAGGATGGTTAGAAAGATCACATAAATAGCTAGTTAACATGTTTATAAAACTGCTTGAATCAAATACAGAGCTTGGATTTTAATTATCCATTCGCCAGTACATGTGATCGTACTGATCCTCGCCCTTTGCAAGTCCCATGAATCAGGAAGGACGCACCAACTAGCTCGGCGACGTTCGTGATTTTGAAGCTTCAGCCGCGCATCGAAGACTTTCCCCCGCAACTCCAAGTTAGAAGGCCCAACTGTCCAAGAAAAGATGGTTCAGCGTCCCTCCATTCCAGCATGTCACTGGGATACTCTGTTGTAAATTGAGGGATTTGTGCAATGTATGGAACGACTATCTCATTGGCACTCTTGTATAATCAAGTCATGTTGTAGCCCGCGCGGCCTGAGTCTTGTACTAGAGTCTGTAAAAGATGTTCATTATCAATAAAGATCAAAGTTTTCTTTACTTAATGTGTGATTCAATTTGTTTGCTTATTCTCTTAGATCTCATGTCTCGGATTACCTTATGACTATGCCTTGTGCGATCGCAAATTAGGTTCGCACGACGTCACGCCCGGGGGACGACTATCGATTCGACGGAATCGGCATGTGACATAATTGTATCAGAGGACGACTTTACGTCCTTGGCCTCCAGTGTCGAGTTTCTAGTCTCAAACCGTTGACCTCGTGTCGATGAGATGAGTTGTTCCATACGCTGAACCCAGGACATTTTTTGAAACTAATGAGAGTTGTCTTTCTTTTCCCTGCACTTGCGGGAGCTCGGGCAGAGGATGAGACGAGCGCATCTAGCGGCTCGAGTACTTCCAGACCCGAACATTCCGTCAACCCGACGGGGATGACGTCTACCGTAGCCGGACCTTCCGGCGACCCAATACAACGGACGCTGCAGATGCTCGAAATGCAGCAACGTCAAAATAAGCTCCATCGCCAGCAGGCAGAGGCTCGTTAGACCCTGTTCGAGAATTGGTTCGAGGCTCAATTCAAGCAGTAGCAGCAGCAGCAAAATACACTCCAACAAATAGTGCAATCGGTCGTAGGCAACAACAATTCAATGATGACGCCTGCCGTGACCGAGCCTGCGGTTCGATCCAACGAAGCTGAACCGGAGGCGCCCGTGCTCTCACCTGCGGCACCGAGAAGTTCTAACTTCGACGTGTCAAAATTCATAAAAAGCTACCGTACTTCCTTTAACGGCACAGAAGATCCCTCCGTGGCGATCGACTGGTTGGAGGAGCTAGAAGACAAGTTTGAGCTTCTGGGTGTCGAAGACTCGAAGAAAGTCGCGTGCGCTCAACTTCTACTTCTAATGAACACACACAATTGGTGGGCCGTGCAGAAGCGAGCAATTCGACGTGAAGACAGGACGGCGACGATCTTATAGGCCACATTCAGAAATGCGTTCGAGACCGAATATCTTTCTGCAGCCGTGCGACAGGAGAAAGAAAACAAATTTATGCAGTTGAGACAAGGGAATATGACTATACGATAGTATGCGGCCGAATTCAATAAAATAGCCAAATTTGCTGGAGCCTATCTACCTACCACTGCAAGTCGAGCTCGACGATTCGAAGTGGGCCTACGTTCTTCTTTCGGTGCCTGAATACAAAACTATGGACGTGGCACTCAACCATGCCCTCTATCTGGAGTTCGAGTATCCTCCTGCTACTAGTAGCTCTGTTCACTTTAATAACAAACGCCATAGTAATACATGAGGCAACAACGCACACAAGCGTCAAAATCGTGGCAACAGAGGTGGCAGCTAGACGAAGGATCGAATAGTCTCCAATTTTTGCCACAAAGAGGGGTACATGGCCAATGAGTCCCGATTGAAGAATGGAGCATGCTTCGGGTACGGCCGAATGGATCACATTGCACGCAATTGTCCAGAGAAGCCGAACCAGCGCCCTCATCAACACCAATAGAACCGAGGCCAAGCACCTCGGGCCCCACAGACCGCACCACAGAATGGCCATGACCATCGCCCCAATGCTCAGTGCCGCGTCGATTTCATGACTCGAGACGAAGTGTTCACATTTGACACAGTCGTGACAGGTATACTGCAATTCAATAATAAACATGCTCGTATATTATTTGATTCTGGTGCCACTCATAGTTTTTTATCGGCTGACTTCACCGCCGAGCACGAATTTCCCCTGACACCATTGGGTCTCGATCTTACTGTTAACGTACCGTCGGACATGCCACTACTTGCAAATTTAGTCTACGAAGACGGAATCATCTGTATAGGTGGTCAAAAGATCAGTCTTGATGCGATAGTTCTAGATATTAAGGATTACGACATCATTCTGGAGATGGATTGGCAACGTAACGATAGACTGTGCTGAAAAGAGGGTCACATTTCGCATACCTGGAGTGCCTAAATTCTGCTACTCGTGTGGTGAGGTGTCGCCGACCTGCATGGTGATCTCCGCAATATCTGCTCGACGGATGCTGTATTTCGGGTACGAAGGCTATCTAGCATCCGTTCGAGACATTTGACAGGATGGTGTAAACGCGGGTCAGACCGACGTTGTGGCAGAATTCCCAGATGTGTTTCCGGACGAACTGCCCAACATGCCGCCCGATCGAGAGATTGAGTTTACTATCGATACATTCTTCGATACCCGACCGATCTCTAAAGCCCCATACAGAATGGCCCCTACAGAGCTTAAAGAAACTCAAAGTATAGTTGCAAGAGTTGCTCGATAAGGGATTCATTCGACCTAGCATCTCGCCATGGAGAGCGCCCGTGCTGTTCGTCAAGAAAAAAGATAGCTCATTACGTCTTTGTATCGATTACCGCGAGCTGAATAAAGCCACGGTCGGGAACAAATATCTCCTGCCCCGCATAGACGATCTGTTTGATTAGCTGCAAGGAGCTACGGTGTTTTCTAAGATTGATCTGTGTTCGGGTTACCATCAACTTAAGATCAAGCCGGACGATGTGCGAAAGTCTGCCTTTCGCATCGATATGACCATTACGAATTCCTGGTAATGTCGTTCGGCCTAATGAACGCCCCTGCTGCTTTCATGGATTTGATGAATCGGATGTTCCGATCATTCCTCGACAAGTTCGTAGTAGTTTTAATCGACGATATACTCGTCTACTCGAAGAATAGGCAGCAACACACTGAGCATCTACGGACCGTGCTTCAGACCCTTAGAGAAAATTAGTTATATGCGATGCGAAGCGAAGCAAATATGAATTCTGGCCGAGCAGCGTCGCATTCCTCAGACACATCATTTCAGCTGAAGGCATTGCAGTCGATCCAAAGAAAGTTGAAGCCATTGTCGATTGTAAACAACCAACGTCCGTCAGCAAGATTCAAAGTTTTCTTGGCTTAGCGGGATACTACCGATGCTTCGTGAAAGTCTTCGCAAAGTTTGCATCGCCTCTTACTCGCCTCACCCAGAAAGGAGTCGTATTTGAATGGTCAGACGACTGTGAAGCTTCATTCCAAGTGTTAAAGCAATGGCTCGTCTCGGCCCCGATTTTTACACTTCCAGAAGGGGCTGAGGGTTTTCAGATATTCACCGACGTGTCCGGTCAGGGCTTGGGGTGTGTGCTGATATAGCGGAACAAGATGATATCTTTTGCTTCCCGACAGCTAAAGCCGCACGAAAAGAACTACCCTACTCATGACCTAGAGTTAGCGGCGATTGTGTTCGCATTGAAATTGTGGCATCACTATCTTTATGGTGTGGCGTGCACGATCTATATTGATCACAAGAGCCTCAAGTATCTATTCACGTAGAAGGAACTGAACTTAAGACAAAGGCGTTGGCTTGAACTGATCATGGACTACGACTTGACTATTGACTATACGCCGAAAAAGGAAAATGTTGTGGCAAACGCTCTGAGTCGGAAGTATACTGCCTTACTATCCATCGACCGTAGACTGCTACACGACCTAGAAGAGATGGGCATCGAACTCCGAGTCCGATTCAGGAATGTGCAGTTCGCAAAGTCGCAGTTAGAGCCGAGCTTGCAAGAAAAGATCAAGACCGCTCAAAAAGACGATCCATACTTGAAGAAGATGCGAGAGCTAATCTCGACGGGTATGACGACCAACTTTGCAGAATACAAAACTAGCATGCTTCGATTGAAGGGTGGGCTATGCGTTCCAGACGATTCATAACTTAGAAAGGAGATATTGTTGGAGGTGCACTATGTCGACCTTGATTGTTGGAGGTTTGACCTAGAAGGAGTACGACCACCCTTAATTTCGAGGACGAAATTCTTCTAAGGAGGGTAGACTTGTAATACCCACTTTTCTAAAATGAGGGTAATTTTAAACTTTTGTAAAAGTTTATTATTTAATAATGTAACCCCTTTTTTCATATTCTTGAATTTTAAATTTTCTAAAAATAAGTTTGATTAAATGAATTTGTTTTATTAATTTATAATTTTTGGAAGGAAAATTGAACTGGTGGTGCGGGTATAAATTTCTAGTTAGTTGTAACTAACTAGTAGTGGTCCCATTTCTCCAACAAATTCCCAACTACCTCACTAACATATTTTTTAGAATTATTGCAATTACCCATTTTGTAGGGGCTCAGTTGCAATTACTCATATTTGTGGAGGGATTAAATTATAATTTTTCCCATCCATTCATACCTTATTTAATCTGAGGTGGAGAGAGAGAAGCTCAGTTGCTTCTTATTTCTCTTGAGCTCCACATCTCAGAGCCCTTTCTCCCTAAAAGAGAAATCAGACCGAGCCCTAACCCTAACCTAATTTCCTCCGGTGACGGCGGTGATGATGACAGCATCCGAGGATCCTTGCGGTGGATGATCGACGGATCGGTGTCCAGCTCTCGACGGTGATCGACCACACGCGGGGGTGGCTTAGTGTTCTGCTTCTCGACGACGAGCGCTCGATCCCGATGAATCGACAGCATAAAGGATTCCTCCACAATAAGGCGATGGTGAGGACCTCTTTCTCGTCGGCGATTCTCTCGGCTAGACACTTTTCGACCTACAGTAATTTCGTCTCGACGACGGGATCGATCGTCTTCTCGGTGTAACTCTTTATCTCCGGTGCACGGCTTCCTCCTTACCCGACGACGACAACAAGGATCTCCTCTCTACGATGGCTACTTCCTGGCACCTACCAGGTGGGTTCATCACTGGCAGCAGCTTCTTTTGAATTAATTCAATTCGATTGATCTCAAACGGTCGATTATTGTTACTGTTTCTGTAGGGATTTCTTCTGATTTTAGTATGGATCTTGATTCATGCACTGAGACTCTACTCCTATGTCCGTGAACGTCAGATGTTTGATCGATTGACTCAGTGACATGTTAGTGTTTTTCTCTGCGCCTGGTTCGGACATGAAGAAGACGTATCTGACTCCGAGTCGCTCCAGATTGGATCCCCGTTACTCAGGTAACGTTCTATTCTTCCTATTGTTGTGTAACGCATTATCTTAAATCTCATATTTATGAAGGAAGGGGCAGTACTGCGTTCAGGATACGGGGTTCGATCGGGATATAAGGGAATGTGAGTTGTTCATGTCTAGTGTCAGCTATGTACAGTTTTCTTCGTGTCCCACAGTGGTTCGTGCCAGTATTGTTGTGTTCGACTTCAAGGTGTCTTGTGCAGGAGTCCAAGTAGCAAGAATGAAGAGTCTGGATTCGGTATAACAGGGTTGCGTTCGAGTGTTGGCCAATTCCAGGGGTTGATCGTGTCTTGGAATGCCTGTCATTGAAGTTGGACTGAATTGGATACTACCAGAATAAGTCATTTTAGCGACGCCTAAAGACGTCGCAAAAATGCCTAAAGACGTCGCTAAACCAGTTTAGCGACGTCTTCCTTTTGTTGCGGAAATCTTAGTCGCTGTTTGGAAAGACGTCGCTGATTGTCGCCAACACCGACATTTACCGACGCAAAGATACGTCGATAATATACCAACGTTTACCTTCGTTTCGTCGATAAGATAGCGACATTTATGATGTCGCTATACGTCGGTATTCCCTGGGAAAATTACTGACATTTTTGATGTCGCTATGCGTCTATATATATTACCGACATTTTGTGATGTCGCTATAAGTCGGTATATCCTGGGAAAATGAGGTAAAATCCTGGGATATTTATCGACATTTACCGACGCATACCGACGAAACTGACGTCGCTATACGTCGGTAGCCTAGTAATATATGCCAGTTTAGCGACGTCTACCGACGCAATGTGCCGTCGAAAAGCATCGGTAAACGTCGGTAGACGTCGCTAAATTTGAAATAAAAATAAAAATAATAAATTACAGTATGCAGTTTTCTTCACAGAATCATTTTCTCTCTGCAGTTTAATCTGAAACACAATACACAAGTACATTTTATCCCTGGATTCGCCGACCCCTTCGGTGGAACAATAATACCGGTAAATTAACATCCAAATGAAACGAATAACAACATAAAATAACCAAAGTTCACACAACATATATAAACCAATATCCAAATTGCCATGGATCAACACAACCAATAACCAATGTATCTATGCAACCAACAAACAAGTGTCACATACAAATAAGTGTCACAAACAAATACAAAGAAAAACAAGTACTCAAACACTTAATACAAACAGTCCTAACTAGGACTACTGGGGATCTGGAGCAGGAGCGAGCGCGCCGCGACGAAGGGCTAAGAAAAGCTCATAGTCCTCCTGTGAAATCGACACCGATGAAGGAGGTAGTGACGTCGGTGGAGTCGGTGTCGATGAAGAAAGCAGTGGCACCGGCGGAGTCGACGACGATGAAGGTGCACCCGGAGGACGATAACGCTCCAACGCTGCAAGTCGCTGGTGGTATGAATCCATGGTAGATAACATTCTATCACTGCTATCAGCCACCGAATCCTGCACCAATCTCAGCCTCTCGCCCATGGTCATCTGTGATGCCTACAGATCCAATACGCTGTGCTCTATCGACGCTCTAAGATCGGTGATGCCCCGCTCTGTCACATGCCAGAGCTCCATAATGCTGCGATCGAGCGCATCCAATCGTGCCATAAGCGCAGGCTCGTCCGACGGGTGCTGAGACTGGTCCTGAATCCGTCGTAGCAGCTCGCCCCGGAGAGACTCCAGCATCTGGTGGACTCGGGCAGACACCTGGGACGGTTGTGGACCATGTACACTAGCGGGGGATGCCCTAGAGGATAGGCTCGCAACTAGGGTGCCATAGGATCCCGTACCGTAGTACGTACCCCTACGGAGGCCACCAGCGGTGGTCATCCACAGCTCGTCCGCCGATGGAGCTTGAGTGGGCTGCAAGGAAGTACCGGCCTCTCCCGCAGTAGGTGCACTAGCATTCGCCCGGTCCCGAAGCCTCTGATACTCGGCCTAGAAAGTATGGATAGTACTCTATGATTTCTTATCTTTAATTAATGTACTTATTATTACTAACTACATGAATATTTATTTGCATGCATATTTACTAAGTTATATTAAAAATAACAAATAGTATTGTAATACTTACATAGGCAAGCTCGGTCCTCTCGTCAATAAGGCCTCCGCCCTTCCGATGGGTGGCCAGGAAGACGGTCACCATGTCGGCGTTACCGACCTTCCTTACTTGTAATTAAATATATTATCTTAGTAATAATTTATCGGATTTGTATTAAAATAATATTTCTGAAAGAAAAATACATACCAGACGACGAAAATGTTCCGTCATCGGAATCGACCCACCGCACCACTTCGAGGCATGCTGCCTAGCCACCTTGGCCTTCTCGGACTTTTCTTTGTACCTTAGCTCGTTGAATCGAGCCTTCATCGCATCCCTCTAATCAGGGGTGATCCAACCTTGGATCGGCTTTCCGGCACGATCATGAGCCTTCTTATCATTGATAGCATCGCGGATCAGCTTAGCAGCGACAGCAGGAAACATCCCCTCAATCAGCTCGGCCCGGTGCGGAGGATAGAAAAACATATCCTAGAAGAGTACGCAAACCAAATATTTTTTAGTAATATATAATATGCATAAATCAAATAATTCATGTTAAAAGCAAATCTATTTTAACCTTGAAGCACGCAAACCAGTAGGCCTTCATATCGTCCGGAGCATCCGAGTAGTTTATCCAAGGACCACCATAATTTTGCCTCAGGAGCTGGCCTAGGCGTCTCTGTACCGACGGAAGACGATATCTATACAGACATATTATATTCCTGAAAAAAGTTAATTTATGATAAACACAGAAAAAATGATAAACCAAAATACTTACTTTGTACTGTCGGCCCAGATCTCCGTCCTCGTCTCCTCCGGAGGTGCGCAGGCATCATCTGCCTGATACTGGTCGACCGTCGGCGCAGCCTCCTCCATCTGCTCATCTGCCTCCATCGTCGTATCAGCAGGAGGAACGCTACTCTCGGGAGCAGTTTCAGGCCTGGAACTACTCGTCCCAGGAGATATGCCACGTAGCATCATGGCGGGCGGAGCTACTGTCTGATACACAGGAGTACTGGGCGTCGAAGATCCAAAGCCGGTACCAGTAGGACGTACCGAAGAAGAACCCCGTCCTCTAGCAGTACCACCAGTAGGTACCGAAGGAGTACCCTGTCCTCTGCCAGTATCAGTACCCCAAGCCCCATGTCGGGAAATACGGAACGATCCGCGACGACCTTTCATGCCTGATAACAACATATGATGAGATACAACAAAGACAACAAATAATAGAGACTAGAAATATGAAAGTGCAACAAAGATAAGATAATAACCAAGACAACATATGATGATATATTTCACAAGAAACATCTAAGTCCAGATAGTATATTTTATAAGAAACATCTAAGTTCAGATAGTACATTCTATAAGAAACATCTAAGTCCAGATAGTACATTCAGATAATAACCAAGACTAGATAATAACCAACTCTACATAATAAGAAAATAAAAGTATGTCTCTCTCAATCATCTTCAGAATAATCATCTTGTTCGTCTTCCTCGACCTCATCTTCCTCCTCATCTTCACTTTCATCTTCGCCTTCATCGGCTTCGTCTTCCTCTTCAAAAAATTCTACATCTTCTATATTATGTGTCGTGTAATACGTAACTTCTGTGGAGTCCACATCAACAATATTGGTTACAAGAGGTAGCTCGTCTTTCTGATAATCTTTTTCGTCAATATCAAAAGTATCTCTAGCTTTAGTCTTGCATACTGCCCACCAGTCAGACTTCGTTGCTCCCCGTCTCGGATAAGCTGTGAAGTACACGAGCTGAGCTTGAGTTGCTAGGACAAATGGTTCGTAGCATTGATATCTACGCTTGTAGTTTATATCCACAAGACCATGCTTGTCAATTTTCCAACCTTGATTTTCAGTCGGATCGAACCATTCACACTTGAACAACATGATCTTTGCAGGTTCTCTGCCATAATTATACGTCAACTCCACAATCTCTCGCAAGATGCCAAAGAAATCATTTCCTGGATCGACGTCTTTGTAGTTCGTAGATTTGATACACAAATAACTATTTTTCGTGGAATCAAGATCCAGGAAGCTGTCTCTGATCAGAGCATTTGTCGACTTGAACCGAAAGCCATTGACACTGTAACTTGGCCAAATTTTAACAAAATTAATTGGTCCTTTGGCAAGAGTTCTAATTAATTCAATCTCGGGTGAAATTAGATGATCGGCCTGAATACCAAAGAAGAGATAGTAAGTTATTTATTGTGCAGTTGCATTAAAAGAGGCCAGTAATTACCGGGTTGCTTACATATTCGCTCAACCAAGAAGGAAAATAACGTCTCATTTCTTTTTCTAATGCTTCGTCTGTTAGGTTGGGTCTAACCGACCTCAACTCAGCATTATATGTGCTAAGAACAACGAAGCAACCGCCGATTAGTACAATAATATTAGCTTATACTATTACATTGAGATGACGTAAACTCATCATTAATTACTTACCCCTCTAGCTTCTCCACTTCATCCTCGTCGCAATTGAGTAATACATAGAACTGAGCAGCCCTTGGCTCTTCGTCATTCAAATATCACTTCTTCATTTTCCCCGAAGGCTTTCCGGACGTATTGAATACTTTCAGTATTCCATCATTAGATTCTTGATAACCGTCGTCATTTCTCGGAGCCCTCATTCTATTCGTAGCAACATGAGGTTTGAAATACGTCGAGCAGAAGTTTGTAATCTCCTCGAGAATATAGGATTCACAAATCGAACCCTCGACCCAAGCCTTGTTTTTCACCTTCCTCTTTAGGTGGTTCAAATGCCGCTCAAACAAGTACATCCACCGATAACCAACGGGCCCACCAACATGTGCCTCGTAGGAAAGATGAATTAGCAAATGCTCCATGGAGTCGAAGAATCCAAGAGGAAATACCTTCTCGAGCTTGTACAGTATTACCGTAATATCATTCTTCTGCTTTTCTAGACGATCGACGAGCAACTTACTAGAACAAACATCTCTAAAGAATATGCTAAGCTCGGCCAATGGATCCCAAACAACCGGGGGTAAGAATTCCCGAAATACAATCAGAATTAACCTCTCCATGAATACGTGACAATCATGGCTCTTCATACCTGTCAGTTTGTTCTCCTTGAGGTCGACGCATCTTTTTAAGTTCGAAACATACCCATCTGAAAATTTCAGACCTTGAATCCACCTGCGAAGTCTCACTTTATCCTCCTTCTCCAGTGAGAAAATTGCCTGAGGCTGCTTCAAATTCCCATTCTCGTCCTCTATCAAATGCAATGCAGGACATCTACATATTTCTTCCAAGTCTAATCTAGCCTTTGGATTGTCTTTTGTCTTCCCCTTTACGTCCATTACAGTATTAATTATGTTGTCAAACACATTCTTCTCGATATGCATGACATCAAGGTTATGTCTAATCAGATTGGTGCTCCAATATAGCAGATCCCAGAATATACTCCTCTTCGTCCAGTTATGAGTGCGACCAAATCCGTCACACTTATAGCCCGTAGCAGGCTCTTCAATAGCTCTTGGTAAATCTTTTACCTTTTCCCATATCGTGTATCGGGGCCACCTTGGCGGGGGATTAGCCTACTCCACAATGCCAGCACGAAAAGCATTCCTGTTCCTCCGGAACGGATGATCCTTCGACAGGAATTGTCGATGACAATCGAAGAAGCACGTTTTGCCTCCGTGTTTCAAACGGAAAGCCTTAGTGCGATCCATGCAATACGGACATGCAAGACGACCATGCATGCTCTATCCAAATAACATACCATAGGCCGGAAAGTCGTTGATGGTCCACATAAGTGCTGCCCGCATCTGAAAATTTTGTTCTCTAGATACATCGTACGTGTTGGAACCTACTTCCCACAGCTGATTCAACTCATCAATCAATGGCTGTAAATACACATCGATGTTCCTTTTCGGATTGTTCGAACCTAGGATAATAACGGTGAGGAACATATACGGAGTCTTCATGCACATCCAAGATGGTAGATTATACGGAGTGACGATCACAGGCCAACACGAATACTGGGATCCCGAAAGTCCGAATGGGGTAAAATCATTGGAGCAGAGACCCAATCTGATATTACGCAGATCAGAAGCCAAATCTGGATACTCTCGATCAAAGTGCTTCCATGCTTCTCCATCAGATGGGTGATCCAACACTCCTTCGGTCCGTTCCCGCTTATGCCAACTCATGTTTTCTGCAGTTTCCTTCACCATAAACAACCGCTGCAATCGTGGCGTCAACAACAAGTAGTGCTTTGAATCGGTAGGCTTCCTGGCACCGACAGACTTTTCTCTACTACTGCCCTTGTAGCGATCGGTACCACAAAATCTGCAGGCGTCTTCATCCTTGTCGTCTTTGTAGTACAACATGTACCCGTTGCGACATGCATCGATTTTCTCGTATCCCATCCAGAGCGATCTCACCATCCTCTTAGACCGGTAGAAGTCTTTAGGCAACTTAGCACCCTCAGGCAATATTTCTATCAGCAAGTCTATAAGACGGTTGTAGCAATCTTACGACATGTCAAAATCGGAGTTGATGCTCAACAATCTTGTAACCACCTCCAACGGTGAATGATCCTCACAACCAGGATATAATGGACTCCTTGCATTCTCCAGCAACTCCATGAACTGTACAGCATCGACGTTCGGTGCCTCCTCAGGTGCATCATGATCGTCCGGATCGAAACTAGGCCCCGCCGCGTCAAAAATCATGTTCACCAACCCATCGTCGTAAGCAACATTGTTGTGGACATCCACATAAGGCTCATACTCCGATGCTAAAGATACAAGTTCTCCGTGCACGCTCCACTGATAGTAATTTAGCGTGAAACCCTTCGAGTATAAATGATACGTGACTTCCACTTATGGATGATATTTCAAGTTACGACATCTCACACACGGACACTTAATTTTGGTACCGTCCATGTACTGAGGAAACGCCTTGGCAAACTGCAGGAACTGCTGTACACCCTCTATGAATTCATCACGCACACCACACATGTCATCAGGATGACGGTTGTACATCCACAACGAACGATTTCGTAAGTAGTAATTCATATCCATATCCAATTGAGGATAATTCTGTAAGATAGATACATGCACATTGCAGTCAGTGAATGAATGTTAAGGTAGTTTAGATATGGGTGCACAATTTAGATAGAGGTCAGTTTATACACGCACATTCCACATATTACAAACAAAGAATTTGAAGGAAGAAACAAAAACAACTGTGTTGGGACTAAAACAACTGTCTTGTGTCAAAGTATCGTATCTGATAGATCGATACTAATTCGATACGGTCGATACTAAGTACATACGGTTGAGGAGGTGGATTCGCTGGCACATCCATGTACGATCAACGAAGTAACGATCTATTACAGATTGGATGTAAAAATTTGTATCGTAATTCAAACTAAACAGAATTAGTTCGATACCGATACCGATTCTGCACTCATCCCAATTTCTTTCCAATCTCTTATAAAAAAGGTGTCTGGCGAGGTATAATTGTACTTGTAGGAGTACACGACACCAACTGTCCAATATCGACCCTTTGGGTCTATAAGAGTTACTTTACTCAGTTTTTCAAGACAAGTAAAACTTTTTAAATTAATATCCAATATCGACCCTTTGGCCTGTGCTTGAGCAGTATCCTAACTCAAACTATCTATCATAAATAATAAATTAATATCCTACTTTAACATCTACTAACTCTCATATTCCTTCTAACATAAACTAAATTTCTAATCTAAACTATCCCATTAACTGAAACTAATATCTAAATAATGCTAATCATGAACTAATACCCTAACCTGGAAGTCCACACTGCTCAAGCACAGGCCAAAGGCCAATATTGGACAGTTGGCGGCATGCACTTCTACAAGGCAAAACCAAATGTTGACGGTATATATACCGTCAACATTTAAAAAGTTTACTTGTCTTGACAAACTGAGTGAAGTAACTCTTATAGACCGAAAGGGTCGATGTTGGACAGTTGGCGTCATGCACTTCTACAAGTACAATTATACCTCGACAGATACCTTTTTTACAAGAGGTTGGAGAAAAATCATTGAAATAGAATCCCAAGTAAACATGATACAATAAGTGGTAATAGTGTATCACATGACATGACCATATAGCTATAGTGTATCAGAATTGACCACACAGAAGGCTTAGCCTAATTAATCACCATAAAATAAGTGGTAATAAGTCCATAATTCATCTCCATAAAACAAGTACAGCTGGTAATAAGTCCATAATTAAGTCCATAAATTTATCTCCATAAAACAAGTACAGCTGGTAATAAGTACTAATAGTCCAACACAAAATATATCCATAAAACTACACTAATGACGACCACGCAGCTCACGCATATGCTCAATGATACCATCACGCAACATCTTCTGATAAGTGGGATCGACGGCGGAAAAGCGCCATTCTACTGCAGGTGCTGGATGAATGGAACTTCCGGTCTCACTAGCTACCGGTGCCACTTCTTCCTTAACAGTAGGAGGAGCCACCTCAGCAATCTCTGTTTCCCTCAAACGACGTGCCGCTGCTCGGGTCATAGATGTCATCTGGTAAAATTGATATTCACAGGAGAGAGCGGTTGAAAATGAATGAGAGAACTATCAGAGAATCACATAAAACTAACTAGAACTGAAATACAATAATTGACAAATAAATGAGAGAACTATCAGAGAATGTACTCGTCTGCTACTTTGAAAAGAGTAGTGTAATATCAGATATCTGCACCGGAGTCACAATGTCCTAAACAGAGTAATATGGGTCATGATATGTAAAATACAAGAGAATTGAAAGATACAATGCAATCTACATGATTTCTAGGTCACATAGGTCAAAGTCAAACCTTGGTCAACCTTGGTCAATTACACTAGTCAACTAGGTCAATCCTAGTCCAGTCAAGTCTCACTAGGCCTAACCAAGCCTAGGCTATCAAACACATACCATCACAAGTCATAGAGAACTCATATTACATATATATACATTCTTACATTATATTCATATATTTGAACTTGCATTCATTCAATCATAGGCATATTTACATAGATGCTTGCTTTTCTATATTCATTAATGCATTCATTTCTTAACATATATGTATTACACTTGATTATTAGTTCATGGCATTTATGCATACATATATGTCTATCACATATGTTATCTAAACATGCATAATACATTCACCCATTCGATTCTTTATACATATGCATTATATGATTACATGTCATTACCTACATTAATGCTTACCTATACATTACATTTCATATGTTATCCAAACATTGCATTTATAACTTGCATATATCCATGTATTCCCATTTGCATACATATATGAATATTGCATTCATATGTGCTTGCCAAGATTGATGACATTATACATATATCATTTATTACATACACATGTTATATGTGTATAGGAAGAGAGAAAATGGAAGAAAGAGGGGACTAAGTTCATATGTCCAAGTGGACTGAAACAAAGATTACGATATCAGATTTAACAGTGGTGCAAAAGTGAGTGTGTGTATCCACATTCAGATTTGTGTAGTGTGTGTAAGGGTGTGTGTAGATGTGTGTGTTAACAGTGTACACAAAATCAGTATCACTGTTCTCAGATTTTAGGTTGAAAATGGGTGTGTGTATACAATCATAGGCATTGTATAAAATCGATATTCACATGCGGGTCATGGGTGTCACTGTATAAAATCGATATTCACAGGTTGAAAACGTCTGTGTCGTGTCAGTGGGAGATAGGGCTAGGGTTAGGTATACCTGGACGGGGTCGGGTAGGGGTCGCTAGAGCGGAGCAGGGGATGAGGGGGTCGACGGTGGAGGAGCGACGACAAGGTCACCAGGGGGGAGCGGTCGTCGGAGACGAGAGGGAGGGAGGCAACGCCGGAGAGCGGAGGAGAGAAACGAGAGGGAGCGGTCGTCGGAGGGAGGCAACGACGGAGGGAGGGGTCGTCGGGGGGAGGAGCTCGTCGGGGGGAGCGGTCGTCGGAGACGAGAGGGGGAGAGGGAGAGAAACGAGAGCGCTCGACGGGAGAATAAAAATTTGGGAAAGAAAATGAAATCGATCGGGTTCCCAGAACCCTAAAAAAAAGTTTTTAGTGGCGTCTAAGTGAGACGTCGCTAGACGTCGCTGTTCAGTAATAGGATAGCGACAGACATGATTAAATGTCTCCAAACGTCGCTGAATAAAATACATCAGCGACGTTTTACAACTACATAGCGACTTGTTCTTTCCAAACTATAATTACAGTCGCTAATAGTTGATAAACGTCGCTGATAGTGACGTTCAGCGACGTCATTTACATACGTCGCTAAATACACAAAACATAGCGACGTTATTAACTGGCGTCGCTAATTTGACATATTTTGGTAGTGGGAGTGTAGCAGATGGCGAGTTGAGAATTTAAATGGGATGAAGTTAATTGTTGATCTGGTTTATGTTTTATTTGACTTTAGTTTTGTCTACCTATTTTTGTTGAAGTTTCAATCTTATATATTTTCCTTGTGTGATTTGGTTTTTTTGAATTTAGTCTGAAGTTCAGTTTAGGGCAGGGATTGTATTTTAGTGTCAGTTGACTTCCTATTTTCCTAAATCTTGATTCAATATGGTTGTATAATTCTGACATTTGGTTTGTATATCTTTTCTAATTTAGAGTTTCGATTTGGTTGTATATTCATGGTCGAAGGGTGGTTCTGCATTTGTGTAGCTAGATTGAAGAGGATAAAGGGGCATGCTGTTATGGTTAGGAAGGTTGGATTAAGATGTAGATTAAACTATTGGTTTAATTTTATGTTTTGACTGTTGGTATATAATCTGATGAAGTTCAGCTTATTCTCATATTTGTTGAATTTAATTTTGGAGTCCTTTTGGTGTTCTGTTCCCGTCTTTTCTTTTAATCCCTTGAATCAAGTATGGAAGTTATATTCAAAGGGGTGTTGGCTAGGAATAGAGTGCTAGTTCTGAGGCATGCTAGACTGTAGTTGGCTTGTATATACTTTACTGGGTTTTGGTTTGAGTTTGTCTGTTGGCCTGTCGATTAGGAGGATTGCCGGGAAAAGTTTGGGCTAGTCTTGAATGTCTTGATCTTTCCTATATTAAACTTACCTTGAGCCAAATGTTTTGGGTTGAGTCATATTTAACTGGGCCACCTTGCAGGCCAATAGGTGGAGTAAGGTTGGAGTAGTTTTATTACCTTATTGTTGGTATATTTTCTTTTTCCATTTTACTAGTTTTGTTAAGTTGATTAGGAATTATAATTCTAGCAAAATATTTTCATAGTTTATTAATAAATACTTTGTTAACTAGTATATAGAAATCTCTAGTACAAATGTCTTGTTATAGTCTAATGATAGCTAGATATTATTTAAGCTCTATTCTATTAGTAGTTAGCAAAAATCTGCTAGTAGACTATTTAGATTTAAATACTATCTAAACCATGATGAGTAATTTATTATAGAGAAATATAATTAATTAGAGGGCGTAATAAAAGCTAGTTATGGTTAAAATGATTTAGTTAGCTAAATGTCTTTAATTAGAACTTAATCATCTTATACTCATACTCAGGAGGACATCCAGCTTTACCTTATACTCTCGATCACCCTGAGCAAGGCAAGTACTTTTCTATGGTTTTGTGCATTTACATATCTTGTACTCCTCTTGATGACACGCTGTGACACGATATCTTGTACCCTTGTACTTCATGTTATTGTACTTACTTGTGTCGGGGAGGGGAAATACACTAGCTATGTGACCGAACCCTGGTTCTAATATTTATGTAGATAGCTTAGGCCTCGCATCGTGCACGCGGGTCCTAAGCCGTATCGATATTCATGTACTCATGTACATATTCATGTAGTCACCCAGCCGGTCACATAGGGTAGTTGTATTTCAAACATTGAGCACATGTCATGTCTTGTACTTCAGGTTCATGGTTACTTTATGTACTTTATTTCCTGTACTTTACATTCATGTACTTTTATGTTCTTTTCCTGTACTTCATATTTCATATTCTTCTGTACTCATTTTTTATATCATAATGTTCTTGTTCATTACCTAGAACTGTACTTTGCTCTACTCCTGACTGGATATATTGCAGGTGTACTTGCAGAATATTGTTCTACCTTATGGGCCAGAGCCCGGGATCTTACATAAGTAGGATGGAGATATGACTTAGCTAGAGGCTTCAGGTTTAGACTGTTTAGCTTTACCTTTAGATATTGTTTTTAGAGTTCATAGTATATTTTATTCCTGTTGACTCTAGTACTACCTTTATGTTATATGGATTTGTGGATCATGGTGATCTTTCTGGGAACGTTTTATAGATGCTATGATTGTGCACATTCATGTTTATCTGGTTAGATTTCCCTAGCTTGGTACAGCTTACTTCGTCGTGTCTAACGACGAAGGCTAGGCGTGTCCGACTTGTATTCGATTATTCGGGAGCGGGTCGTGACATGTTTTTAGTGGTGGCCCATGCAGGACTGTCCTAATAGTACCTAACTATTAGAGTACTATTAGGGACTTGTTAAACTTGGGAAAACTTGATCACAGCATAGGACTGCGGGAAAATGGTTATGGGTATATCTTACTAAGTCGGGTTATACATATTATTTCCTAGGTTTACTTATTATCTATAGTTAGGCCATTTTAACAGTTTTCTATTTTTCAGATGGTTCAGACACGCAAATATAGGAACTGTCGATTCACCTGCAGTTGACGCTTCTGAGATTCCATCACCCATGTCATTCTTACTATCACCATTGGTAGTACCTGTTGATGAATATGTTCCAGGAGATTCCTTGATGCTCAAAGGGAGTAAGCCATTCTTTCTCAAGCCAGACTTGTAGATGTGCATTCCGAGTCAGAGAGGACTTCTGAATTCCAGACTCTCATACCTTTGGACTTCTCTGACACCGAGTGCATATCTTGTACCAAGGAGCAGATCAAGAACCTGGAGCCGCCACTGAAGATCATCCAAGTCTCGGAGGACCCGACTACTCTGATTGAAGTCACCAATCCGGAGATCCAGATTGTAGCACTGATAATAGAATGAGACGGAAAGCTGAAATTCAGGAGAGACAAGAAGACTTATGACAGAGATAGTAGCTATTATGGATCCGCATAGCGCCGCCACACTCAGACAATGCCCTTTCAACTGCGCCATCAGATTCAAACTCAGATGATGACCATTTGTGCTTTCTGCCGCCATCCAGGACATCGCTTCGAGGAATGCCGCAAGAGACTCAGACTCTGCCTATATTGTGTATTGTGGAACTTCTGCCCACCGAATGAAAGATTGTCAGCAAGTTGCGGATCACAAAGGCCGAGGAGCATCAGGATCTCAGCAGCCAGCACGCTAGCAGCCGTATATTCACTACTAAAATATGATCTATTAGCGACGTAATTTAGTGATGGAATAAAATAACGTCGCTAAATATGGAATATAGCGACTCCTTTCTATAGACATCGCAAAACGTCACTGAATAGCGACGTTCAGCGACAGGAGATAAATTACGTCGCTGAATAGCGACTTTCAGTGACATATTATAAAAGTATGTCGCCATATATTAAAATGTTTGCGACGTTTAGCGACGTCGACTCTTGACGTCGCTAACATTTTTACTTAGGGCACACTGTTTCCTTTTTCCTCCCTCAATCCAAAATTTTAGAATTTTCCCTCGAGCTCTTCCCCCCGGCGACCCCTTCCCCCCCACGGCGACTCCCCTTCCCCCCCGGCGACCCCTACCCCCCCCTCCAGCGACCCCTACCCTCCCCTCCGTTGAGCTTCTCCTCACCCAATCCGAGCTCCTCCTCCTCTTCCTCAGGTAAACCCTAACCTAACTCCTCTCCCTCCTCCTCCTCCTCCTCCTCTTCCACGGACACACACATACGGACACACACACATACACACACACAGACACACACACACACGGACACACGGACACACGGACACACACACACATACAGACACACACAGACACATACACGGACACACACACACACACGGGCCGAACCCAATCGGATAAACCCGTTAATGGGTTGGGTTAGGGTTGAAGATACTCGGATTTGGGTTAAAATATTTGAACCCGATCAACAATCGGGTTGGGCTCGAGTTCATGTGTCGGGTTCATGTCCAAGTCCGATGGCTTGTCCGGTTGACTGTTTTGACCATCTAAATAAATGTAAGTAGTGAAAACTGCTATAAAGCTTACTAAAAAAGATTAGTCCAATATAATGTTGGGTTGGTCAGAACCATTATTGCTCAAAGTAAGATTCGACATTCTCCTAGTCGATTTGTTCTCAGTGAACGCTCGTTGTACAGTCAATAGAACTTATGGAATTCTATTTGTATCAACTCCTTTTCGGAATAACCACTAGAGTGTTGAAAGAATGGACTGGCTGATAGAAAATGTTTCTACTCACCCTCCATAAGAGCTGGTGCTCTCTTTATATAGGGGTATGTTTGGATAGTAAAAGAGAGGAAATTAAAAAACTGCATATACATGTAGTACGTACATATATATATTTTACATATGTATTTTTCTTTTATCCTAGTTCTTATCTCCTTCCATTTGTTTGATGACTAAACATAAAAGAAATGAGGATGTGAGAGAGTTGATTATTGAATTAACTCAAATACTTAAACGATGACTAAACATATAGCAGTCCATTCATTTATTCATTCACCCATTCACCATTCATTTATTCATTCACCCATTCACCATTCATCCATATCCACTCATTCATCCATCCATTCATCCTTCACATATAGCAGTCCACTCATTTATTCATTCACCCATTCACTATTCATTTATTCATTCACCCATTCACCATTCATTCATTCATTCACCCATTCACCATTCATTCATCCATTCACCCATTCACCATTCATTCATCCATTCACCTATTCACCATTCATTCATCCATTCATGCTTTTCATCAAAAATAGTCACTTAACCCCCTTCATGTTGTGAGTGTGTGTTGTTATTGAGTTAGTGAGTTGAGAGTTTAGTTAGAAGAGTATGTTAGTGGTTAGATAATATGTTAAGGAAAGGTTTGGTAATAGGATGTGGTTTGTGTTAGAGAGTTAAAAAATTGTGGAAGATATGTTAGTAAGATTTTATATTAGAAGTTTTGTATTAGAGTTAGATGTGGGCTAGAGTGAGCGTGACAGGTTGAGATATCTTGTGATACCAAGATGGTATCACAAGAT
The DNA here is from genome assembly GCA_029216955.1 of Iris pallida. Classification (NCBI taxonomy): domain Eukaryota; kingdom Viridiplantae; phylum Streptophyta; class Magnoliopsida; order Asparagales; family Iridaceae; genus Iris; species Iris pallida. The sequence goes on along the minus strand of JANAVB010019800.1, from coordinate 9,623,592 downwards.
AATTAGGATTTATCCTAGCTATGAAAGGGTAAGGTAATAGGGTAAGTTAAGGTAATTGCCTAGAAGCTAAGGTATGAGTCTAAGGTGTTAGGATATGGTTAGAAATTGATTGTCTTGGTTGGTAATGGTTAGGATTAGTGCTCTTAGACTAGTTTTGATCTCGGTTGACCGTTTTGACCAAAAGTCAACGAAAGTCAACCAAAAGTCAAAATTAGCCTAAAAGTGACTAGAATTGACCCGAAACCAAACCAGAGTTGACCAATTGACTAAAAGTCAATAGTTGGTCAACATTACCCGATGGATCAGACCCAACCCGAGTTCAACCCGATCCTTCGGGCTTGGTCTTGGACTTCATATGTTGAACCCGAGGTCGGGCCGGGCTTGGGCTCGGATTAGGCTTATGATTCATCTGGTTGGGCTCGGGTTGACCTCAAGCCCGACCCAACCCGCCCGAGTTGCACCCCTACACACGATTACCATGTCTCTCTACTATAATATACACTAGGAAGTTCGGACACTGCAAATATCGGTGTTTCTTCCATGTCTATGTCTAGTGAAGGATAATTGCCTCGACTTAGTCAACTTCACCCAGTTTGACTAGTTTGTCCAAAATATTGACTTAGTCAACTCAACTTCACCCAGTTTGACTAGTTACTGTGCTGAACATGTGTGTCCATCTTTGTAGAATTATTTCCAAATGGATAGGAATTACTACTCGCGGAATCGTTCATGGATGTACAATCGTCGTCCTGATGATATGTGTGGTGTACGGGATGAATACATAGCGGGTGTGAAATATTATAACGTGAAATATTATCAAGAAGTAGAAGTGACATATCATTTGTACTCGAGGGGTTTTATGCCTAATTACTATCAGTAGACCGCACACGGAGAACTTATGTCTTTAGCATCAGAGCCGGAGCCTTAAGTTGAGCCGAATATGCATGCGGGACCTAATTTTGTTTCAGATAATCATGCATACGACGACGGGTGCATGAACACGGTTTTCGACGCTGCGGGGCCTAGTTTCGTTCATGATGCAGCTGAGGAGGCACCGAATGTTGATGCTGCAAAGTTTATGGAGTTGCTGGAGAATGTAAGGACTCCATTGTATCCTTGTTGTGAGGATCATTCCCCGTTGGAGGTGGTTACAACACTGTTGAGCATTAAGTCATATTTTAACATGTCGCAAGAATGCTACAACCGAGTGTTGGAGTTGATTATAGAGATCTTGCCGGCGGGTGCTAAGTTACCTAAAGACTTCTATCGGTCTAAGAGGATCGTGAGATCGCTCTGGATGGGATACGAGAAAATTGATTCTTTTCGCAATGGGTGCATGCTGTACTACAAAGACGACAAAGACGCAGATGTGTACAGATTTTATGGTGCTAATCGCTATAAGACAACTAGTACAGGAAGGTCTACCGATGCAAGAAGACCGACCGATTCAATGCACTACTTGCCTTTAACGCCGTGGTTACAAAGATTATTTATGGTGAAAGAGACGGCAGAAAATATGAGTTGACACATGCGAGAATAGATTGAAGGAGTGTTGGATCACCCATCCGATGGAGAAGCGTGGAAGCACTTTGATCGAGTGAATCCTGATTTTGCTTCAGATCCGCGTAATGTCAGGTTGGGGCTATCTTCTGACGGTTTTACTCCTTTTGGTCTTTTGGGATCCCAGTATTCGTGCTGGCTTGTGATTGTCACTCCATATAACCTACCGCCTTGGATGTACATGAAGACTCAGTACATGTTTCTAACCGTTATAATTCCTGGTTCGAACAATCCCAAGAGGAACATTGATGTGTACTTACAGCCTTTGATAGATGAGTTGAATCAGTAATGGGAAGTAGGCACTAACACTTACGATGTTTCCAGGAAGCAGAATTTTCAGATGAAGGTAACCCTTATGTGGACCATCAACGACTTTTCGGCCTAAGAAATGTTATCAGGATGGAGCACTCATGGCCGTCTCTCATGTTCGTATTGCATGGACCGTACTAAGGCTTTCCGCTTGAAACACGGAGGAAAATCGTGCTTCTTTGATTGTCATCGGCAATTTTTGCCAAAAGATCATCCGTTCAGAAGGAACAGGAATGCATTCCGTGCCGGCATTGTAGAGAAGGGTGATCCACCGCCAAGGTGGTGCGGAGCCACGATATGGGAGGAGGTTAGAAATTTTCCAAGTGCTATCGAAGATCCTACAATTGGGTACAAGTGTAATAGATTTGGTAGAGATCATAATTGGACAAAGAGGAGCATATTCTGGGATCTGCCATATTGGAGTACCAATCTGATCGGACATAATCTTGATGTCATACATATTGAGAAGAATGTGTTTGATAACATAATTAATACTGTGATGGATGTAAAGGGAAAAACGAAAGACAATCCCAAGGCCAGGTTGGACCTAGAAGAAATATGCAAACGCCCTGCGTTGCATTTAATAGAGAAGAATGGAAAATAGTTTCTGCCGAAGTCAATTTTCTCACTGGACAAGGAGGATAAAGTGAGACTTTGTCGGTGGATCTAGGGCCTAAAATTTCCAGACGGATATGTGTCAAATCTGAGAAGATGTGTCGATCCGAAGGAAAAAAATTGACGGGTATGAAGAGCCACGATTGTCACGTATTCATGGAGAGGTTAATTCCGATTGCATTTCGGGAATTCTTACCGCAGGCAGTTTGGGATCCATTAACGGAGCTTAGCATATTCTTCAGGGATCTTTGTTCTAAGAAATTGCTCGTTGATCGTCTAAAAAGGCAAGAGAAGGACATTGCGGTAACACTGTGCAAGCTAGAGAGGGTGTTTCCTCCTGGATTCTTCGACTCTATGGAGTATTTGTTGATTCATCTATCCTATGAGGCACGTGTTGGTAGACCCGTCGAATATCGATGGATGTACCCGTTCGAGCGATATTTGAATCACCTAAAAAGAATGGTAAAAAATAAGGCACGGGTCGAGGGTTCTATTTGTGAAGCCTATGTTCTCGAGGAGATTACAAACTTTTGTTCGATGTATTTCAAGCCTCATATTGCAACTAATAGAACGAGAGCTTCCAGAAACGACGACGGAGATCATGAATATAATGATACAATACTGAAGGTATTCAATGCTCCAGGAAAGCCATCGGGTAAAATGAAGAAGAGATATCTGAACGATGATGAGCTAAGGGCTGCTCAGGTATATGTATTACTCAACTGTGACGATGATGAAGTAGAGAAGTTAGAGGGGTAAGTAATTAATACGTCGATATTATTTTAATAGTGTTAATTATTATACTATTACATTAACTGAACGATGTTGTTTTTAGAATATTTAATGATGATGTGAGGTCAGATAGGCCACACATAACAGAAGTAGAACTAGAACAAGAAATGAGGCATTATTTTGCATCATGGTTGAGTGCATATGTAAGACTTGAGAACTCTGTAATTACCATTCTGTATATGCACTTGAGAATGAGCTTAATTTATTTTTTCGTAGTATTTAGGTCGATCGTCCATACGCAAGACTTGAGAATGAGTCTATTAGAACGCTAGCCAAGGGACCAATTTATGCTGCAAAAATATGGCCAAGCTACTGTGTTAATGGGTTTAGGTTCAAGTCAACAACTTGCCCGATCAGAGATAACTTTGTGGATCTCGATTCCACCAAAAATAGCTATTTGTGTATCAGATCTTTGAACTACAAAGATGTTGATATGGACAACGATTTCTATGGCGTCCTACGAGAGATTATGGAGCTGACATATAGTTATGGAATAGAGCCTGCTAAAATTGGGTTATTCAGGTGTGACTGGTTCGATCTGATTGAAGGTCAAGGTTGGAAAGTAGACAAGCACGGTCTTGTGGATATAAACTATCGACGTCGATATCAAGCCTATGAACCATTTGTCCTATCAAGTCAGGCTCAGCTCGTGTACTTCACAAGTTATCCTAAACGGGGAACAACAAGGTCAAACTGGTGGGTGTAGAAGCATGAAAATGAACAGAAAATTCTAAGCGGCTCAAGATTAGGAGAGTTTCATGCAGCTCAAAAGTTCATTAGAGTTTCATGCGGCTCCAAAGTTTCCAGCAAGCCACGTGGCTTTATGCGGTTCAAAAAGTCCTTCACAAACCGGCCATAATTAATGCAGCTGGCTCATTTAATGCCCTCATGCGAAGCGACGGCTCTGACACGAAGATTTGATAACCCTAACATAAAAGCGAAATAATGACCTTGACGTAGTGGCAGGCTCCTAGGGAAGACAAGAAAATCTTCACAGCTGGCACAGTCCACCAACCCTAAAAATCTTCCTATACGGCTACCATCCCTCATGCGGCAGCCACTCTCATGCGGCTGCCACTCTCATGCGGCCGCTACCCCCATGCGATTGCTACTCCCATGCGGCTCGGATCATGGGGCCATCCTCATGCGGCTCGGATCATGAAGCAGACCTTATGCGGCTCGGTCATGAGACATCTTCCATGCGGCTCAGTCATGAAGCATACTCCATGCGGCTCGGTCATAAGACATCTTCCATGCGGCTCAGTCATGAAGCATACTCCACGCGGCTCAGACAAGAGACATCTCATGCGGCTCGGTCATGAGACGTCTCCCATACGGTTCTGACACGAGGCCACACTCATGCGGCCCAACCATGACAGTCCTCCATGCGGCTCACAGCAGTTGGGATACGTGGCGGGAGCTGATCGAGTCTCAATAATTCATATTTATTGCAGTCAATGAGGGACATGTGGCAGGAGCCGATCAAATCTCAATAACTCAGATTTGCTGCAATCAACATAACCGTCCAGATTTGGTCAAATCTCAAACAAACCAGATTTATTGCAATCATCATAATCATCCAGATTTAATGCAATTATTACAATCCGAATTTATGGCAATCAATATAATTACCCAGATATATTACAATCGTAACAAACCAGATTTATGGCAATCAACATAATGGTTCGGGGCTCAGAATCCGCCACATGGATATACATCTCCACCCATGATGCCTATAAATCGCAAGGTGCCATTCCCTTGTAAAAAAAGGAGGCACAAAGAGGCACATACGCAGAGAGCACAGAGATATACGCACAGAGCCAGACACAGAGCGAGCCACATTCGAGCAAGAGCATTTCTTTTCCGGAGCCGAAGCTGCGTCCGATCGTCGAAGGAGTAAGGCAGAGCTGCCATCGCTTTCCCGAGCCTCTACCGTCACCCTCCAGAATCAAAAATAAACAATTGTACTTAGATTGCTGTACCTAGGTTTTCATTCCTAGGCTTTCTTTGTATGAGCGAGTTTGTATTGTGAAATAAAAGTCCAGACCTCCCATAAAACTATTCTGTTCTTTTATAATCAATGACAAACACGATGGCGACTCTGCTGGGGACGAAATTCTCCACGGCTGAGAAGTTGGCGACGCAATCGGATACAGCCAAACTTGGCTCCACACAACAGATGCTGGTCGTCCGCTTCGACCAACAGGCGTTTGAAGAAATGCTCTCCGATGGGAGCGCTAGCCCGTTCCAGAAGCGAGACCGCACAAAGAAGGCCCGTAGGGAGTGGAGGCCCAAATCATTTGCTCCTCCCCAAGCTCTGGACGAAGTACTCTCTGTTGCCCAAGACAGCAAGGGCGACTCTCATGCGGCCCCACTTCAGACCATAGAGGACTCTACTATCCCCAAGTCCGACAGAGGAAAGCACTACGATGCTGGACTTGTAGGGACAAAGAGGGACTCTATGTGGTCCAGGAAGAAGCCGCATAAGGGTGCTAGCCACATGAAGACTCATGCGACTACAAAAGCCAGCCGTATGCAGAAGGCCCATACGGCCAAGACTTCCAGCCGCATGGAGGAGGCTCATGCGGCCAAGACTTCCAGCCGCATGGAGGAGGCTCATGCGGCCACGTCTTTCAGCCGCATACAGAAGGTTCATGCGGCCACAAACTCCAGCCGCATGTAAACTATTCAGGCGGCCACAAATGGCAGACGCACGCAAACTGCTCATGCGGCCACAAATGCCAGCCGCATTAAGCTGACCTATGCGGCCACCAATCCCAGCCGCAGACTATCTGCTCCATGCGGCTCGGGTTCAGTCTTTGACCGTCTCTCCTGCGGTCCTGATCTCTCATGCTCTCAAGAAAAAGTGCCAGATTCTGTACAGCACCATTTGGACGCTTCCTACTATGCATCCTCAAGGGCTAGAGCAAAGAAGTCTAGGACAGCACGGGCTCGGCGAGCTCAATCGGCTGTCCCAACCTCTGACCATCCAAGCGCTCCGCTTACTGTTATGCGGGCCTCTGATGGGAAGTTGTACAGAACCACTCGAGTCCAGCCCCCGATGGAAAATAGATAGAGTGGTTCCCAAAAGTCTCCCAACAACAAGGGAGCAGACATAGTGCCAAAACACTAGGATGCTCGGGACCCCCGGGCCCACAAAATGAGTGTAAAGGTTGCTCGAGATGCATCTGACTTGCGTGACGTGATCCTTCACAAGCGCAAAGAAAGAGAAGAAGCCTCGGTGTGCGGAGAGTCCTCCCACGGACATCACTACACCCAGGTCATTGTCAACTGCTGCTGCAATAACGCGACAGTACGAGAAGACCGACGGTCCGTCTTCCAAAGACTGCAACAACCAAGTTCAGAGGACGAGGCGCTTCTCGTCGCCTCTTACAATTCTGCTCAGAGAATCCCTGCCGACGGGAGAGGGAAGAAAACAAATATCTCCAGCCCAAAAATCTCAACTAAGAAACTCTCATCTAAGCGGTTGCCCACAACCAGAGTTTTCCAAGGTACCCGTTCGAAGATGAAATCTGCCACATTGGGAGATTCGTCGTCCACACCATTGGGGGTCACTGGAACCGGGGGCAGCACTCCTCCGAACATCCATGACAATTCGGTGTTCCAAGAAGACGAGCCAGGGAAAACGATTCCCCCGACAGACGCAGCAAGTTCCGACGTCCTCGAGGACGTTCACAACTCTCAAGACGAGGCAAGCTCTGAAGCTGGGGGTACTACTCCTTCTGAGTTCGAACCGGAGGAGAACATTCCCACATACCCTGACGACTTCTCTGTACAAGGGTATGATTCGGAAAGCACGTCGTCTACCGTCCCTTCCGTTTCTTCTCATAAGAGGACGGCATTCATGACAAACAACGATTAAGACGGTCCCAGTGATCGCCAATGCATCGACACTCTGGAGGCCATACTGCGTACCTTGGTCAAATCTGTGGATGAGATCAAAGCGGCTCTTCCAACTCTGCAAGGAAGGACGCCTGGCCAAACAAGCTTGGGTCCCGCGGTCAATGCAGACTCAAACTCAGCTGCACCAAACCCGGGCGATAATCCTCCTGAAATATCGGCTCCCACCACTGCAGATGAGGCCAGGGAGGCAAGAAGAGAGTTCCAAGAGCTCCGGGCCATGTTTTACGCCCGAAAAACCTCTCAAGACCTCAGAATACGGCAACCGTATCCTGCTGCAAGGAGGGATGTTCCTTTCCCACCAAGATATAAGCCATTCAATATCAATCCCTATAATGGCAAAACTTCTGCAAGCCGATACATCACTTACTTCGAGGTCACAACCGACCATCTGCCCTATGACGATGCCATCCTTACGCGATTATTCATCGGGGCATTGGAAGGGGTCGCCTTCGACTGGTACCGCAACCTGCCGGACAACTGCATCTATTCCTTCACCGGCTTCAAACGTATATTCTTGGAGAGATTCTACGAAGTAGGACAAGACGTGACGATGTCCACCCTCATGGACGTCGTTCAAGGAGAGAAGGAGATGACAAGGAACTATATTGAGCGGTTTCGTCAAACCGCAATGAAGTTGCCTTCTGGTAACCCTGATTCCTCCTTAATTAAAATTTGCCAAAAGAGGCTGCTCCCAACAATCAGCCTCTGGATGGGCGAAAGTCAATTTAAGGATTAAAAGACGTTCATCATCAGTGCTACTAGAGCCGAAGAGAAGTTGAAAAAGGCTCGCCAACTGGGATTGCACATCTCGGAGGGAGAGGACAAAGGTAAACGCCCTAATGCCAACAACAACAACGACGGTAATTCCTCCAACAATCGAGACAACAAGGGCAAGCAGGCTATGGTGGTCGACACAGCCCAGAAGCCAGAATCAAAGCCGACAGAAAAGCAATGGCCGCAGATGACTTACTCCTTTGAAGATGGCCATGTCAAGCCCATCTTGGACATGCTTATCCAAGGAGATAGAATTCAGCTCCCTCCACCAAGACGGGAACCTCGGTCGATAGAAATGAAGAGCCCTAAGTACTTTTATTTCTATCGCTATGTCCACCATGCTACGTAAGACTGCTTCCAACTGAAGCGGTACATCCAGTATCTCATCGATTATAAGGCTTTGGCCATTGATTTCGAAGAAGTGACCATGGCAGACAACATGGCGTCAGTACAGTTCGGCAGCTTCCCTCCGACAAAGACTCAAGACGACGTAATGCCCATCCCTCGGGCAACAATGGAGGTTGCTAATCTTCCACCTCTTCGATACCAGGTTGCTGGTCTAGTGCCCCTCACCACATCACGAGGGAAGGTTATGTGGGTCCATCCAAACCTGGTACCTGAAGTGACTCAGTCCGTACCGCCCTCCACTGGCAAGAAAAAGAGTAGGAAAGTCAAATCCTGCCGCACAATCTCGACAGACATCGAAGAAACTACAGCTGTCGTCACCCGGTCGGGTGCACAATCCCAACCTCCACCGATTAACTCGGCTGAAGATCATCAGCCGGCCACTGCTAACGCTCCAGGACCTTCTCGGCCTCCGACGACCGACAAGCCTAGGTCGAAGGAGACTCGCTTTGACAAACCACTCCGAAAAGAGGTGCCTTATAGGCTGGAGAGGCCCTACAACTTTGATATCTTGGCATAATTGGCCAACACACCGGCCAAATTGTCATTATACGAGCTCCTGAGACTCTCCAAAGATGTTCGCGTTGTGCTGAGCGATGCCCTCCAGAATGCCGACGCATATCTGGCTCAGGTCAATCTCATTAGAGAGAGCCCGCCTACAGATCTCCATAACAGCGCTTGCACAGGTGCAATGCCCAACATTGTCTTCACTCCGCAGGATATGCTCATTAAGACCAACCTGTACGATCGTCCATTGTATTACACTGGATACATCAATGACGTAATGGTGGATCGGATGTACGTTGATCCTGGTTCTTCCATAAGCATCATCTCGAAGAGTCTGTTGCATCATCTTCACATCCCTATGTATCGCCTGACACCGACAAGCACCGCCATCAGCGGTTTCAATTCGGGCAGGAGCTACCCGATCAGGAAGATTCGCTTGAAGTGCCAAATCGGCGACCTTCAGTCAGAAGTGACCTGTTATGTCATAGATGAAGACACTTCCTACAATATTCTCCTGGGGCATCCCTGGATACATGATTACATGATCGTGCCTTCTACACTGCACCAGTGCTTCAAGTATGTCGATAAGTACGGTTTTGTGAGGACAGAATTTGCCGACATCGATCCCTTTAAAGGGGTCGAATCCTACTACTCGGACTCTTGCTTATACGAGAAGTCGAGGAGATACCTTGTCGAAGGAGATACACAAGCTCAAACTGAGACAGCAATGGGATCAGAAGAACCTTTGACGATCCACCTTCAAGCTCGTAAACCTGACAAAACTGCACCCCTTACAGCCACTCTGCATAAGGATGCAATCAGTCTCTCGGCACAAGAGGGATAAATGATAATCCGACTGCCAAGGTCTGGCCAAGCGCCGAATCCCATGACAGAGCCACTGACAATCAGACTGCCGAGAGCCGGCCAGCAACAAATGGAGAAGCCCAATCCCTCTGTCAAACCAATGACGATTCACCTTCCCAAGATGAATTGTCAGCCCAATACGAAGTCAGGGACTGCTAGCGAGCCAACAACTCCCCGTCCAGTATCGAACACCAAACTGGGGGTCGCTAGTTCGCTAACGACTCCACATTTTTCCTCCACCAGTAGAACCCTTGATGATTAAGCTGTCCAAGTCATCCTCTCAGTCTTCATTTATACTGGGGGTAGCCGAAGAAGAATCAGAGCTGGCCAAGTATGTAGCTGCTTACACTGATGTTCCATCCGCAGATGATGTAATCCCACTGGAAAAGATACCTTACTTTATCAATAAAGGGCTATCTTTGAACTACCTCGAGCTTAATAAGCTTTGTACAATGTATGCTATAGAACACGGTATAGGAACCCACCTACAAACACAGGTGACAGGTGTCTACACCGCAAACCAACTTACTCCAGTGAAAGACGCTTACCGCATACTCGAGGGAGAGGGTCGTCCAATCATCTTCGGCCGGAAGAATGATCCACAACCCTTCATGATAGAAGAAGTTGATCTCGAACCCGACACCGGAAGACTGCCCCTTTATCTGTATAGCCCCCAATTCAAGTACCTCATACAAAAATAGGGGTATGATCTGGAAACTACGCCAGGCTTGAACTACGGCACTGGTCGGCAGTTACCTTTACAGTTACCAGTTCCGGCTGGGAAACCACGGGATTACTACAATAAGATCCGATGTGGGCTGGGTTATGTTACACCTGCAACGACCCCTGAAAGCTCAGATGAGGAATGCGACTGGCATTCACACTCAACCGAATCACCAACTTCTGATTCATATGTCAACATCGGGGACGTATTCAGGCAAGTCTTGTCTGTTAATATAGCATTCGCCAATGCCTACGAAAAAGATGAAGACATTCCTGAACTCCTTGAGTTAGAGCCGTGGGCCCAACAGCTAGATGCACAATAGGAAAAGCGGTTCGGACAAAGTGAGCCTCCTACTGAAGATGAAGTTACGTAAGTTGACCTCGGCGATGAGTCTTCTCCAAAACCAATCTTCGTTAGTAAAAGCCTGACACACGAAGAGCGAGAATCGCTACTGCAACTCGTCAAAGAATATATTGATATGTTCGTCTGGAGCTATGAAGACATGCCAGGGCTAAATCCCGAAGTTTCACTTCACAAGCTCAACATTCGGCCGAACGCAAAGCCAGTCAAGCAATAGCAACGACGCTTCTGCCCGGACATCATGAATGCTATTGAAGCTGAAGTCAACAAATTTAATGCTAGCGACTTCATTCGTGAGGAATAACATCCAGACTGGGTCGCCAACATAGTACCGGTCCTCAAGAAGAATGGGAAGATTCGAATCTGTATCGACTTCCGCAATCTGAATGAGGTATATCCTAAAGATGAGTTCCCCCTCCCTATCACGGACATCATGATTGACAACACCTGCGGCTTCGAGCGCATGTCATTCATGGACGGCTTCTCGGGATACAACCAAATCAAGATGTCTCTCGACGATGAAAAGCACACATCATTCCGAACACCGATTGGCACATACTGCTACACAGTCATGCCTTTTGGTTTAAAGAATGCTTGCACCACGTATCAAAGAGCCATGAGTATTATTTTTAGAGACCACTTACGCAAGACCGTGGAGTGCTATGTTGATGACATCGTTGTCAAAATTTGCTATAAGAGAGACCATCTGCAGGATCTGAGGACGATATTTGACCTGATACGAGCGCACAACTTGAAGATAAATCCTACCAAATCCTTCTTGGGCGTATCCAGTGGAAAATTCCTGGGTTTTATCATTACCGCCCAGGGAATTTATATAGATCCGGAGAAGACGAAGGCAATCATGGAGATGAGTCCCCCGAAAAATCTCCGAGAACTCCGAGGCCTTCAATGGAGGCTAGCTTACATCTGGAGGTTCATTTCTAACCTCTCCGGGCGATGTCAGCCATTCACTCACCTCATGAAGAAGGACGTCTCATTCGTATGGGATGAAGAACGCCAACGTGCCTTCGATAGCATCAAAGAATATCTGTCGAACCCTCCAGTCCTGGTCGCCCCGGTCGCTGGAAAACCATTCTTGCTCTATGTACGAGCGATGGAACATTCTCTCGGTGCCCTAATAGCACAAAACAATGATACAGACCATGAGTAGGCTATATATTACCTTAGCCGAATGATGATGGCGCCGGAGCATCGATATACTGCCGTGGAGAAGGAGTGCCTCGCCCTGGTGATCGCCATTCAAAAGATGCGACACTATGTCACGGGACAAACCATACATGTGATATCACGAGTTAACCCTCTCAAGGTCCTCATGACTAAACCGGGGGTACTCAGCTCTCGCCTCGCTACATGGGCGATATTGTTGTCTCCCTACCACATGACCTTCGTCCCGCAAAAGGCTGCTAAAGGTCAAGCTCTAGCAAATTTTTTAGCGGCCCATCCAGGTTCGGAGTCAACTAGAATATACGAAGAGATTCCAGATGAGGTTTCCGACTCATATGTAGCCTCTCATGATACCATATGGCGAATGTTCTTTGACGGTGCTTCAAGAACCGGGCCCAAGGGCAACATAGTCGTTGGAGTCGGAGTGGTGCTAATTTCTCTTTCCGCGCTGGTGATCAATCGGGCTTACTCCCTCACGGAATCCTGTTCAAACAACGTGGCCGAGTACAACACTTTGGTCATTGGCCTCCGACTTACAAAAGAGCTGGGGGTAGAGTATCTGGAAGCATATGGCGATTCATAATTAATCGTCAATCAGATCTGGGGTTCATATGAAGTCTGCCATGAAGATATGATCCCCTATCACCAAATAGCGATCAACATCATTTCGTCATTTGAAACGTTCTTCATAGAACACGTTCCCAGACTCCAAAATATCGAAGCCGATGCCCTAGCAGGCCTTGCCGCTTCCCTAGCAGTTTCGAACCATACTCATCACTTGGTGGACGTGATAAGCCATGAGTTGGTCTGTCCCAAGAATAACGTTCAATTTGTAGCGAGTTATTTCGCTCAGACGGTCGACGAAGCACCAGACTGGAGACAGCCATTCATAGACTTCGTAGTTTATAGCATTTTGCCCGAGAACCCAAAGGAAGCCACTTCTATTAGAAGGTATTCCTTCAGATTCTTCTACGATACAGAGACGAAAATGCTGTATTAACGATCCTACGATGGATTACTGCTTCGGTGTCTCTCAAATGCAAAAGCCAAAGAAGCCGTACGCGAAGCTCATGACGGCGTTTATGGGGCCCATCAGCCTGGCCCGAAGCTACAAGACCGCCTTCGCCGAATGGGCTACTACTGGCCCACGATGGTAGCAGATGCGATAGACTATACAAGAAAGTACAAAGCCTGTCAGGTCCACACAGATTTCATCCACCAGCCATCCGAGTTTCTACACCCGACGGCGGCGTCCTGGCCATTCAAAGCATAGGGAATGGACATCATCGGTCCAATCACTCCGCCATCGTCCTGAGGACATCGCTTCATACTCGCAATCACAGATTACTTCTCCAAATGGACGAAGGCTATTCCGCTGGCAGAAGTGAAGACTTCAAACATGATCAGCTTCCTCAAGCACCACGTTATCTATCACTTTGGATTACCCCGAAGGATCGTCCACAAAAATAGTCTGCAGTTCGCAAGTCACGCCTTCTATCGGTTCTGTAAAAAATACCGAATCCAGAATGTTGTCTCAATATCATACAATCCGGCAGCGAATGGGTTAGCAGAAGCATTCAATAAAACTATCATCAAGCTGCTCAAGAAGTTCGTGTCTTCCAACAAACGTGACTGGAATGAGAAGCTTGGCGAATGCTTATGGGCGTACCGTACCACAGTACAGACGGCCACTGGGAATACACCATTCTCTCTGGTGTATGGAAGTGAGACGGTTCTCCCATTGGAGACTCAAATCCCCTCGCTCCGCGTCGCCCTTACCTACAATTGACCACGAACGATAATTACCGCTGTCGGCTACAAGAGTTGGAGGCCTTAGATGAAAAGCGCCTACTAGCTCAGCAACGAATCGAGCTATATCAAGCACGCATCTCGGGAGCCTTCAACAAGAAAGTTAAGATCAGAACATTCCAAGTGGGCGATCTCGTGATGGCAGTTCGGAGGCCGATGGTTATGACTCACAAAACCGTCGACAAATTCCAGCCAAAGTGGGAAGGTCCATTTGTCATCGAGGTTGTATTCTCTAATGGTGCTTACCGCCTCGCGAAACAAAACGGAGACTTGCTCATGTTGCCCATCAATGGCAAGTTCCTGAAGAAGTATTATGTCTGAAACGACATCCTCCAAATCCCAGATTGTTGAGTTATATACCCTCTGGTATCGCTGAACTTACATTCTGACTCTAAATCTCCCAGATTGTTGAGTTATGTACCCGCAGGTACCGCTGAACTTACACTCTGGTCACTCCAGATGAATCTATATCGCATCTTTTAGGTAGTAAGTCATGTATGATCATACCTCTGAACTTTCTTCCTAAAAGAGCTCCCTCCTCATGATCCACTACCCGCACTTTCAGTACACAAAAAAGGGTAACAGATCCACAAATTTCCCGAAACAACCACGTCGATGTTACCACTGAGTTGTTTTACTTCCATCAAAAACAAACCACCCCTCACGTAGAACTTCCACGTCCTCATTACCTCTGAGTTGTTCTATGTACCCTTCATGGAGCCCATTCCTACCACATCCTCATTATCTCTGAGTAGGAAGGCTCCATCGAAGAAACCCTCATATTTACCACGTCCTCATTACCTCTGAGTAAGTATGTTGGTTTTCTCTCGAGTTATTATCCGTACCCAAAACCAGAGTACGCCAAGGATAATAGGCCTACAAATGTCCATTGTTAACCACAAATATCCTCCGCTGAGTCCACTCCTGCCACGTCCTCATTACCTCTGAGCAGGAAGACTCCGCGGTAAAACCCTCATATTTACCACGTCCTCATTACCTCTGAGTAAGTATGTTGGTTCTCTCTCGTCTTATTATCCGTATCCTAAACTAGGGTACGCCAGGGATAATAGGTCCACAAAAAGTCTCTCGATAGGGCAAATACTACAGGCAAAGAATAGAGCGAATATATTTTATTCATTCAAAATCAGTTATATTCACAGGACTCTTCATTCAGACAACAAGCAACAGATTACATTGATGTCCAAAAGAAGAGAAAGACAAACTACAGCTAAAGATAGACAGAAATATCAAGACAAAAGACGGACATTTATGGGAGCCCACGGATCCTAGTTGTCAGGGCGCATATACCAGTTCCACAACCATTTTTCATATGAAGGATCTATTTGAGTAAGATCCACGTCCGGAGCAGGAGGGTCAGAACTCCCAATATTACCACCCTCAGACTGGGGCTCCTCCTTTTCAGCAACTTCAATGTTGGGAGTGTTTCCCTCCCCTATAGGTGCCAGCTCTTCTTTTTGTTCTTCTATTTTTGGTATCACCTCCTCCTTAACGAGCGATGACTCTTGTTTGATGAAAAGAGGCAACAGTTCCTCCTTTACAACGATCTCAACCTTCGACAGGGATGCTGTAAGAATCAAAGATAAAAGAAACAAAGTTAGAAGATGGCCAGGTGAAACTAACTTAGTGTTTTAGGGCTTATGCGGTTCTGCTTAGCGGGGCTTTATGTGGCCCAGTCCAGATGAGCTTATGCGGTTCTGCTTAACGGGACCTTATGCGGCACAGTTCAAAGGGGGGCTTATGCGGTCCTGATTGATGGGGCTTCATGTGGTTCGGTTCAGAGGAGGGCTTACGCGGTTCAAATTGTAAAGTGCTCATGCGGCCGCAAAACGACTCTCATACGGCTCGGACATGGGGTATACCCCCATGCGGCTCGGACATGGGATGTACACACGGCACATATAGCATAGTATGCAGATTCATGAAGACGAAGAAGGCCCGCGCAGAAAATATGCGACATAGCCATGATTAGGTTCTGAGTTTATACAATTTCTCTCAAAATCCTAACCAGCAATGGCGGGGTGAACGTCAGGATGAACTTCAGGCGCCGCAGTCGACGTAGAAGCGACTCCCTTACCCTTCGCTGCAGCCTTGGAAGTCTTGGGGGCCATCGGTGATCGAAGAAGAAGAAGAAGAAGACGGCAGCCTAGGGAAAGAGAGGTTTGAATAAAAGGAGAAAGTAAAGAGTTTCTCTAAAAAGTTACTCTTATTTATAGGCGGACATGGGCTCATAAACCGACTGATACTTCAATTCGTGTGCCGCCTAAAGAATAAAATCCACGCTTCGGTCATCGAGGCAAATCTGACCCTTGGGATCCTGCCCCAAAAGACGGCTTCAAATCAAAACAAATCAAGAGCAATTAATGACGCCTACGTGGCAGAAAAGACAGTATGCGGCTAGAGTGGTCCATGCGGCTAGAGCAGTCCATGCGGCTAGGCAGTCCATACGGCCAGGCAGTCCATGCGGCCAGAAAGGCCATGCGGCTAGGAAGTCCATGCGGCCAGAATATCTTATGCGGCCAGGAGAGTTTATGTGGAAATTGTTTGCCATGAAATATAAAAGAACAGAACAATTATCGAAGGACTGGACTTTTACTTCACAATACAAACTCGCTTGTACAAAGAAAGCCTAGGGACAAAAACTTAGGTACAGCAGTCTAAGTACAATTGTTTATTTTAGATTCTGGGGGGTGACGATAGAGGCTCGGGAAAGCGACGGCAGCTCTGCCTTACTCCTTGGACGATTGGATGCAGCCTTGGCTCAGGGGAAGATCTGTTTGGCATTGAAGAAATGCTCTTTTTGCTCTCTCCCTTTTTCTCTCCAAGTGTTCTGGTGCTCTTCTCTCAAAAAAGGTCCTCTTTGCAAGGGAATGGCACCTTGCTATTTATAGGAGTGGGATGCCATCATTAGGGTCTGCAATGATTGCCTCCTTGATATGTCGGCGGCTAAGGACCAATTAATCTGGGCCCTTCATTCTGCTTGTAGCAAATTTAGGTAATTAATGTAGATTGCATTAAATCTCTGTGGACAATAAATGTTGATTACCATAAATATTCGCAACTTGTAATGACCTGCCACGTGTCCAATTTGCTCAATTTGACTTGATCTGGGCAATTATGGTGATTGCAACAAATCTAATTTTGTATTTGTTAGCACCCATAATTCCAGGAAGATAAGACTGTCACGTGTCGTGACAAGCGCCACGTGTCCCCATTGGGTCATCTTGGCAGAGCCGCATATGAGTGGGCCGCATGAGGATGAATGGCAGCATGAAGATGGACAGCCGTATGGGGACAAGCAGCCGCATGAAAGGAGTCAGCCGCATGAGGATAGGCAGCCACAGGCTGACGGGCGGCCGCATAAGGGATGCAACCGCATGAAGATGGGTGGCCGCATAGAGTAGGCGGCCGCATGAAGTGGGCGGCCGCATAAATACAGCAGCCGCATGCCTCGGGGCTCGATGGATTCTGCCAGCTGTGAGAAGATCTCCTTCTCTTCCCTAGGAACATTCTTTTATGTCAGTCATTATTGCACCTTTATGTCAGAGCTATCATCTGTCAGAGCTGTCAGCCGTCAGGGTATTAAATGCAGTACAAGACAAAGGGAAGAGCTGTTGAAGGCCACGTGGCTCCTCTCTGGGCCGCATGGAACTATTCGAGCTGCATAGACGCTTGAGCCGCATGGATCCTTGAGCCGCATGAGCTCTCTGAGCCGCATGGGGACCCTTGGCCGCATGGACTTTTCTTTATTTTTTTTCATGCTTCTACAAGACCCCCTTCAAAGTTTTTAATTTGCAAAATTAAAATACTTTGAATAAGAAGCATGGCTATGTATAACTCCTCTGGCCGTATATGATGTTCTGGCCGCATGGATGTCCCAGCCGCATGGACGTCCCAGCCGCATGGACGTCCCAGCCGTACGGACTTTTTGGCCGCATAGGCTGTCTGGCCGTATGAGCTCCTTGCCACGTCATCTTGCCACGTGTGCAAATGTTTTGCATTAATTGCCTTTGATTTGCTGTCAGATTTTAAGGCCACTTTTGGGGCAGGATCCCAAGAGTTTAACCTTATATAATCGGACCGCCTTGATAACCGAAGAGTCGATTATACTGTTCGTGGATCGATGGGTCGGTCTTTGGGGTTCTGCCTATAAATAGCAGAGTTTTTGAAAAGAATAGGCTTCTTTACTTTCTGCTTTTGCCCTAGCTCTCTTGTCTTCGTCTTCCTTCTCTAATCATCAGCAATGGCTCCCAAGAAGACTGTCGTGGCTAAGGGTAAGAAAGCAGCGTCTTCGTCGACGGCGAAGGGCAAGAAGGCTGCTTCTGTGGCGACGAACGTGGCAGCTCCTCCGCCAGCTGACATACCCGCAGTTCACCCCGACGTTCACCCCCCTATTGCTGGTAAGGACGCTGTGTTAGATTGAAACCCTAACTTGTCATGGCTACGTCGCATGTTTTATGCGCGAGCCTTTATCTTCATGTGTGCCACATGCACGTCTCGAGCCGCATGGGGTATGTTCCATGTCCGAGCCGCACTAGAACTGTTGTTATGGCCGCATAAGTACTTTGCTAATCGGGGCCGCATAGGCTCAGCATAAGCTCACTTGATCTGGACTGCATAAGCTTATGTTGAATTGGACCGCATGAACTTATCTGCTTTGAGCCGTATAAGCACATTTGATCTGGACCGCATAAACTTTAGCTGAACCGAACCGCATATGCTCGCATAATTTTACTTTGTCGTATGAGCCTCTTAAACTTATTCGAACTCTATCATATGAGACTGTGTTAAATAGAGCCGCATAACTTTATTTAGTCGCTGCAGCATGAGCCTCCACTAGTCGGAGCCGCATAAGCGTTTTCTGAGTTGGGCCGCATGAGGCTCCATTGAGTTCGAGCCTGATAGGCTTGAGAGCACCGGTCTGTTTTTTTTTATGGCCCTCTTTTTAACTTATTTCTTTTGTCTTCTTCTCAGTGAACTTGCCAGTTAATGCTGCTGGAGAACCTCTGGTGGGTCGTGCCCAAGATGCTATGGGCTATTGGTATGACCAGATAGTTCGATATGTAGCAGACCAGTTACCTAGCGACGAGCCTCCGGCGAGATTGAATGCCCTCAAGAACCAACCCTTCTACTTTCTCTGTGCTATGATGAACTCGGGGAAACTGGAAGGGGAATACCTGAAGCCTGCGTTCTTCTTCGGAGACGCCCTGACTGTGAAGAACAGTCAAGTTCTGGACGTATCGAAGAATTGGAGCTTTATTTCTAATGGGATGGCGATCCGCATCCCCCAAATGGAGCGTCACTTTCCACTATCTTGGTTTAATATGTTCCCGCTGGATAGGAAGATGGAAGAGTCTTTGACCACGACCCAGAATAGGATGTTTGTGGGCGACATCCATTACAACAACAGCTTGAAGTCAGTGTGTGCGGGCAAGGTGCATGCCAGCCGCTATGTAATGGGGTTGGCTCCGGGCACTTTTTTGAATGTGCCGGGTCCCAATTTCACGTTCTCTGCAGCCGACACTTTCTTGAACTAACTTGCTCGGAAATGCTCCTATCCCATTGGCCGGTTGACGCTCCCGAGTTGGGTACACCCCATTCCCTCATGGATCAATCTGTCTATGTGGATCTCGCAAAAGTATGAGGCCTTTCTGTGTGAGATTGGTCTTTATCATGCTATTCGGGGCACCAGCCATGGCTTGTCCATAAACAAGAGATTATTTATAGCTCTGCTGGAGATGTATAACCGCCGCACGGGAACCTTCTATACACCTGTAGGGGAAATGGGGCTTACGTTCCATGAAATGCATGCGGTTTCCAAGCTTCCTTGGGGGGATGAAGCTTTTGAGGCGTACACTCCTACGAATGAGGAGTTCGAGGAGTTGGAGGAACGGTATCCAGGCTTCGTGGCCATTTATCAAGAGATATTGTGCCACTATAGCACATGTCAGCAGATAGCCAAGAAGGACAGCAGCTCGGAAGGGAATGCTCCCCACACTAAGGACTGGGTACGCTATCTCTTCTCGATAGGTGCCTCAAGTCGAGTTACTTCCCGACGTCCTCAATCCCGGGAGGCGGTTCAAGCCTTGGTGTCGTCGGCCAAGAGGGTGGCCACCACTAGTGACAGGTTTGGGAGTCAAACCGACTCTTTTGGTTATTTTTATCAGAATACCCAAGAGCTGTCAGAGAAGGCGCTCCTGGCGGGATTCTTAATGATATGGCTGCGGAATTGCGTAGTCTCGGGAGGAGCTGGTTCTATTGAGAGAATCATTCGTAATTTTATCCTCCCGGCTGTGAAGCTGGTTTTGGGAGTCAAACTAGCTCTCCTCCCGGCCATGGTGTGCAGCATACACCGTAGCCTCCATACTTTTACGTCCAAGGTCATCGTCCGCGATGTGATGGAAGACTTTGAACGAACTGAGTTGCCCTATCATTATCTGATGGGGTGGCTGCTGATGCACTATCCATCTTTGATTAGAACAGGCTCTGAAGATGGCGTAACTGACGACGATGCTTTTATCTTCCGTTATCGCAATGAGTCTTGGGAGCACGAGACCATGCGCGCCTGCCGGATGGTGTTGGCGAGAGCACATGGGTATAACTTTTTCGTATCTGTCTTTCATTTTACTGATGAGGAAATAGCGGGCGTACATCTCGACGGTATTGGGCCGCCTCAGCTTCTAGATGGCCAGATGCTTCTGTGGTTGTGCAACATCCACCCCGCGCACCTGGTATACCGTAACCGAAATACTGTCTTCTTGGAGCCTTACCTGCCCAGCAGGTTTGCCCGTCAATTTAGGTACAGCCAGCTTTTTCTGGACAGTCCCAGCTCTGGTCTGGGTTTTGAAGGTAGCCTCCTTGATGGTATCAGGGCCTGGCACTACTACGACACGTTCCACACCCGTGCCATTTTCTTGGTTTCTGATG
Organism: Iris pallida; assembly: GCA_029216955.1. Taxonomy (NCBI): domain Eukaryota; kingdom Viridiplantae; phylum Streptophyta; class Magnoliopsida; order Asparagales; family Iridaceae; genus Iris; species Iris pallida. The sequence goes on along the minus strand of JANAVB010019800.1, from coordinate 9,602,819 downwards.
TTAAGGTGCCAGGAGAGATTTTGTATATGGCGGCCTTATACCATGTTATGGCAAACAAGTTCCCCGTCGGTTTTAACCCGGGTGCCAGTTTTGTTGTTGGTACTGGCCTGGACGAGAGGCCCTAGGGGGCCAAGACGAGGAAGAGGAAGAATAGAGTCGAAGTGCCAGACTCGGACTCTACTACCGCGGATGATGAGGGCGATGAGCATGATGCAGGTAACTCTTTCCTTCCGGTGGAAGATGTTGGGGTAGATCACTTGGTTCTGTATGAAAGCGTAGCAGGCAAATTTCCCCTGTTGGCGGTATTCCTCACTCCCAAAAATTGGCTGCGACCAGACATCGCAGGCTAACTATAAGGGAGAGAAGCGAGGAGGTCGACCCCGCTTCGGAGGTAAAGCGAGTCACTACCATTTTTATTTAGTTCTTTTTTTCTTCCAGTTTTGATCTTAATCATTTTCCTTCCCTCCTGTAGGTGTCAGAAGAAGAGGAATCTCAAGTTGCCGAGATCGTGACTCGAGATGACGGGGGCTCCGATGAGCCAGCCCCTGAAATTGCTGAATTTCATCAAGATGATGCTGATCGAGTCGTATCTCCCTTCGAGGTGGCTGGGACGGAGGAGCCAGTCGAATTTAACTTGGAGGTCGCGGGTGAGGAGACCATGTCAGCTGTGAACGAGATGCAGCCTCCATGCTCCTCTCCTGGTAAGATAAGCCGAATCTTAACTTGCAAGGAGGCCTATCTGCTCTATTATCACATCCTTCGGGTTACGTCGATTGATTGTTGTTCTGGACATACAGGTCCTGCCTCTCCAGTGCTGATGATGGGCATTGTTGAGACAGACTCTGCCGAAGGGGCACTGGCGGAGAGGAGCGTACCCCCTCCCCTTCTGGCTCATCTTGAGGGGCCTTCTGCGGGCTCGAGTTCGGCAAGTCAAGTGGTGGGATAGCCGGGACAGGGGATAATGGTCCTTGTGTCCTCTTCTGCTCGGGCGGCTCCGAGAGTCGACCTCTCTGTCCTGCCAAGTGTCCAGGCTCTTCGGGTGGCAGAGGAAGAGTTAGCCGCTATCCGCGTATCGTTCTGCTCGGAATTTGTCCCCTTGGTAGCAAGTTCTAGCGCAACTCCTTCGACGTTGTCGGCCATGCTTCCTTTGACGTCGTCCTCTACAGAGGTCCTGGACGAAGCATTACACGACGTGGTTGACAGCTTTTATCGTCACTTGAAGAGGGGGATAGCGGCTGCTGTGGAATGAGGGACCTCTTTCGTCTTGGCCCGGCAATGCGCCCAGGGTCATATTGATATCCTTAAGACTCTTCCCGGTGGGGCAGGGGTAGCTGCTCTTCTGGAGACGAAATTGCTGGAGACTGATCAGCTGGTGGCCCAGCTTCAGGTGCTGTGGCAGGCTGATCTGTCTGCTGGTATAGATCAGGAGCGCGGTTCCCTCACAGCTGCTGTAGAGAAGATAAGGGCTGCTCGGGATAAGACCAGGCCGGCCGTACTGAAGGACCTCCGCGATCTGTCTGATCGATATGATCAGTTGAGCCGCGAGAGTGAAGATGTTACGCCTCGGGAAGCGACTGCCTCCCGTGGGATCACTGACACGCGGGAGCAGATCCTTGAGCTTCAGAGGAAGTTAGCTTTCCTGGAGTCTGAGCTTGAGGCTGCCTGTACCGAAAGGGGGCTAATTATCCAGGAGGCTGACAGAGTTAATCGAGCTTTGGCTGACCTGGAAGTTGCCCTGAAGAAGTTAGAGGACGATTGGCGGGCACTCATGGACTTGGATAATGGGGAGCGGTTGTCCCAAGAAGCGGAGCGCCGAGCTAAACAGCGGCTTGAACAGGGGGCTACCTTGGTGAAGAACCGCCTCCTGGAATTATGTAATGCCGGACCATAATCGGCCTTTTTCTTCTTCTTTTGTTTCTGTTCTTTTCCTTTCTTTAAGTAGGACGTTGTCCCTAGAACATATAGTACTTTCGCCTTCCAAATAAAAGAGTATGCTTTATTCTACCCTTTACCTGTACTGCTTGTTGTGCTTGTGGTGTTATGGTGACGTTTGCCCCGCATGGGAGACTTGTTTGAGGACCTGTTACCCTTGGCATACCTTGGTTTTTAGGTACGGGTAACAAGTTTGATTGGGTATACCTAGAACAGTTCCACGGTAAAGTAGTCATGGACGTTCCGAGTATCGGGAGAAAGAATGCCATGGAGCAGCTGGGCTCCCGGGGCATGAAGAGAAATGTTGGGCCTGTACTAAAAAAGTTAGCAACAGACATTTGTGGGCCTATTATCCTTGGCGTACCCTGGCTTAAGATACGGATAATAGGATGAAAGGGAACCAACATACTTACTCAGAGGTAATGAGGACATGGCAAGCATGAGGGTTTTCTTACCGCAAAATCTTCCTGCTCAGAGGTAATGAGGACATGGCAGGAGTGGACTCAACGGAGGATATTTGTGGACCTATTATCCTTGGCGTACTCCGGTTGTGGGTACGGATAATAAATCGAAAGGGAATCAACATACTTACTCAGAGGTAATGAGGACATGGCAAGCATGAGGGTTTCTTCGACGGAGCCTTCCCACTCAGAGGTAATGAGGACATGGCAGGAGTGGGCTCAATGAAGGGGGGTACATAGAACAACTCAGAGGTAATGAGGACATGGAAGTTCTATGTAGAGGGGTGATTTGTTTTTGGCAGAATTGAGACGACTCAGAGGTAACATCGACATGGTCGTTTTGGAAATTTGTGGATCTGTTACCCTTTTTGTGCACCGAGAGTGCGGGTAGTGAATCATGAGGAAGGAGCTCTCTCAGGAAGAAAGTTCAGAGGTATGGTTACACATGACTTTCTTCCCAAAAGAGTGACCGGGATGTAAGTTCAGGGGTACCAGCGGGTACATAACTTGACAATCCAGGAATTTTGGAATCAAAGCGTAAGTTCAGAGGTACCAGAGGGTACATAACTCAATAATCTGGGGTTTTTGGAGAATGTGAGTTCAGCGATACCGGAAGGTACATGACTCAATTATCTGGGATTTGGAGAATGTGAGTTCAGCGGTACCAGCGGGTACATGACTCGATAATCTAGAATTTTGTGAATCTGAGTTCAGCGGTACCAGCGGGTACATGACTCAGTGATCTGGAAAATGTCGTTTAGACATAATATTTCTTCAGGAATTTGCCATTGACGGGCAACATGAGCAAGTCTCCGTTCTGTTTTACGAGGCGGTAAGCACCGTTGGAGAATACGGCCTCAATGATAAATAGATCTTCCCATTTTGGCTGGAATTTACCGACGATTTTGTAAGTCATGACCATCGGCCTCCGAACTGCCAGGATGAGATCGCCCACTTGGAATGTTCTGATTTTAACCTTCTTGTTGAAGGCTCCAGAGATGCGTGCTTGGTATAGCTCGATTCGTTGCTGAGCCAAGAGGCGCTTTTCATCTAAGGCCTCCAACTCTTGTAGCCGGCGACGGTAGTTATCATCCGTCGTCAACTGGTAAGTAAGGGCGACGCGGAGCGAGGGTATTTGAGTCTCCAATGGGAGGATTGTCTCACTCCCGTACACCAGGAAAAATGGCGTGTTCTTAGTGGCTTTTCGGACTGTTGTACGTACGTCCATAAGCATTCACCAAGCTTCTCGTTCCAGTCGCGTTTGTTGGAAGACACAAACTTCTTGAGAAGTTTGATGATTGTTTTGTTGAATGCTTCTGCCAACCCATTCGCTGCCGGATTGTATGGTGTTGAAGCAATATTCTAGATGCGATGCTTATCGCAGAACCGATAGAAGGCATGGCTTGCAAACTGCGGACCATTATTGTGGATGATCCTTCGGGGCAGTCCAAAGCGATAGATGACATGATGCTTAAGGAAGCTGATCATGTTTGAAGTTTTTACTTCTGCAAGCGGAACAGCTTCCACCCATTTGGAGAAATAATCTGTAATGGCGAGTATAAAACGATGTCCTCGGGAATGTAGGCCTTTAAAAATGACAGTCACGCTGAGTTGATCGGAACAAGTCCAACAGTCACGCTGAGTTGATCAGGACAGAGTCAAAAGTCACGCTCAGTTGATCAAGACAAATATTTAAAAGTCACGCTGAAGACAGCTTATCATTTGTCAGAGAGTTATTATGACTGACAGCACGACAGTCGAAGAATGTCTCTTCATATGCAACGTATGCGCAGAACTCGAAAAATCACAGCCGCCTATTCCGTGATTTTTAAAATCTTCTTCAGCAAGACTCAGCCTTTGTCAAGGTGGCGTACCAAAAGAGCTTCTTGTCATTTAATGCGACTGACAAAAGTAATCACTGTCAGAGATTTTGTGTCAGTCGAGGCACGCTAAATCAAGACAGCTGGCAGTCCTATCTCAAGTCTGCGTGTATTTGTGAGATCGTTATCTCAAGTTTGCGTGGATTCTGAAGTTTTCTTCCTCGAGTCTGCGTGTATTTTGAGCTCTTCATCTCAAGTTTGCGTGGATTCTGAAGTTTTCTTCCTAAAGTCTGCATGGATTTTGAAGCTCTTTGCCCCAAGTCTGCGTGGATCCTGAAGCTTCTTACCCCAAGTTTGCGTGGATTTTGAAGCTTTCTACACTGAGTTCATGTGGATTTTGTCTTCAATAAGTCTGCGTGGATTTCATCAAATTGGAGTACGTGGCAGTCATGCCACCGATCTCTCGCCTGCGTGTCCTGTAACTTGCACACGACTCATGCACGATTGCCATGTGTCCAACAGTTACAGGCCACGTCCAGTAACTGCTCACAACCTTGCGTATGTTGAATCCTGCGTGATTTTAACTAAGCACAGGCTGTGAAGTCAGTTATCTTTACAGTTATTATTTTTGACTCTATAAATAGAGTTCTTTTTCTCATTCATTGTACAGATACACAGATATCTACTGTCAAAATTTTGAGAGCTTTTCTTCTTCGCATAGTCCAAGGGATAAAGCGATCGTCTTCTAGATCGGATTCCTACAGTTGTAATTTTCCCAGATACACAATAAATAAAGAGAATTTATTTATGAAAAACAAATTGGCGACTCTGCTGGGGAAAACCATCTCCTCTACTGAGATGGCAACAACTCAATGCGACACTTCGTCAGTCGGCTCGACGAAGAAGGTGATGACGATCCGCTTCGATCAACTCGCCTATGAAGAAATACAGCGGGCTAAGGGTGGCAAGCCCACTCCAGCCTCCACCATCACCACTGCCAAGTCGAAGGGACACTCTGTTTACGTCCCTAAGAATCAGTTGGCAGTCAATGGTGAAGTCTCTGCCACAGTGTCTACTCCTAACACTGGCAAGAACTCTACTGCAAGCACGCACACTCTTGTGCGCTCAAAGATGACAGCAATCAAAAGTCACGCTGACAGTATTGGCTCCTTAGCTAAATCTATTCCAGTGTGCAAATTCAACTCTAAAAGTCACGCTGACAGTACTGGCTCCTTAACCAAATCTGTTCCAGCGTGCGAATTCAACTCTAAAAGTCACGCTGACAGTGCTGGCTCCTTAGCCAAATCTGTTCCAGCGTGCGAATTCAACTCTAAAAGTTACGCTGACAGTATTGGCTCCTTAGCCAAATCTGTTCCAGCGTGTAATTCTAAAATCAAAAGTCACGCTAACAGTACTGGTTCTTTAACCAAATCTGTTTCAGCGTGTATTTCATCTAAGAAGAATAGCTCCTTAGCTATCTCTTCTTCTTCACCAAGTTCTACTAGAACTGGGGGTGGTCTTCCACACAAAGTCCCTTCGAAAAGAGATAACTCTTTAGTTGTTTCTTCTGCTCCTGTAGTTTTTACTTCAGGAACAGCTTTGACTAACAATTTTGTTAGTCAAAGGAAAGGAGATGGTCTTTTGACTATTCTTCCTTCTGGACATCTATGTCTCAAAACTTGAATAAATCTAAGAAGTAACATTCCTTAATGTCTTCTTCTGTGACTTCTTCGAATTGGGCACAGAATCTGTCCATGAAAGAGGGTCTGTTACCAACTCCTAATCAAAGGGATGGTTCAACTCTTCCTTCTCTGCAAATATCCAGATCAATGGAGGGAAAACTCCAAGTTTCCAAAATTAATGTGTCATCTCCAACTGATCTGAAAACAAAACTTAGCACTCTTGCTGTTAAGAAATCACACCAATTGGAAATGAAAATAGCAGATGCAGATGCAGAGTATGCTAGAAACTATGTGGCTCATATTAATCATTCTCTATATAATCAAGAGCCATCAAGACCCAAGAACAGGAAATATACTCCTCTATCTTCACAAACAGATTTACGAGAACACCTTCAACAGAAGAGAAGAAGTAATTCTTTGACAAAGGATCATGCTGAATGTGTCTTCCAGCCAAAAGTTATTTTTCAATACAGATCAATAGATCATAACCATGAGCATGAATGTGATTTTCAGCCAAGAGTCACAATGCAATGCAAATGTCAAACTAAGCGATAATCTGTTTTTCGGATTCAGTGTGAGCCTATGCCTGATGAAGATGAACCTCTGTTTGCTTCTGTCAACATGACCTCTCGGAATACTGGGGGTAGACCCGGTAGTCCAGATGGTGTATATAAAGGCACCAGATCAAAGGCCATAACTTCTAGTCAGAAAACTTTGATTTCTGATTCTGAATTTCTTGGAGAATCTAACTTCCCACCTCTTCCTACTGGGGGTAGTTCTCCTACAAAGGACTTTGATGCACAAAGCAGTGACTCAGAGCATACAACATCTACCAGTTCGTCAATAATCCCTCGTACCGTCACGACATATATGGTGGATGGGAATATTGAATTGAACAATGAACCTTCCTCTTCGGTGACTACTCAGGATCAAAGAATTACTTCTTTGGAACAGCAAATGAAGTCTATGGCTGATACTATGAAGTCGATGTATGAACTCATGGCAACTCAGTTGCAAATCGGCAGACTGTACCAGATGCCATACCAGTTGACACTGATATAAGTCCAGTACAAGTTCCTCCAGCAATACAATCTAATATTCCTGGACCAGCTCAACCATATCCTAGTCTCTCTGGAGCTGGGGGTAGTGCTTACAATGCTGTTCCTCCTCCTAATTATTCTCTACAAGCTACAACTCCATAATCTTTCGGAGTTGTCTCAGACGAATTGAGGAATCTCAAAACTCAATTCGAGGCATTCAAACAGAAGGATGGTTTGCAAAGGTTAGGCATCAAGCAACCTTATCCGATAGAATGGAAGCAAGTATCATATCCTCCTAAATATAAGCCTCCTACTATCTCATTCTATGATGGAACCACTTCTCCAAGTCAGTTTATTAATCACTTCGAAGTGATGACTGATCAACTGCAACCAAGTGATGCCCTTCTTACTCGGGTATTTTTTGGATGTCTTAAGGGAACGGCTTATGAATGGTGTAGAAGTCTCCCAGATGGGTGCATTACCTCATTTGCTGGTTTTAAACAGATATTTCTTGAACGATTCTATGAAGGGCTCAATGACATGACTATGTCGGCTCTCATAAGAATTAAGCAGAAAAATAATGAAACTACAGAGGATTACATTGAACAGTTTCAGAGAGAAGCTCTAAAGATGCCTCTTGGAACTCCTGATGCTGTTACCATTGACACATGCAAATCAAACTTGTTGCCAATCATCAGCATGTGGACGGGATCCACCCAGTTTCAAGACTGACCTTCCTTCATAGTCAGTACCAAGGCTGCAGAAATTAGTGCTGAAACCTTCAAAGGTTTAGGAGTGCAGATGACTCCTAAAGAAACATGTCAAGGTACTAACAATAAAAATAATGCTCGCAAGGGAAAAGAAACCCTTGAAGTCAATCTGTATAGTAAAGATGCATCGACTGTTCAAACTTCTTCTGCCTCTACAACTCAGCAACCAAGAACACCTCGCCCTAAAGAAGAATACTCTTTTGACGACGATGATGTCCAAGGTATCTTTGAATGTCTGCTGAAAGGTAATAAAATACAATTACCTGAAATCAAGAAACCTGATGAAGCTAGTAAGACAGATCATCCCAAATACTGTCCATACAACAGAATGTTGGGTCACACACTTCGTACATGTTATGTACTAAAAGGAAAGATCCAAGAAATGATTAAGTCTGGAGCTATCTCTCTTACTCCAAAAGAGAAGACTGTCACTTCTAATGTCGTCTCTATACAATTTGGAGACTTCCCTCCTCAACTTCTTGAAAGCAGGATCGTTCCTATTCCCAAGGCAACACTTGAAATATTAAATATTCCTCCTCCACAATCTGAAGGATTAGTGCCAATCACTTTGGAAACTGGAGAAATCATATGGATTCATACTGATCTAGTAGCAGATTTTGAATCTCCTTCTCCTCAAAAGACTACTTCTCAAAAGTCTACAAAGGCTGAAAAGATTAAGTTATGTCATATGACTTCTCTTGGATCTACCTCTGACACAGAGCCAAAAGAGAAAGAAGAAACACTTGCTAGTGCTACTCGAACAGGGAAACCTTATCTGAAGGATTATTCGAAGAATCCTGAGGATACTCCTGATATCCCTCCAGTTGATGAAGGTGCTCCTAATGTTCCTCCTGAAGAAGAATCATCTACTGCACCTGTTCCTTCCACTACACCAGCTGAACCTATTCCTCCCAAGCCTATAGCTCTTGAGAAAGGCAAGTAACAGGCTCGATTTGATAAACCAATCAAGAAGTCCTCTCCTCTTGGGCTTCAGAAGCCTTACAATTTTGACATTTTAGCTCAACTTGCTAATACTCCAGCTAGAATGTCTCTCTTTAAACTTCTACGTCTTTCAAAAGAGACTCGGGAGACGTTTAGTGAAGCTCTTCTACAAGCTGACTCTTGTCTTGTACAATTGAAGAAGCCAGATGCAGAACCTGCCACTTGTTTGCATTACAACAGTGTATTGGAGATTATCCCAAATATCACTTTCACATAAGACGACATGTTACTGGAGGATAATCGACATGATCGGCCTCTCTACTACACTGGTTATATCGATACGATGAAGATAGATCGTATCCTCATTGATCCAGGGTCTGCTATAAGCATAATGCCAAAGAGTCTGTTGGATGAACTAAAAATCCTTCTTCACAAGCTCTCCAAGACGGTTACTACTATCTTGGGATTTAATCAAAGCCGAAGCGAGCCTTTGGGAAAGATTCATCTGAAGCTTCAAATAGGCGATTTCAGATCCAAGGTCACTTTCTATGTGATCGAGATTGTGGGGTCTTATAATCTTCTTCTGGGAAGACCCTTCCTTCATGAACATAATGTGGTGCCTTCCACTTTTCATCAGTGTTTTAAATAGATTGATAGCAATGGAAGAGTACAAAAAGAAATTGCTGATATAAATCCTTTCCATGGAGTCGAAGCTTATTTCAATGATTCCCAGATGTACAAAGAAGAGTACACAAAGCTGATACAAGCTATGGAGAAAGAGGACTCGCAAAGTAAGACTTTAACAATTCCTGTTAAAAGTCGAACTTCTCAGCAACAGTCTCCTAAATCCTCCGGAGAAGGCCCCTTCATTATTCCAGTGAGCGGACGTATCTCTCCATCACCTCAGTTATCTGCTCAAGACACACTAATCATTCCTGTCAGTGGGCGTACTACAGTTCCTATATCTGCATATACAAAACAGGATACTCTGCTAATTCCAGTTGGAGGGCGGACTACTCTTCCATCTCAAGCTTCAAGGGAGCTCACCTCTTCTGAGCTGTTTGTTATCGATCTTAATCGAAACAAATCTATTTCTTCTTCTTCCCCTTTAGTCATTGACTTGGCTAAAATCTCTAAGGCTCAGCCTTCTCCCGTTGTAAATATTGCTGCTTTTATATTCAATAAAAAGTCTCCATCTTTGCAGTACGTTGATGTGTGCAATTATGTTCATAGTTATTTACATATGTTAGATGACTTGAGCACAATAACCATAGGAGTTGTACAAACTGTTCATACAGATGTATCCCTAGAACCAGAATAATCTTCATACTTTCTAATTCCCAGCAGAAAGCCAGGAGACATTCCAATATTCTTTTACAAAGGGCCCCAAAGTCCTTCTGATTTAGAAGATGATGATAAAAATGATGATACTGGAAGATTACAACTACGTCGCTATAGTCAGCAATCTAAAGACATCATCAAAAATATGGGCTATGACTTCAGGACTGGTCTCAACAATGGAAAAGGAAGAAAAATGCCTGTTCGTATTCCTTCTCTGAAATATGGGAGAACGAAGTGCGGATTGGGTTATATTGCTCCTACTCCTTTTATCAATATTGTCCATGAAGATCCCGAATCTGACGAGGATAAGAGATATGATTCTTCTAGTACCACTTCCTGGGATTCCGATACGAGTATCGGAGACTTCTATTGCAATATTCTGTCTTCCAACATGGTTTCTATTAACCGTTCTGAAGAAAGCGATGAAGACGAAGAAGAGTTTGAAGTCTCACCTGAATCAGAACAATGGGCCCAAAGGTTAGATAATCAATGGGAGTTCCGTTTCGAGCAAAAAGAACCTCCAACTGAAGATAAACTTGTTCAAATAGATGTTGGTGAAGAGGGATCTCCTAAACCAATATTCATCAGTGAAAGTCTTTCAGAAACTGATAAGAAAGACATGATCAAGCTCATTCGTGATTACATCGACGTCTTCGCTTGGAGTTATGAAGATATGCCGGGACTTGATCCTCAAATCGCAACTCACAAACTCAATATCTTGCCGAATGCTAAACCGGTCAAACAACAACAGCGACGATTTCGTCCAGACATTATGGATGCAATTGAAGCTGAAGTCAATAAACTCATGACCTCTGGGTTTATTAGAGAGGATCAACATCCCGATTGGGTGGCTAACATTTCCTGTCCTCAAAAAGACTGGCAAGATTCGAGTATGCATAGACTACCGCGACCTCAACGCAGCATGTCCTAAAGACGAGTTTTCCCTACCAATCACTGATGTCATGATCGATAATACCTGCAGATTTGAACGAATGTCATTCATGGACGGGTATTCTGGGTATAATCAGATTAAAATATTTCCAGATGATGAGAAACACACTTTCTTTCAGAACACCGATTGGTACATACTGTTATACGGTGATGCCATTCAGTCTCAAGAATGCAGGAGCAACTTATCAACGAGCCATGAGCACTATATTCCGTGAACATTTGCGAAAAACAGTCGAATGCTACGTTGATGATATAGCAGTCAAAAGTCGACAAAAAGAGGATCATATCCAAGATTTGAAGACTATTTTTGATCTAATGCGTAAGCATCAATTAAAGATGAACCCTACTAAGTCCTTCTTAGGCGTCTCTAGTGGTAAATTTCTCAGCTTCGTCATTACCTCTAAAGGTATACACGTGGATCCCGAGAAGATCAAAGCCATCCAAGAGATGCATCCTCCATGCACCTTAAAAGAGCTACGAGGATTTCAAGGAAGGATCGCTTATATCAGGAGATTCATCTCTAATTTATCAGGACGCTGCAGACCATTCAATAAACTCATGAAGAAAGGTGTTTCTTTTGTCTGGAATGATGAATGTCAGAAAGCATTCGATGATATAAAGCAATATCTGATGAGCCCTCCAGTATTGGTACCTCCTGTCTCAGGAATACCGTTCCTCTTATATACTCGAGCAATGAGTCATTCATTGGGTGCATTACTCGCTCAAAAGAATCAAAATGGCCATGAACAAGCCATTTACTATCTCAGTCGCACTATGACCGGAGCTGAACCACGATATTCACCGGTCGAAAAAGAATGTCTAGCCCTGATGTTCGCTGTCCAAAAGACACGATACTATATCATTGGTCAGACTATTCATGTCATCTCCAGGATCAATCCTATACGGATCATAATGAAGAAACCAAGTGTTTTGAATTCTCGATTGGCTAACTGGAGAATTTTACTTGCTCAGTATGACATGCATTATATTCCTCAGAAATCAGTCAAAGGGCAAGCTTTAGCTGATTTTCTGACTGCTCATTCAATTCCAGAGGATTCAAAACTCTATGATGAAATCCCAGATGAAGTCCTAAACTTAAATCAAATTGATGAAGAAAATTCTACTTGGCGTCTATTCTTTGACGGAGCTTCAAGAATAGGTCCTAATGGTGACATTGTTGCTGGAGTTGGAGTTGTTCTTGTATCACCAGAAGGTCTTGCTATCCAAAGAGCTTATTCTCTCGATCAGCCATGTTCAAATAATATTGCTGAGTACAATGCTCTGCTTATTGGTCTTCAGCTTGCCAAACATCTGAATATTCAACATTTGGAAGCATATGGAGACTCTAAACTCATTGTCAATCAGATAAGGGGTACTTATGAAGTTCGCCATCAAGATCTGGTTCCTTATCATAGATCGGCTTTATCTATGGCTTCTTCGTTTGAAGAATTCTTCATTGAACATGTTAAGCGAGCATGTAACACAGAAGCTGATGCTCTAGCTAATCTTGCGGCAGTGTTGGCTATGCCGATTAGACGGCAACAAATGATTATTGTTCGTAATCGAGAATTATTTCATCTAGAAAACAACCTGACCCTAGGACTTCCAGTTGACATTGAAGAATCAACATCTCATGACGTCCACACAACAAGAGGATTTGGATTCACTCGTAAATCATTATCATCTTCATCTGATTCTAGCATGGAATTTATCTTCAGTAGTTTGACTGAGACTCAGAATACGGACAAAGATTGGAGACTTCCTTTCTTAGATTTCGTATTATATGATATTCTTCCAGATGATCCGAGTGAGGCATCATCTATCAGACGACGATCACTCTGATTCTATTACAATCATACTACAAAAACCTTATATCGTCGAGCTTATGATGGTTTACTTCTTCGATGTGTTGCCGGTGATGAGGTTCAACAAATTATTCGTGAAGCACATGATGGAATCTGTGGAGCGCATCAGCCAGGACCAAAACTTCAAGACCGTATTCGACGTATGGGTTATTATTGGCCCTCTATGGTATCTGATGCCATCGAATATGCAAAGAAGTGTAAAGCTTGTCAAATCCATGCGGATTTTATTCATCAATCCTCGAAATTTCTACATCCGACGGCAGCATCATGGCCCTTCGAAGCTTGGGACATGGACATTATTGGCCCGATCAATCCGCCATCATCCAAAGGTCATCGGTTTATTCTCGCAATAACCGATTACTTCTCCAAATGGGCTGAAGCCATTCCTTTATCTGAAGTTAAGACGTCCAATGTCATCAGCTTTATTAAGAACCACGTCATCTACAGATTTGGTGTTCCTCGACGCATTATTCATGATAACGGACCACAATTCATCAGCCAGAAATTTACTCAATTCTGTGACAATCACCAGATCAATAATGTTGCTTCTACTACATATAATCCGGCAGCTAACGGATTAGCAGAAGCTTTCAATAAGACTATTATCAAACTCCTAAAGAAGTTTGTCTCCACTAACAAACGTAATTGGAGTGAAAAGCTCGGCGAATGTTTGTGGGCTTATCGCACCACAGTTCGTAATGCTACTAAATGTACACCATTCTCTCTGGTGTATGGTTCCAAAGCTGTTCTTCCATTAGAGATTCAAATTCCTTCTTTAAGGATAGCAATCACTAATGGACTTACCACTGAGAATAATGATCGTCTTCGACTTCAGGAATTAGAAGCTCTGGATGAAAAGCAATTATCTGCTCAACAGAATATTGAATTCTATCAAGCTAGAATTTCAAGAGCTTTTAACAAGAAAGTCAAAGTTCGAGCGTATCAAAAAGGAGAACTTGTTCTAACAGTCAGACGTCCTATGACTATGACTCATATGAGCAAAGGCAAATTTGACGCAAAATGGGAAGGTCCCTATATCGTGAGCAGAGTTTTCTCAAATGGAGCTTATCAACTCTCAGAATTGGATGGTCGAAAAGTTTTGATGCCTATTAATGGCAAATTCCTTAAAAAGTACTATGTATAAATGTAAATGCTTGTAATCATCAGACAAGTTCATGTTTAGAAATAGAATTTTTATTTTATTTTTAATCATGGATAATGGTACATGATACTAAGGAAGATCACTATCATCCTTCTCTACATTTGGACGTGGGCCGTTGCCGTCCTTCTCATAAATGTAGTCAGCAAAAGAACCAAGAACCTCATTACTAGAGCCCACGAGGAATTTGCAAGCAGCCAGCCTCATGGCTTCTTCTTCTTCAGTCCTCCCTGGTTCAAGCAGGAAGTCCAGAATGTCCCTTGGTGGCTTGGGTGCAGACGAACCTTCACCAGCTTCCATCTTCTTCGATTGAATTGGATTAGCAGGGCGTTCTTTAGTGCCCTTCTGAACCTTTGAGGCAATCTCAGTTTTCTTGGATGCTTCTCCAGATGACATTTTTATGTTGAGAAATAGAAGTGTTCGTTCTATCAGATCTCTGCTATATTTATAGGCAGAAATTTCTTCGAATGACGAATCGTCACATTCATCCGACGGTTCGCTCGTTCATTAATACTTGACGGTTCGTCCGTTCATTTATTACATTCATCCGACGGTTCATTCATTCATTATTTCCTAAACGGTTCGTCCATTCATAATCTTCTATCAATTTATTTTAGGTGGAGATTCGTTATTTATCATGTTTTCATAACCTCTGAATCAATTCCGAATCTACTTACTCATTTGTCATCTTTGACCTCTGCATAGAAATCAATCTACTTTTCTTTTGAGTTCCTACATATTATCACGTCCATAATACCTCTGATAATATCATATACTCTAGAACAGAAAAGAAGATTTTATTATCTATTATGTCCACAATTCATCCACAAATACAAATCATTGAGTACAGAAGAATTATCATTTCCATTCTCATATCATCATAAAAAGTCTATTATATCTTCTTAGACTTTCTTATAAATCATAATAGAAATCTATTACAAAAATCTTTGGATTTTCATTCTACACCACAACAAATAGAGATCTGTCTTCTTCTTTGGATCTTCTCCGACGGACCTTCTCCGTCAGGTTCGTTGTTGGTGGCAGTTCCTGACTGTCTGAGTCCCAGTCACGACCAGATCAGCAGGAATCAAACTCTGGTCTTCTCTCTCAGACAAGAGGAGAACCACAGAGTATGGCAGCCCGAAGTCGTGGTGCTGCCAATACAATTGGTGGATTGAGGGTAACCTCTCAAGGAAGATAGGAATTTATTCCATATTGGGATACAATTCCTAGTTCTGCCTTGAAAGGAACTCTACTACCCGATTTCTCGGGATAGAGTTAACTCCACCATCCAACTCTCGTGTATAAAGGCTCTTCCTACTATCTGAGGAAGACCCTTCTATCCCACGAAGAGTTCTGAGTTGTCTGATTTACGCGTCAAAAGCGTATGAGCTCCCTGATGTAGGTGTCAGCAGGATATTCTCCACAGCATCCAAATCACCAATGCCAGTTCTGAAGAAAAGTTTTAGCCGAGCTTCTGCAGAAAACAGCAAGGAAAAAGAGAATTAATCAGCAGAAATGTCATTTGACACGCACTGGCTGATCAAGCGTGTATTGTTCAAATCAGAAACAAAAAAGCTTATCTTCAACAGCAACAAAATAGTATGCGTACTACACTGGACTTACTTTTAAGTTTGGTGCTAAGGATTGGCAAACCCATGTTTGATACAGTGCACAGAAATCGAACATTAGAAAGCATTGCTTTCCTGTTTGAGAATGAAATCTCACGAAAATTCATTCTCAAAGAAGAAGAAAAAGAATGGGAGATGAGTATCTATGAAAACTCACCTATCTATTTAAAGGAGAAAGTACAAGTCTATTCTTGGAAAAGATCCGCGTGAATAGCGCTTGTAAAACCATGGAAGGGGTGCCACGTGTGCTTTGGAAGACAGTGCAACATTGGAAACAGTCAAAGTTAATATTCTTCATCAATGCACGCTGTTCAAACACAAAAGTTGTACTTCATTTTTTCTTTTTCAAGACAGGCACTGATGGCCTTACAAAAGACAAAACAAAAAGAGTTCAACATTTCCAAAAGAAAACAAAAGCATAAAAGTCACGCTCTATTTCCCAGAGCGGCTGAGCTTTATGCCCAATTCTTCTACTCTCTTGACTCCCATGCGGTTTAACAGAGCCTTCAATGTCTCACGCTGCTCTGCGAGGCTACGCCCATCAGAAGAAGACGAGCCATCCAGGCCAAAACAGTTTAAGCAATTCTTGTCTAGTTGCATGGGGTCGTCTTTGAGCTCGAAGACAAGGGGCTTCGTTTCTTCACCCCCAAAAGTGGGGTCACCATGGGCACAAAAGCCCAACTTGCGTGCTTCTTCTTCAGCTTCTTCCTTTGGTGTCATGTTGACGTGAGATGAAGTTAAAAATAAATCTTCTCCTTGTTTATATAACAGAGCTCGCCGGTGGTTCATATTCCACAATAAATTGGATGCAATCAGTTTCGGAGAACGAAGAGTCATCATGACATTTAATAGGTTCATTTGAATGTTTTCAAGGAACTTCGAAGTCTTTTCGACTTTCGAAAAATTTAAAGTCATCTCAGCGTGACTAAATTCATTTTAATATCTATATTTTTAAAGTATTTCGAAAATTTTGAAGTCTTTTCAAATTTTTGAAAACTTTGAAGGGGGTTTTGTAGGCCTTTAAAAATGACAGTCACGCTGAGTTGATCAGAACAAGTCCAACAGTCACGCTGAGTTGATCAGGACAGAGTCAAAAGTCACGCTCAGTTGATCAAGACAAATATTTAAAAGTCATGCTGAAGACAGCTTATCATTTGTCAGAGAGTCATTATGACTGACAGTACGACAGTCGAAGAATGTCTCTTCATATGCCACGTATGCACAGAACTCGAGAAATCACAGCCGCCTATTGCGTGATTTTCAAAATCTTCTTCAGCAAGACTCAGCCTTTGTCAAGGTGGCGTACCAAAAGAGCTTCTTGTCATTTAATGCGACTGACAAAAGCAATTACTGTCAGAGATTTTGTGTCAGTCGAGGCACGCTAAATCAAGACAGCTGGCAGTCCTATCTCAAGTCTGCGTGTATTTGTGAAATCTTCATCTCAAGTTTACGTGGATTCTGAAGTTTTCTTCCTCGAGTCTGCGTGTATTTTGAGCTCTTCATCTCAAGTTTGCGTGGATTCTGAAGTTTTCTTCCTAAAGTCTGCGTGGATTTTGAAGCTCTTTGCCCCAAGTCTGCGTGGATCCTGAAGCTTCTTACCCCAAGTTTGCATGGATTTTGAAGTTTTCTACACTGAGTTCGCGTGGATTTTGTCTTCAACAAGTCTGCGTGGATTTCATCAAATTGGAGTACGTGGCAGCCATGCCATCGATCTCTCGCTTGCGTGTCCTGTAACTTGCACACGACTCATACACGATTGCCATGTGTCCAACAGTTACAGGCCACGTCCAGTAACTGCTCACAACCTTGCGTATGTTGAATCCTGCGTGATTTTAACTAAGCACAGGCTGTGAAGTCAGTTATCTTTACAGTTATTATTTTTGACTCTATAAATAGAGTTCTTTTTCTCATTCATTGTACAGATACACAGATATCTACTGTCAAAATTTTGAGAGCTTTTCTTCTTCGCATAGTCCAAAGGATAAAGCGATCGTCTTCTAGATCGGATTCCTACAGTTGTAATTTTCCCAGATACACAATAAATAAAGAGAATTTATTTATGGAAAACAGAAAAGAAGGTAGAGCGATCGGACCGATGATATCCATTCACCATGCTTCAAATGGTCAGGACGCCACCGTCGAATGTAGAAACTCGGATGGCTGGTGGATGAAGTCCGCGTGGACTTGGCAGTCTTTGTACTTTCTTGTATAATCTATCGCATCTGCCACCATCGTGGGCCAGTAGTAGCCCATTCGACGAAGACGGTCTTGCAATTTTGGGCCAGGCTGATGGGCCCCGCATACACCGTCATGAGCTTCGCGTACGACTTTTTTGGCTTCTGCGTTTGACAGACATCGAAGCAATAATCTATCGTAGGATCGGCGATACAGCATTTTTGTCTCTGTATCGTAAAAGAATCTGAGAGAACGCCTTTTGATAGAGGTGGCTTCCTTCGAATTCTCTGGCAGAATGTCGTAGACTACGAAGTCTATGAATGGTTGTCTCTAATCTGGCACTTCGTCGATCGTCTGAGCGAAATAACTCGCCACGTATTGAATGTTGTTCTTGGGACAGACCAGTTCATGGCCTATCACATCCACCGTTTGATGAGCATAGTTTGGAACTACTAGGGAAGCGGCAAGGCCAGCTAAGGCATCGGCTTCGATATTTTGGAGTCTGGGAACGTGTTCGATGAAGAATCCCTCAAATGAAGAAATAATATTGATCGTTATTTGGTGATAGGGGATCACGTCTTCATGGCGGACTTCGTATGAACCCCAGATCTGATTGACGATTAACTGCGAATCGCCGTATGCTTCAAGATATTCTACCCCCAACTCTCTTACAAGTTGGAGGCCAATGACCAAAGCGTTGTACTCTGCCACATTGTTAGAGCAGGGTTCTGTGAAAGAGTAAGCGCGATTGATCACCAACCCGGAAGGAAAAACCAGCACCACCCCGACTCCGACGACGATGTTGCCCTTAGGTCCGGTCCTTGAGGTTTCGTCGAAGAACATTCGCCATATATCATCATGAGAGGTTATATGTGAGTCGGCGACCTCATCTGGGATTCCTTCATATATTCTGGACGACTCCGAGCCTGGATGGGCTGCTAAAAAGTCTGCCAGAGTTTGACCTTTAACAGCCTTTTGCGAGACGAAGATCATATGATAAGGAGACAGCAATATTGCCTATGTGGTGAGGCGGGAGCTGAGTGCCCCTGGTTTAGTCATGAAGACCCTGAGAGGGTTGACTCGTGAGATCACATGTATGGCCTGTCCTGTACAAAGCTTATTAAGCTCGAGGTAGTTCAAAGATAGCCCTTTATTGATGAAGTAAGATATCTTTTCTAGCGGGAATACATCATCTGCGGAGGGAACATCAGTGTGGGCAGCCACATAGTTGGCCAGTTCCGGTTCTTCTTCGGCCACCCCCTGTATAAATGAAGATTGAGAGGATGACTTGGGCAGCTTGATCATCAGGGGTTCTGTTGGTGGAGCCGAACGTGGAGTTGTTGGTAAACTAGTGACCCCCAGTTTGGTACTTGATGCTGGGCGAGGAGTTGTTGGTTCGCTAGAAGCCCCAGACTTTGCATCGGGGTGATGATTCTTCTTGGGAAGACGTATCGTCATTGGCTTGTCAGAGGGATTGGGCTTCTCTGCTTCTGGCTGGCCGACTCTCAGTAGTCTGATTATCAGTGGCTCCGTTGTGGGTCTCGGCGCTTGGCCAGACCTTGGCAGCCGGATTATCATTTGCCCTTCTTGTGCCGAGAGGCTGATTGCGTCCTTATGCAGGGCGGCCGTAAGGGGTGCGGATTTGCCAGGTTTGCGAGCTTGGAGGTGGATTGTCAGAGGTTCTTCTGATCTTGAGGCCGTCTCAGTTCGAGCTTGTACATCTTCACCCAGGTGCCTCTTCGACTTCTCGTATAGGCAGGAATCTGAGTAGTAGGATTCGACCCCTTTGAAGGGATCGATGTCGGCAAATTCTGTCCTTACGAAGTCATGTTTGTCGACATACTTGAAGCACTGGTGCAGTATGGAAGGCACAATCATATAATCGTGTATCCAAGGGCGCCCCAAGAGGATATTATAGGAAGTGTTCGCATCTATGACGTAGCAGGGTACTTCTGACTGAAGATCGCCAATTTGGCACTTCAAGCGAATCTTTCCAATTGGGTAGCTCCTATCCGAATTGAAACCGCTGATGGCGGTGCTTATTGGTGTTAGGCGATGCATAGGGATGCGGAGATGATGTAACAGACCCTTCGGAATGATGCTTATGGAAGAGCCAGGATCAATGTGCATCCGGTCCACCTTTATGTCCCCGATGTATCCGGTGTAGTATAATGGACGGTCGTACAGATTGGTTTTGATGAGCATATCCTGCAAAATGAAGACAATATTGGGTATTGCTCATGTACAAGTGCTGTCTTAGAGATTTGCAGGCGGACTCTCTCCTGTTAGGTTGACCTGAGCCAGATAGGCGTCGGCATTCTGGAGTGCATCGCTCAAAGCCGCGCGAACATCCTTTGAGAGTCTCAGGAGCTCGTATAATGGCAATTTGGCTGGTGTGTTGGCCAGTTGCGCCACGATGTCGAAGTTGCAGGGCCTCTCCAGCCCTTGAGGTGCATCTTTTCGGGGGGATTTGTCAAAGTGAGTCTCCTTCGGTCTAGGCTTGTCGGTCGTCGGAGGCTGAGACGATCCCGGAGTGTCAGCAGTAGCCGGCTGATGCTCTTCAGCCGAGTTATCATCCGCAGGTTGGGATTGTGCCCTAGATCGGGTAACGACAGCTGTGACTTCTTCGATATCTGCCGAGATTGTGTAGCAGGATTTGACTTTTCCACTCTTTTTTTTGCGAATGGAAGGTGGTGTGGACTGAGTCACCTCAAGTACCAGGTCCGGATGGACCCATATGATCTCTTCTCGTGATGTGGTGAGGGGTACTAGACCAACAGCCTGATTCCAAGGAGGTGGAAGATTAGCAATCTCCATCGTCGCCAGAGAGACGGGTACCACGCCGTCTTGAGTCTCCATCGGAGGAAAGCTGCCGAACTGTACGGATACCATGTTGGCTGCTACGGTTACCTCCTCGAAATCGATGGCCAGAGCGTTCGAATCGATGAGATGTTGGATGTATCGTTTCAGTTGGTAGCAGTCGTGTGTAGCATGGTGGACGTAGCGGTGGTAATGACAGTACTTTGGGCTCTTCATTTTTGTCGGCCGAGGTTCTCGTCTTGGTGAAGGGAGTTGAATTCTGTCTCGTTGTACGAGCATATCTAAGATGGGCTTGACGTGGCTGTCTTCGAAGGAGTAGGTCATTTGCGGCCATTGTTTGTCTGCCAGTTTTAACTCAGGTTTCTGGGCTGTGTCGGCCACCATAGCCTGCTTGCCCCTGTTGTCCCGATTGTTGGAGGGGCTACCCCCATTGTCATTGTTAGTATTAGGACGCTTGCCCTTGTTCTCTCCCTCCAAGATGTACAATCCCAGTTGGCGAGCCTTCTTCAACCATTCTTCGGCGCTAATGGCACTGATGATAAACGTCTTCCAGTCTTTAAATTGACTTTCGCCTATCCAGAGACTGATTGTTGGGAGCAATATCTTTTGACAAATTTCAATCAAGGAGGAATCCGGATTACCAGACGACAACTTTATTGCGGTTTGGCGAAACCGCTCAATATAGTTCCTTGTCAGCTCTTTCTCCCCTTGGATGACGTCCATGAGGGTGGACATTGTAATGGCCTGTCCTACTTCGTAGAATCTCTCCAAGAACATGCACTTGAAGCTGGCGAAGGAGTGGATGCAGTTGTCCGGCAGGTTGTGATACCAGTCGAAGGCGACTCCTTCCAATGCCCCATTGAATAATCGTGTGAGGATGGCAACGTCATGGGGCAGATGGTCGGTGGTGACCTCAAAGTAAGTGATGTACCTACTAGCGGAGGTCTTGCCATCATAGGAATTGATGTTGAACGGCTTATATCTTGGTGGGAAGGGGACATCCCTCCATGCAGCAGGGTATGGTTGCCGTATTCTGAGGTCTTGGGAGTTTTTTCGAGCGTGAAACATGGCTCGGTGCTCCTGGACCTCTCTTCTTGCTTCCCTGGCCTCATCCGCGGTGGTGGGAGCCGTCATTTCAGGAGGATTATTGCCCGGGTTTGCTGACGCTGAATTTGAGTCCGCATTGACCGCGGGACCCGCGCTTGTTTGGCCAGGCGTCCCTCCTTGCAGAGTTGAAAGGGCCGCTTTGATCTCATCTACAGACTTGACCAAGGCGTACAGTATGGCCTCCAGGGTGTCGATGCGTTGGCGATCACTGGAACCACCTTGATTGCTGTCTGTCATGAATATCGTCCTTACATGAGGAGAGATAGAAGAAACGGTGGAGGACGTGCCCTCCGAATCATACCCCTGTACCGAGAAGTCATCGGGGTATGTGGGGATGTTCTCCTCTGGTTCGGACTCAGAAGGAATAGTTCCCCCAGCTTCAGAGCTTGCTTCATCTTGAGAGTCGTGGACGTCCTCGGGGACGTCGGAACCTGCCGTATCTGATGGAAGAGTTATTTCCTCGGGCTCGTCTCCTTGGAACATCGGGTTGTTGTGGATGTTCTAAGGAGTGCTACCCCCAGTTCCAGCGACCCCCAGTGGTGTGGGTGATGAATCTTCCACTGTAGCAGATTTCGTCTTCGAACGGGTTCCTTGGAAAACTTCGGTGGTGGACAACCATTTAGATGACAGTTTTTTAGTCACAGTGGTTGAAATCTTCGGGCTGGAAACGTTTATCTTCTTCCCTCTCCCATCGGCGGGGATTTTCTGAGTAGAGTTGCAGGAGACAACAGGAGGCGCCTCGTCCTCTGAGCTTGGTCGTTGCAGTCTTTGAAAGACAGACCGTCGGTCTTCTTGTACTGTTGCATTGTTGCAACAGCAATTGACGATGATTTGGGTGCAGTGACGTCCATGTGAGGACTCTTTGTATACCGGGGCCTCTTCTCTTTCCTTGCGTTTGTGGAGGATAACCTCACGCAAGTCAGACGGGTCTGGAATGACCATGTTTGCTTCCTGGGTTTCGGGAGACTTTTGGGAACCACTCTGTCCGTTTGCCGCCGGGGGCAGGACTCGAGTGGTTCTGTACAACTTCCCATCAGAGGCCCGCATAACGGTATATAGAG
Organism: Iris pallida; assembly: GCA_029216955.1. NCBI lineage: Eukaryota > Viridiplantae > Streptophyta > Magnoliopsida > Asparagales > Iridaceae > Iris > Iris pallida. The sequence continues at coordinate 9,580,062 of JANAVB010019800.1, read as the reverse complement.
CGCTCGGATGGTCAGAGGTTGGGACAGCCGACTGAGCTCGCCAAGCTCGCGCTGTCCTTGACTTCTTCACCCTAGCGCCCGAAGGCACATAGTAGGAAGAGCCAAAGTGTTGCTGCAGAGAGTCAGACATATTCTCTTGTGCACATGAGAGATCAGGACCATAGGAGAGGTGATCGAAGACTAAGCCTGAGCTGCGTGGAGCACGCAGTGTGCGGCTGGAGTCAACAGTCTTCATGCGGCAGGCAGTTGTGGCCGCATAGGCTTTCTTCATGCGACTAGAAGTTCTAACCGCATGGATATTCTTCATGCGACTGGCAGTTTCAGCCGCATGAGCATCATACATGCGGCTGGCAGTCTTGGACGCATGAGCATCATGCCTGCGGCTGGCTGTTTTGGCAGCATGAGAGTTCGGCTTCTTCCTGGAGCACATAGAATCATTCTTTGTCCCTACAAGCCCAGCATCGTAGTGCTTTCCTCTGCCGGACTTGGGGACAACAGAATCCTCCATGACTTGAAGTGGGGCCGTGTGAGAGTCGCCTTCGCCGTCTTGGGTAGCAGAGGGTACTCTGTCCAGGGCCTGGGAAGGAGCAAATAATTTTGGCCTCCACTCCCTGCGAGCCTTCTTTGTGCGGGTTTGCTTCTGGACCGGGCCAACACTCCCGTCGGAGAGCATTTCTTCAAATGCCTGTTAGTCGAAGCGGACGACCATCTTCTGTTGCGTGGAGCCAAGTTTGGCTGCATCCGATTGCGTCACCAACTTCTCAGCCGTGGAGAAGTTTTTCTCCAGCAGAGTCGCCATCGTGTTTGCCATGAAATATAAAAGAATAGAACAATTATCGGAGGACTAGACTTTTACTTCACAATACAAACTCGCTTGTACAAAGAAAGCCTAGGGACGAAAACCTAGGTACAGCAGTCTAAGTACAATTGATTATTTTAGATTCTGGGGGGTGACGATAGAGGCTCGGGAAAGCGACGGCAGCTCTGTCTTACTCCTTGGACGATCGGATGCAGCCTTGGCCCCGGGAAAGATCTGCTTGGCGTTGAAGAAATGCTCTTTTTGCTCTCTTCTTTTTTCTCTCCAAGTGTCCTGGTGTTCGTCTCTCAAAAAAGGTCCTCTTTGCAAGGGAATGGCACCTTGCTATTTATAGGAGTGGGATGCCATCATTAGGGTTTGCAATGATTGCCTCCTTGATATGTCGGCGGCTAAGGACCAATTAATCTGGGCCCTTCATTCTGCTTGTAGCAAATCTAGGTAATTAATGTCGATTGCATTAAATCTCTGTGGGCAATAAATGTTGATTGCCATGAATATTCGCGACTTGTAATGACCTGCCACGTGTCCAATTTGCTCGATTTAACTTGATCTGGGCAATTATGGTGATTGCAACAAATCTGATTTTGTATTTGTTAGCACCCATAATTCCAGGAAGATAAGACTGCCACGTGTCGTGACAAGCACCACGTGTCCTCCATTGGGTCATCTTGGCAGAGCCGCATATGAGTGGGCCGCATGAGGATGAACGGCCGCATGAAGATGGGCAGCCGCATGGGGACAAGCAGCTGCATGAAAGGAGTCAGCCGCATGAGGATAGGCAGCCGCAGGCTGACGGGCGGCCGCATAAGGGATGCAACCGCATGAAGATCGGTGGTCGCATGGAGTAGGCGGCCGCATGAAGTGGATGGCCGCATAAATAAAGCAGCCGCATGCCTCGGGGCTCGGTGGATTCTGCCAGCTGTGAGAAGATCTCCTTCTCTTCCCTATGAACGTTCTTTTATGTCAGTCATTATTGCGCCTTTTTGTCAGAGCTGTCATCTGTCAGAGTTATCAGCCGTCAGGGTATTAAATGCAGTACAAGACAAAGGGAAGAGCTGTTGAAGGCCACGTGGCTCCTCTCTGGGCCGCATGGAACTATTCGAGCCGCATAGACGCTTGAGCCGCATGGATCCTTGAGCCACATGGGGACCCTTGGCCGCATGGACTTTTCTTTATTCTTTTCCATGCTTCTACAGACATAGCCATGCTTCTTATTCAAAGTATTTCAATTTTTTCAAATTAAAAACTTTGAAGGAGGTCTTGTAGAAGCATGTAAATGAACAGAAAATCCTATGCGGCTCAAGACTAGGAGAGTTTCATGCGGCTCAAAAGTTCATTAGAGTTTCATGCGGCTCCGAAGTTCCCAGCAAGCCACGTGGCTTTATGCGGTTCAAAAAGTCCTTCACAAATCGGCCATAATTAATGCAGCTGGCTCATTTAATGCCCTGATGCGAAGTGACGGCTCTGACACGAAGATTTGACAACCCTAACATAAAAACGAAATAACGACCCTGACATAGTGGCAGGCTCCTAGGGAAGACAAGAAAATCTTCACAGCTGGCACAGTCCACCAACCCCAAAAAGCTTCCTATGCGGCTACCATCCCTCATGCGGCAGCCACTCTCATGCGGCTGCCACTCTCATGCGACCACCACCCCCATGCGGCTGCTACTCCCATGCGACTCGGATCATGGGGCCATCCTCATGCAGCTCAGTCATGAAGCAGACCTCATGCGGCTCGGTCATGAGACATCTTCTATGCGGCTTGGTCATGAAGCATACTCCATGCGGCTCGGTCATGAGACATCTTCCATGTGGCTCAGTCTTGAAGCGTACTCCATGCGGCTCAGACAAGAGACATCTCATGCGGCTCGGTCATGAGACGTCTCCCATGCGATTCTGACACGAGGTCACACTCATGCGGCCCAACCATGACAATCCTCCATGCGGCTCATAGCAGTTAGGACACGTGGCGGGAGCTGATCGAGTCTCAATAATTCATATTTATTGCAGTCAATGAGAGACACGTGACAGGAGCCGATCAAATCTCAATAACTCAGATTTGCTACAATCAACATAACCGTCCAGAATTGGTCAAATCCCAAACAAACCAGATTTATTACAATCATCATAATCATCCAGATTTAATACAATCATTACAATCCGGATTTATGGCAATCAACATAATTACCCAGATATATTATAATCGTAACAAACCAGATTTATGGCAATCAACATAATGGTCCGGGACTCAGAATCTGCCACGTGGATATACATCTCCACCCATGATGTCTATAAATAGCAAGGTGCCATTCCCTTGTAAAAAAAGGAGGCACAGAGAGGCATATACGCTGAGAGCACAGAGATATACGCACAGAGTCAGACACAGAGCGAGCCACATTCGAGCAAGAGTATTTCTTCCCCGGAGCCGAAGCTGCGTCCGATCGTCCAAGGAGTAAGGCAGAGCTGTCGTCACTTTCCCGAGCCTCTACCATCACCCCCCAGAATCAAAAATAAATAATTGTACTTAGATTGCTGTACCTAGGTTTTCATTTCTAGGCTTTCTTTGTATGAGCGAGTTTGTATTGTGAAGTAAAAGTCCAGTCCTCCCATAAAACTGTTCTGTTCTTTTATAATCAATGGCAAACAGTGGGCAGTATGCAAGACCAAAGCTAGAAATACCTTTGAGGTTGACGATATAGCTTATCAAGAGGATGAACTACCTCTTATAACAAATATTATAGAAGAGGACACGACGGAAGTTCCTCATTACACATCTAATTGTGTAGAAGAAGTAGAATTATCTGAAGAGGAAGATGCGGATGAAAGTGAAGATGTAGAGGAGGAAGAAGAAAAAGAAGAAGAAGAAGAAGAAGAAGAAGATGAGCTAAACGAACTAGCTAAATTTTCAGAAGAGGATTAAATCTGTACGTTTGTTTTATCATCATATTTGACACTTTAGTGACACTTTTATCATATAAATCTGTGACACTTTAGTGACACTTTAGTAACACTTTTATCTGTGACTATGATATTTTTTAAAAATCTGCGATGTCTATCATATAAATATGTATATTTGTTTTATTGTCATATGTTATTATCAGGTATGACTAGACCAGGAGGACGACGCGGAGGATATTATATTAGGCAGTCCCGTCTGCCTCGGGCTGGGGATGCAGATTCCGTACCCTCATCCTCATCTCCGAGTACGCCATTGTACCATTCTGTTCCTGGTCCATTACCGGGACAGGGAAGTTCCAACAGGTTGGTATCCCGCGTCCAGCATTCCTCCCGCGTCCAGCATTCCTCCTGCCGACAGCTCCATGGGAAGAGCCGACGCCGAGCATATGAAGGACGGCGATCAGACTGATCCTGTCCAGGCAGTAGGTGAGAGCGACCCTCCATGCGCTCTCCCGGACGAGACGCGTATGGAGATTTGGACGGACGGGCCTTCGAAGTAAGTTAATTAGTTAATATATATTTCTCAAATGATTATATATACATATATATTCATGAAATTTATTAATGAATAGATATTGGCCTACTGCAGTACAGAGACAGCTGGGGTTATTTCTGAGGCAGAACTATGGTGGGCCTTGGATTAACTACTCAGATGCTCCCGCAGATAGGAAGGCCTTTTGGTTGGCCCATTTCAAGGTAAAAAATTTGTTTATTTTTAAATTTTAATAATAATTTGTGTATATTATACAACTTTTCTATTTTAGTTCTTGTAGAGGACCTATTTCTATCCACCACACCGGACGACGAAGATCGAGGCCTAATTTTCTGCCGTCGCAGGCAAGCTCATCCGTGATGCGATCCACGACCAAAAGTCTCATGATCGCTCCGAAAAGCCGATCCATGGTTGGATCATGCCAGAGCATTGGACTGCGATGAAGGCTAGATTCGGCGAGGCCAGGTACCAGGAGCGGTCTGACAAGGCCAAGGTGGCACGGTCGAGCGCCAGTAAGTGGTGTGGTGGCTCCATTCCGATGACGGGGCATTTTTGTTGTCTGGTACGTTTCCTATGACGGACATCATTTTATATGTAGTTGGATAGAATGTTTAATACTAATAATAGATAATATATTTTAACAGATAAAAAGGGTGAGGACCCCAACATGGTGATCGTCTTCCTGGTCACCCATCGGAGGGCTAGGAAGTTCATTGACGAGAGGGCGACGTAGGCATATGTACGTTCTATTCTTTATATTAATTTACTATAATTTAGAAAACAGAAAAATAGATACAAATATAGACTTTAGCAAATACTTAAATGTTAGCAAATATTGTTCTTGGCCGAGTTTCTTCGGCTACAAGAGGAGGCGGCTGCTGCTGCTAGTGCGCCAGCAGAGGGAGGGACTGGTACTTTCTTCCAGCCTTCTACAGCTCCATCGTCGGACGACTTCTGGATGACCGCCGTTGGTGGTCTTCAGAAGGGTACGTACTACGGTACGGGATCCTACGGCACCTATTTGGCTTCAGATTCATCTCGGGCCCCCTCTGTCAATAGCAGTCTCTAGCTTCGCAGGCGTCATGTCACGACCCGCACCCGCTTTTCGGACGCGAGCTCGTGAGCAAGCCAGCTACGTATCGAGCGGACTCCAGCCGGACTCGAGTACGTATAAGCTGTCAAGGTCATGGGTATCATGTCTAATCTAGACTATATCTCAATCCACAGGAATCATATAAAACAAGAATGAACAAGTATGGGTCATGGTCTGCTGCCCATTAGCACATTGTCCGATTAGACTCTAAGAATGATATGAGTCCATAAAGTAAGCAGAATATATCATGATACTGAATGTAAAGCACGAGAGGATAATAAAGAAATATCACAAACAAATACCTGTATCATGCATCGCAATCCTCTACCATCCCGCTCTGCTAACTAACTCCATACTATCGCTAAACCTGAAGAGATCATCAGGTCCTCAGAGGACTAGCAAGATACATAATATACAAGCCAATATGTAACAGTACAAATATACAAAGAAGTAAGGGACAATCAAGGATATCCAACGAGGCAAAGTGAACTAAGAAACAAGATCTAAACACAAGGATCCTAAGACACTGGCATGCCATACTAGAAATAGCTAATAGGTCAAGGCTATAGACTACAGTCAAGGCAAGTACTCACAATCTATAGTGTCTCAATCGCAGTCAAGGAAAGTACTCACAACCAAGACGGTATCCAATCCTAGTATAAAAATCCTATAGGCCGTAGTCAAGGTAAGTACTCACAATCTATAGAATGTCAAAGTCAAGTCCTACTCAAGTCATGTCGAGTCAAGTCAAGTTATAATCAGGTCGAGAGAATCATGGTGTAGGACTAGACGACTCTAGCAAGGAATACATATGTAACTAACACAGTATAACAGATAGAAATATCATAACAGAAAGGAACAAGAATGTGCAGACAACTAGAAACATGTAAAGTAAAACTATAACAGGATGAGTGTACTACACATGGAATAAAGCAATCACGAATATAAGGAAAAGAATAGCAGCAAGATGATGAACATAAATATAAATTATGCTGTATAAGTTGGCAAGGTATACTTGCCTGGAGGTTGCACGAAGAGCCAACAATAAACCGTCAACCGGTAAGCCAAATAATTCCAAAATCCATAAATGTCTCCGAAAGCTGAAACAGACATTGCCAACATTCTCAGAATAGTCAAATTAGCTGAGATTGCCTGTCCTTAAGTCCAATTCTAGACACAGGGGCAAAACGATAATTTCGGACAAAAACGGTGTCCGTCGTTGGACCCGCTTTGCACCGAAAAGCGTGCCAGAGTCAATGGTCTCTAAAGTTGTCAAACTATATATCTATGAATTCGGTTTGATAATACGAACCCAATGGTATGTCCAATTTTGGATTTCGAGGGGCCGTGCACAAAATCGTCCATTGAATCGGACCTTGGGGCCCGCAAAACGGCGATCCGGTTAACTGTCTCAGAATTGGACCAAACTTGGTATACAGGACCAGAAAAATGATACAGTCTTGTTGGCGCAAGTTTTGTCTCGATCTGACGAGCGTGCACAAAGTAATTGAGAAACTTGCACAGAGGCCGATACGGTGAATTTCGACGGATACGCATCAAATTCGTCGCGTACACGCGACCAATTTGAATTCCGTCAAAGTCCACACGTCCATAAAACCATTACACACCTTTCGATGCTTGCGGTTCGCGAGCAAATCGCCCGGTTTGGCAGGACGCAGTGGTATCGGAGTATTTTTCTAAAATTCTATTTTTTCTAAAACTGTTTTTCTTGATTTTTAGCAAAAACTACAAAAAGGGTCGAGACATATTAGACGAAAACAAAAACTACAAAAAGGGTCTTCAAGTCCTATAGGTTGTCTACAACCCTGTTTAGATAGAATTTCGAAAGTGTCAGACGATTGGCAAGGAATCGCCTTCCAATTTAGGGTCGGGACTGGATTTTACCCTGTTTTACAAACATATTTTTCGTCGACTTCGAGTCGACTTATCGGCCAACATAAGGCATATAAATTTGATCTAATAGATGGTATTGGAAGTTGTATAGGTCGTGTTCATACCCGAAGTCGTGGATCGACGAACGATCAATCCTACGCTGTAAAATCTCCTCGCGAAGTGGCCGCCTTGGCTGCTGTGGTTGCTGTCAACTCCCGCGCGCACTGTCTGCTGTCGTGTGAGGCTCTGGCCGCCGGCAATGCTTCGACTGCCGCCGGCGACGTGCGGCGGCGCACGCACAGGGGGCGCGCGTGGGTACGAGTCATGGTTAGGGTTTTGATGATTTCTCCTTCTCTCTCTCGATATGTTTATGTATGCATATATATATACGCTCGGCTTGGCTACAGGGGAAATATGGGCTCGAGTTCGAACTGACTTTGGAAGGCTTGGGGAAGGGCTCGGGCTATGGGGACTTAGGGCTGTGGGGCTTGACCGAGAGCTTTAGCTCTGTTGCTGCTCTATTCCTTTTTGTTTTTCCTTTTCTTTTTCTTATTTCTTTTTCTATATCATATATATATATATATATTTTTTTTCTATAAATATCATATTATTTATTTCTTTTTCTATATCATATATATATATATAATATATATATATATATATATATATATACACACACACACATAAATATATAATAATAACTATATAATAATAATAATAATAATAATAATATAATAATAAAAATAATGATAATAATAATAAGAATAATATAATAATAACAATAATGATAATAATAATAAGAATAATCATAACCAACTAAAATGTCCACTAAGAGTCCTTGGTGAGTATATCATACCCCATCTTTATTTGGCCCTAGAATTTTCGTACAGTTATTCGAAAACACAATTTAAATATTAATACTGAACTATTAACTATTTAGAAAATATTTGTCAAGTCCAAAAATACATAAGAAATATTTGTACACACCTAAAATGTCAATATGGCCGTCTTTGACCTTTCTACATGTCTGCATGGGCTTAGATTTGACATGGGTCTAATTTGGACAGGTTTGGTACAACCGGGTTCCCAAAAACTCAATATAATTAAATAATAAATAAAATCTTCGGTAGGGTTAAGTCGCAACTCGGCCTGGTTTTCCTAGTTAGAATAATCCTATGACTCAGCCTTCCCCTACTATGGCTAAACACTAGTCAAAGCACGCTACTGCACTATCCATACCATGATTCCTAGTCGTCTTGTACTCCAAAACTCATCTGTGGCTAAAGTCATCTATTATAATAATTATCTACTAATTATTTACAAAAATTCTAAAATCCCTATTAAATCAAATAAATTAATAAATAAATATTTCAAAAAAAATTCGGGAATGGGAGCTACAAATCTACCCACCTTAAAAATAATTTTGTCCTCGAAATTCTATGCATAACTATTCCTTAAAATTCAAAGTCTACTATTACCATAATCTCCTCAAATTTAATTCCTTAAAAATAGTTTATATCCTCTTCTTAATCATTTTGGTAACTACGAAGCCTCGAGGACTTCTACCCACCTTTGGTCACACTACTCCTCAAAATACGGTCACTAAAGTCTTATGGTCTTCTAACTAGTTGCTAACAATTCTACTTGCAGATATCTAGGCATATGGCATCTATAATCCCTCATATTTATAAACAACCAAATATTCAATAGTCAAGCAATATTATACTATAATTTAAGAATTTCTAATAAATTCTAAACAGCACGATCATTCGTCACCTTGAAATAAAAGGGACGAGAATCAGTGGCACAGAAAGCAAGGAAGTATAATCGAGAGCAAATATGGAGTTTTCAAGGATGTAGAGAATTTCTAGGAGAATTTCCAAGGCAGTGTGGATTGAGATTTCTAAGGTTTAGTCATAGTCGCAGGCTCATATCGGTAGAGTTACGTAACCGATACGATATGCTCTGACCTGCATGGACCACCAAACGTCATAACGAGCTCAGGATATTGGTCGTCAAATCGACGAGCTGCGTCACGAGTTACAGCAGCAGATTTTTTATTACCATACCGCAGAGCGACGATCCGACGATCCGATGATCACCGAACGATTTGATGCGGTCGAGCGCAGTATACAGGAGCCGATGAGTCTGCAGCAGGCTACAGCTGCCAGCTTGTATACGCTCACCGAGTCTACGCAACGCACAGAGCGTAGACAGGTCGAGCTGGAGGGATCGCAGAGGACCATGTCTGCCTCACTCACTCAGGTACATACTTCGATTGAGGAGAGTACTCAGAGGATGGTGAGTCCCCTTGCTGCGCATGCTGAGCGACTGCGAGAGCTGGAGCAGATACGTCCTCCCGGTCCATCGACGATACCGACTCCAGACATTGCACTACCTCCTACTACCCCTACGGTACAGCTCACATAGGAGCAGTATGAGTACATGCTATCTCAGATGCGCAGCAGGGGTCCTCAGTGATTTTATTAATTTTTTTATGAGTTGTATGTATTGGCCCTATGGGAAAAAATTTTATTGGTACACTTTTGTTTATACACTTGGTGGAAGACTTTTTATCATCTCCCATTTTTACTTGACTCTATTGGATGTTTGTGATGATGTGTGCCTGTGAAGTGTAGTATGCAGGATTTGAATATATTTATGTTTGTGACGCGGGATGTGTGTCTGTGATGATGTTTGTTATGAGTTGTATGTATTGGCCCTATGATGTGTCTGTGATGATGTTTGTGATGATATAAAGTGAAGTGTAAAGTGTAAAGTGCAGTGTGCAGGATTTGAATATAAAGTGTAGTGTGCATGATTTGAATATAAAGTGCAGTGTGCAGGATTAGTGTTTAAACTGTATATAAAGTACATGATTTTTGTTTAAACTGCATATAAAGTGCAGTGTGCAGGATTTGAAAACTGTATTTTATTTTTTTAATTTTCCAGCATGTTAGAGACGGATTGCGACGTTTGGCGACGGATTTGCGACGCAGAAGTACGTCGCAAATATGTATCTGGACGTCGCTAACTGCGACGGGCCGTTGCTAAACGTCGCCTAACATGCTGACATGGCAAACCTTGCCATGTCACCACATGCGACGAATAGACGTCGCTATATACGTCGCTAAATTGGCGACGTGCTATAAATGTCGCCGGACGTCGCTAAGTTTGTGACGTTTTAGCGTCGTAGACTATTCGTCGCAACAGCTATGATTGGCGACGAACTTTTGATCTGCGACTAGCTTTTTAGCGACCTGGCTATTCCGTCGCTAATTACGTCGCTAAATTAGTTTAGCGACATATTTTTACTTATTAGCGACGTTTTTGGACGTCGCTAACATGACTCATTCTAGTAGTGATTCCTATCAGAGGCTCTGCGCTCCAGCCCAACCAGGAGGTCTAGATTCAGATTCAGACGACGATCATTTACAATTTAAATTTCTACCTCTCAGGACACCACTATGAAGAGTGCCGCAAAAGACGGAGGCTATGCTTGTACGACGAATCGCCTACTTAACAAATCAAGGACTGCCCGGAGGCTGCTGATCACACTGCCCAATGATGAGCACGAGGAACACCAGGACTACAGCAAGGGGACCGGCCTCTCCAGATTCAGCAACCATATGGAGCACTATCGTAGGGACCAGCCTATGTCAGGACAGCTGAAAACGTTGAAGAGATTCCAGTCCCGGAGGAATACTGAAGACAGACTGAAGACATAAGACTTCTTTTGCATGGTTGGAAAAACTATGTATCTTGATTCGCAATCCAGTCTTCCCTTAAATTTTTCTTAGCACCTAGATCCTTTCTTGAAACTTCTTATTTTCTATTTTGAAACCTTGGTGGATATTCGAAACTTATTTCGAGATATTATTTCCTATTCGTTGAATGATACTCCTCCATCCTCTCTTCGTAACCTTGCTTTCTTTTCGAGATTCTACTCAGAATTCTGTTTCCTATTCAGAACTAGTTACAATTTATAAATTTTGTTTTCTCATCGAGGTTCAGTTTTCTATTCGGACTTGTTGGAATTTGATTTTTATTCGATATTGGCTTCTATTCACCATTCAAGACATCGTTTGAAAACTTCCTTTCAAATTCGAGGTTTTGACTTGTTCCCTATATGAGATTTTGTTTCCTATTCGTGGCTTGTTTTTTATTTGAGAAATTGTTCTGTTTACGACCATGTTTCGACCTTGTCTCCTATTTGAGATATCGCTTGTTTCATGGATACTTGTTTCCTTTTCACCCATTGATTCTCTTTTTATATTTGTAACTTTGTTTCCATTTGAGATTTTAAGATCTTGTTTCCTATTTCTAGACTTTGCTTTTGTTCGTGATTTTCTCTCATATTCAAGATTTTCCAGACTTTGAAACTTCAGTTCCTACTCGCGACTCGTTGAGACCTTGTTCCCTATTCGATAACTTGTTTCCTCGTTAAGATTTCCTATTCCAAATTTTATTTCCTAATCACGATTTTGTTGATGTTGGTTCTCTATTTGAGACCTTGTATCCTATTGGTGGTTTGTTTTCCCTTCGAGATTTTGTTTGAGATTTTGTGGTTGTTTGAGATATTATTGAACCATATTTCCGATACGAGATTTTATTCCTTATTTTGAGACTTTGTCCTCTATCCGATACCTTGCTTCTATGCTACTTTTGAGACTTCGCTACCTATCCAAGGTTATGTTCCAAATATGGGATCTTGTTACCATCCCGGTTTTCATTTGAGATTTTGGTTACTATTTGAAGCTTTGTTTCCTGTTCGAGATTTAAAGTCTTCTTGTTTGTTCCTTTAGTATCCGCTACTTATTGTTGGATCTTCTGTTGCTTCTTAGTACCTAGTGAAATTTCTTATTTTGTAAAGGACATATAACATTATTTTCTATCATGATTTAGAACTCATTACCATAAACCCTTTGAAAATTCCATGGAGAAGGTTGAGAGAATATTCGACTATCTATTATTACGTGGTAGTTGTTCACTGCAGCCATTATCTGGATTATGGAGACTGAGGATTCATTGCAGTCAGCTGCGCACTGGCGAGGCATGAACTCCAAGTTGAAGTGATTTCAGACATTCATAGGTTTTCGGGTATTATTGAGACTTTGTCCTAAACTCTTCATATTTAGATCTCTTGAGTTGCTTCGTTAATAATTGTTTAAAAATGGATAAAGTTGATATGTTATTCGGTAACATATTGTTATTTAAGTCATGGAACCGAAAGTTCACTACAGCCAGACATACACTGGCGGGACAGGAATTCTATGTAAAGTGACTTCAAATATCTATATGTTTTCGGATACCATAGAGACTATATTCCTTTTTCATATAATTATTGATTTTTTTTATAATCACAAATCCTTGCATGTTCACCTTGATTTGATACTAATACCTCCTGGGTAGTTTTCATATGTTTTCTCAATCAACCCTTGCAATTTCTTTTCTTGCATTTTATCGTTGAATCATTTGATTTTCTCAAATAAATGCACATTGCTAGATTTTGATTCCTTTCCATTAGATTTAAAATCGTACATATATTTTGATCATGTTTTTTCTAAAAACCTCGATCGTAATCATGCCTATCTAACCGTGATCTTCCTAGTTGTTCTATTTTAATCATGCAAAGCTTTCAATTTTGACCGTGCTTTAAAACTCGTACCTTGAAGATCGTACTCTTCTGAGTCGTAACTAAAAGTTCCTAACATCCTGTGTCTATTCAATCCTTGACCAATGTTAAAATGTGTTATTCCTTGTATGTAATCATCGTCCTGACCTTAAAAAAAATTATTTTATTCTTTTGCAGTGCCACTTTAACTGTTTATTTTGTCATGCTAAGTCGTTCCAAGTACATGATGGGTGAAATCCCATTTTGATCATGATCATTTTCCAGTATGCCTTAATTTGATTTGAATCGTGTTTAGTTGATCGTGCTAGCTAATTTATTCAACCCAAAAAAAAATTATTTTATTTTGATTGCTTAACTATGCCTACTTTAACCTTTGAATTTCGAAGACGAAATTTTCTAAGGAAGAAAATTTGTAACCCCATTTTTTTCATTTTCTTGAATTTTAAATTTTCTAAAAATAAGTTTGATTAAATGAATTTGTTTTATTAATTTATAATTTTTGGAAGGAAATTTGAACTGGTGGTGCGGGTGTAAATTTCTAGTTAGTTGTAACTAACTAGTAGTGGTCCCTATTTCTCCAACAAATCCCAACTATCTCTCTAACAGATTTTTTAGAATTATTGTAATTACCTATTTTTTAGGGGCTCAATTGCAATTACTCATATTTGTGGAGGGATCAAATTGTAATTTTTTCCATCTATTCATACCTTATTTAATCTGAGGTGGAGAGAGAGAAGCTCAGTTGCTTCTCATTTCTCTCGAGCTCCGCATCTCAGAGCCCTTTCTCCCCAAAAGAAAAATCAGATCGAGCCCTAACCCTAACCCTAATTTCCTCCGGTGATGACGGTGATGATGACGACGTCCGAGGATCCTTGCGGTGGATGATCGACGGATCGGTGTCCAGCTCTCGGCGGTGATCGACCACACGCGGGGGTAGCTCAGTGTTCTTCTTCTCGACGAAGAGCGCCTGATCCCGATGAATCGATAGCGGAAAGGATTTGTCCACAACAAGGCGATGGTAAGGACCTCTTTCTCATCGGCGATTCTCTCAGCTAGGCACTTTCCGATCTACAGTAATTTCGTCTCGACGACGGGATCATCTTCTCGGCGCAACTCTTCATCTCCGGCGCACGGCTTCCTCCTTCCCCGAAGATGATAGCAAGGATCTCCTCTCCACAGCGGCTACTTCCTGGCGCCCACCAGGTGGGTTCATCACTGGCGACAGCTTCTTTTGAATTAATTCAATTCGATTGATCTTAATAGATTGATTATTGTTACTGTTTCTGTCGGGATTTCTTCTGATTTTAGTATGGATCTTGATTCATGCACTGAGACTCTACTCCTATGTCCGTGAACGTCAGATATTTGATCGATTGACTCAGTAACGTGTTAGTGTTTTTCTCTGTGCCTGGTTCGGACACGAAGAAGACGTATCTGACTCCGAGTCGCTCCAGATTGGATCTCCGCTACTCAGGTAACATTCTATTCTTCCTAATGTTGTCTAACGCTTTGTTTTAAATCTGGTATTTACGGAGGAAGGGGCAGTACTGCGTTCAGGATACGGGGTTCGATTGGGATATAAGTGAATGTGAGTTGTTCATGTCTAGTGTCAGCTGTGTACAGTTTTCTTCGTGTCCTGTAGTGGTTCGTGCCAGCATTGTTGTGTTCGACTTCTAGGTGTCTTGTACAGGAGTCCAAGTGGCAAGAATGAAGAGTCTGGATTCGGTATAGCAAGGTTGCGTTCGAGTGTTGGCCAAATCCAAGGGTTGATCGTGTCTAGGAATGCCTGTTATTGAAGTTGGACTGAATTGGAGTGTAGCTGATGGCGAGTTGAGAATTTAAATGGGATGAAGTTAATTATTGATCTGGTTTATGTTTTATTTGACTTTAGTTTTATATACCTATTTTTGTTGAAGTTTCAATCTTGTATATTTTCCTTGTGTGATTTGGTTTGTTTGAATTTAGTCTGAAGTTCAGTTGAGGACAGGGTTTCTATTTTAGTGTCAGTTGACTTCCTATTTTCCTAAATCTTGATTTAATATGGTTGTATAGTTCTGATAGTTGGTTTGTATATCTTTTCTAATTTATAGTTTCGATTTGGTTGTTTATTCATGGTCGAAGGGTGGTTCTGCATTTGTGTAGCTAGATTGAAGATGATAAAGGGGCATGCTGTTATGGTTGGGAAGGTTGGATTAAGATGTAGATTAAACTATTGGTTTAATTTTATGTTTTGACCGTTGGTATATAATCTGATGAAGTTCAGCTTATTCTCATATTTGTTGAATTTAATTTTGGAGTCCTTTTGGTGTTCTGTTCCCGCCTTTTCTTCTAATCCCTTGAATCAAGTATGAAGGTTATATTCAAAGGGGTGTTAGCTAGGAATAGAGTGCTAGTTCTGAGGTATGCCAGACTGTAGTTGGCTTGTATATACTTTACTGGGTTTTGGTTTGAGTTTGTCTGTTGGCCTGTCGATTAGGAGGATTGCCAGAAAAAGTTTGGGCTAGTCTTGAATGTCTTGATCTTTCCTATATTAAACTTACCTTGAGCCAAATGTTTTGGGTTGAGTCATAATTAACTGGGCCACCTTGCATGCCAATAGGTGGAGTAAGGTTGGAGTAGTTTTATTACCTTATTGTTGGTATATTTTCTTTTGCCATTTTACTAGTTTTGTTAAGTTGATTAGGAATTATAATTCTAGCAAAATATTTTCATAGTTTATTAATAAATACTTTGTTAACTAGTATATAGAAATCTCTAGTACAAATGTCTTGTTATAGTCTAATGATAGCTAGATATTATTTAAGCTCTATTCTATTAGTAGTTAGCAAAAATCTGCTAGTAGACTATTTAGATTTAAATACTATCTAAACCATGATGAGTTATTTATTATAGAGAAATATAGAAGAAGGCGTAGTAAAAGCTAGTTATGGTTAAAATGATTTAGTTAGCTAAATGTCTTTAATTAGAACTTAATCATCTTATACTCATACTCAGGAGGACATCCAGCTTTACCTCATACTCTCGATCACCCTGAGCAAGGCAAATACTTTTCTATGGTTTTGTGCATTTACATATCTTGTACTTCTCTTGATGGCACGATGTGACACGATATCTTGTACCCTTGTACTTTCTGTTCTTGTACTTACTTGTGTCGGGGAGGAAAAATACACTAGCTATGTGACTAAACCCAGGTTCTAATTTTCATGTAGATAGCTTAGGTCTCGCATCGTGCACGTGGGTCCTAAGTCGTACCGATATTCATGTACTCCTGTACATATTCCTGTACTCACCCCAGCCGGTCACATAGGCTAGTTGTTTTTCAAACATTGAGCACATGTCATGTCTTGTACTTCAGGTTCATGGTTACTTCATGTACTTTATTTTCTGTACTTTACATTCATGTACTTTCATGTTCTTTTTCTGTACTTTATATTTCATGTTCTTATGTACTCATTTTCCATATCATGATGTTCTTGTTCATTATCTAGAACTGTACTTTGCTCCGCTCCTGACTGGATATGTTGCAGGTGTACTTGCAGGATATTGTTCTACCTTATGGGCCAGAGTCCGGGATCTTACCTGAGCAGGATGGAGACATAACTTAGCTAGAGGCTTCAGGTTTAGACTGTTTAGCTTTACCTTTAGATATTATTTTTAGAGTTCATAGTATATTTTATTCCTGTTGACTCTAGTACCTTTATGTTATATGGATTTGTGGATCATGGTGATCTTTCTGGAAACGTTTTATATATGCTGAGATTGTGCACATTCATGTTTATCTGGTTAGATTTCCCTAGCTTGGTACAGCTAATTTTGTCGTGTCTAAAGACGAAGGCTGGACGTGTCCGACTCGTATCCAATTATTCGGGAATTTGTCATAACAAATAATATGATTTACGATTTATGGAGATTTTTAATTAATTTAACACTATTTAAAATTGATGAATTATAATTTTGATATGTTAGCTAGTGAACCCTAGAACTGTTGAGCCAAGAGACTAACCATGACCATGGGGATCTAACCATGTGATTAGAATGACTAATTACAACTTTTTAGGCTAAGGATATTTTGGTCATTTTGTGACTTTTGAATTATTTATGATTTTGATTAATTGGTGAATTTTAGATTATTTTAATAATATTTAAATTGATGTATTATGATTTTGGTCATTTTTATATTTTAATATTTTAGAAATTTTATATTTTAACATTGATTTTACGGGATTTGTTTAGTCGGGTTTGAGTTTCTTTTCGTTCCGACTTGTGTTAGTGACCCGGGTAGCTTAGACTCTAGACGGGACCCGAAGATTAGTTAGTCATGGCCCACAAATCCCACTAATTAAGTTAGTAAGTTTAGACGAATCCCACTTGTTAAATTGGTTAAGTTAGAGGCTTAAATTTAACCCTTTTGATCCCAAACTTGAACCTAACTTAAAATTAACCAAAAAGACTAGTTGAGGCCTTATTGGGCCTTCTCCTAAGGCCCAAATAGGGTTTAATAGCAACCACTATAGGTAGGTTAGCCTCCCTTCCTTTCATTTTATTCCATTAAGCCTCTATTTTTCTTCACAAGTGTTCTTTCCCAAATTGAGAGCTTCCCACTTTGATTTGATCTCCAAATCCTTACATTCCTCCACCAAAACTTCCATCCAACCTTCCCATACTACCAAGGGAGGGTGCTAGCAAAGATTTGGAGCAAAGTACAAGGAGAAGTGTCCTTTTTGGAAGATCTACATGTCGGAGCCGTGTCCTTAGAAGTATCATTGGGATTCCACTCCCAATAGGTAAAACCAACCCTTTAAATTTATTTTCTATGAATATTAGTTAGTTTTGAATCCATATGATCCACAACCATACATGTACCCCCTTTAGATTCAAGTTTGAGGCCATTTGGAGCTCTCTTGAGGATTTTAGATATGTGTTTTGTGTGCTACTTGATAGATCCCAAATTAGGGCACCACATATGTTTGATTTATTGCCTAATAGTATTAATTGTGTTTTAAATTTAGTTTTAGAATAGTTAGAGAGTGGATTGATCTTAGTTAGGTGGTTAGAATGAGTTTCATTTGGATACCTATGTTGGTATCCAAGTATCTTGGCCTACATGTGTTTTTTTTTGTCCAAAACAACCCAAATTTGTCATAGTATCCATCCACGTTTTTAGTAACTATAGCAACTTAGAAATATCGTAACATTTAGCTCAGAACTCCGATTAATCTTCTATTTTTTTAAAAGAACCATATCGAAGTTAGCTTTCCAAATATATATATTAATAGGTCAAATGCATTCTAGGACTTTTTGTAGAACTGTTTGAGTGTCAGCTCTACGAAAGACAAACATGTTTCGGTGTTTTCGCAATTTTGGAAGCTTTCGGACACGAAAATGCGATCCGTTTGAAGTTTCGAAAAGCTAATACGAAGGGCTACAACATACTTTAATCCAAAAATTTAGTGAAGGTCCAGTTGGTATAGTATTGATTTTAAGTAGAACAGTGACTATACGATATAGGCATTTTGTGTAACCTATGAGCCTATGTAGTATGGATATTAAGTGAATATAGGCATCATAGGTTGTCGAGTATGTGTATGATATAGTAGATATATATATATATATTATTGTTAGGTAATATATGTTAGTATGTTTGTTAGATGTTGGTTAGATATGTTAGAGTTGTTATAGGTTAGTGTAAGTTATATATGTTAGTATATTTGTTAGATGTTGGTTAGTAGAGGGTTAGATATATTAGAGTTTGTTATATATTAGTGAAAGTTATATTTGTTAGTATGTGTGTTAGTTAGATAGTAGAGGTTAGCATTTTGTTAGATATTTGATATGTTGTTAGATAGTTTGATGTTAGATATATAGTATGTTCGATATTGATATGTTAGTAGGTTATGTTAGTTGTAGATATTGGTATGTTAGCAAGTTAGTCTCTATAGGTTATATGTTAGATATTAGTTAAGAAGTTATGTTAGTACATTAGATAGTTAGTTAATTAGATAATTGAGGGGTATCTTGGTATCTCGTGATACCAAGTTAGTATCTTAAGGTAAATATGACTTACCTTTACCTTCAAGATAAATGATTAGTTTACCTTATGACCAATGTATTGGTTTTGGGATGCCAATATGACCAAGGTTGATATGGTATCCTAGTGTTAGTGGGTTAGTGTCTAAGTGTTTGAGTTTGAGTAGGTGATGTTAGATTGTGGAAGGGTTATATAGATAGGTATATATATTTTTGGGTTATATAGTATCTATATGTATTATGAGAGTATATAGATATAGGTTATGGTTCATAGTGAGGATATGTATATACTTGATATATGAAATCTATATATGTGTTAGGGTGGTACTATATGGATAAGGATATATGTGATATATATGTAATGTATATTATATAACTAAGTTTGTGTGCCTTGTTAGCTATGTGGTTTAGCTATGTGTCTTGATTTAGGCTGTGTTAGATAGCAATGGTACTAGTGTACTTGATTGCTTAGGCCATAGACTTGTTTAGACCTAGAATTGACTAACCTAGACTAGTTTGACTATTGTTGACCAAACCTTAGCTAGTTTGACCATATTAGACTAGTTGTCCTAGTTTGACTAGACTAGTTGACCAGAGTTGACCAAGAGTTGACTTTGACCTAGATTGACTTAGACTCATGTAGATTGCATTATAATTTCAATTACCATATAAATTGAACTCTTTATAACCTGTGTTGCTCTAACTAAGACTCTGTGACTCCATTTGGCCATCTTTTTATATCAGTTGTTCAGGGTATCAGGCGAGTACATTTTCTGATCATTTCATACTTGTTAAGAATTATATTCTTGCTCTAGATTACTTTACTTGATGCTGTCACGTTGTTAACACGGATTGGTACTATATGGATCTTTATATTGAGATGTTATCCCCCTTTGGAGTATCAGGTATATCATGTCATGTGCGTTTCACTTTCATTATGCACTCCTGTACTTTTACTATTCATGTATATTCTTGTGATTCATGTACTCTCATATTCACAGAGCCCTCATGTATAACTTTATGTGCACCCATTTATGGGCCCTCATGTGAAATATTGTACAATAACATAACTTATCTGGATCCTTGTGTATTGATTGGGGTACGAGGAAGTATAAATTGTCATGTGAACAATTCCAAAGTAGTGTAATCATGTGCAAACTCTTTAGTATAATCATGTGCAAATTCAAGCCGTTCATATGTCTATCTTGTACTCTACATCACTAGTCACTAATAGTTCTCTACTTATAGTAGCTATTTACATTACAGTTCTCTCTTTTACTACATATACTTTCTTTAAACATTTCATGTATTTTACTCTATTGCATGTTTTATATTCCTGTATTGATATGAACTGTTGAGATTTTGTGCTCGTTCCTGTCCTGACTGGACCTGTTAAAAATATTACAGAGGATGACGAGAACCTTTGCCCTACCTATTATGGAGCTGCCATAGATGACACCTGCAACTTGGAACTTCAGCAGGATCCATCAGCAGTAGAGGATGTCACCCCTATAGTTTAGGCTAGTTAACTTAGACTTCTATCTTATTTTGATGTTTTGTCTCATTTGGATACATTTACGTTTATATTTGGGATCTTATTGTTATTCTAGATTTTATGAAGATGTTATCTCATAAACTTAGACTTCTTCTCATGTTGTATTTCATTGGGTGATTTTTATTATCTATCTATCTTATCGTACTTTTACCTTAGTTGTGATTGAGCTGTACATTTCTGTATTGTCCTTCGTTTGGATTGTATATACTGTACAGGTACCTTATAATTGTTATATATATGTGACCTAGGACAGCGTTCTACAGTCGACACTGCGGCATAGGCTGGACGTACCCACTTCTCGTGCCCTACACTGGGTGTGGGTCGTGACACATTTTTAGTAGTGGCCCATGCAGGTTGAGAGTCGCATTATTGCGATATCGTAGTAGCGCAACGACTTAGTTGTGCTGCTACGAGCCTGCGATAGAATACAGGAAGTAAGGTTTTAGAATGAGAGGATACTCTATCGCAGTTAGAAATCCTTGAGAGATTCCTGGGACGACCTTTGAGAATCTTATTTAAACTTCAATTTGAAATCCCTTTCCTTGTTTTGTTCTCCCTTACTCTTTGTTATTAAATTTGATTTTTGATGGATTGTTGTTGATTTTGA
The DNA here is from genome assembly GCA_029216955.1 of Iris pallida. Lineage (NCBI taxonomy): Eukaryota > Viridiplantae > Streptophyta > Magnoliopsida > Asparagales > Iridaceae > Iris > Iris pallida. The sequence goes on along the minus strand of JANAVB010019800.1, from coordinate 9,558,981 downwards.
TTTTCCTATCGAGATAAATTTTATGGTCTGAGTTTCGATATTTTTTGATAACATATGTTTAAGGGAATAACATGGATGGTAAAATGTCTACTTGATTATGGAACCTGGAGCTTATCGCAGCCATATTAGCCGGCGTGGCGGAAACGTAGAGACCTGACTTCGAATGTAAATATCTTGGTTATGAGATTTGAAATTTCTCGCAGCTATACTAGTCGATATATCGAGAATTCTAGACGACATGATTATAGAAGTGCATACCCCAGTTATGGAATCTATCGTTTATGGCAGCCTTGCTTACTGGTATGGTGAGGATTCTGAGTAACATGATTTTGGACATACCCATATGATTATCAGATTGTATCTTGAGAAGGTGTTTAACATATCATCTCTATCGTACCCTTCTGTTGTTATATAATTATATTCCATCATCAAATAATTTAAGAGTAAGAATATTTTAGTTTTTGGTAGATCTTATTCATATGTAGTTCTTTCATAGTGTAATGATATGATGACTTGTAGAGTGTCTGTACCCTAGAGATGATAGTTAGCATTGGTATTAGAATAGTTACCCATTATAGATGATTCCTCTGTTATTTATAATACCTACCAGTTTTCATATAGGATGTTAGTCTGCCTTACAGCCTTGATGATTTATTATTTTTCTTATCCTTTCCAGTAGGGCACCCATGACCAGAGCATGTCCTTGAGTGTAGTTGTAGCTTCGCCTGAGACTGAGAGTCTTCCTCTACCTCATATAGTGGTACCCCATACCATATTCTCGGGAGGGTTGTTTCCTAATGGAGCTCAGATATTCGGACTTCTCCGGGATGTGTTAGAGACACAGAGAGTTTAGGCTGAGATCTTGAGGGAGCAGTATCCAGTTCCACCTAGAGCCTCAGAAGTACCCAGATTTCTAGCCTAGACCTTAGCATGTCTTTTGAGATAATTGATACACCACACATTGTTTGCATGTTTTGATATCTTGTGATTGCTTTGTGCTGTATTATGACTAGAATAGCTAGATGGGAACCCTAGAGAGAGTATTCTAGGTAGACGAATATTCTTTCTATGACTTCGATTTCTGGAACGTCAGAGATGTATATCTTTGGAAACTTCCTTCACAAGTTTGTAGTAGACAAGATTATCTTCACTTTGATATATTATGTCCCACTCAAACTTGTTCCCTTGTACTACTTTTGCATCGCAGCTTTGGGTCCAATTTAGGCTATTTGACCATTACTACTTTAATTATGATTATCATACGCACATTGCAATGAATTTTAATTTAGGAGCACAAGATTAGTTGTTTTCTCAAAACCAACTTCACATGCATGACCAATACATGACACTCTACACCCATGACCTTCGTGTCCTACTCGGATACGCCATCTTATGCTTCATCATTATCATATGATTTTCCTGACACAAGACCCCATCTTGATTTATCCCACGGAGTCACTTTTATTTCCGACTCGAATTGGGGACACCTTTACGACCCAAACCTGGGATATGACCAATTTTAAGCCTACTACCCATATTTTACTTGTTGACCTTCTAGGTAGAAGCTTCGACCTTGATTGTTGGAAGTTTGACCTAGAAGGAGTACGACCACTCTTAATTTCAAGGAGGAAATTCTTCTAAGGAGGGTAGACTTGTAACACCCACTTTTCTATAATGAGAGTAATTTTGAACTTTTGTAAAAGTTTATTATTTAATAATATAATTTATGATTGATGGAGATTTTTAATTAATTTAATACTATTTAAAATTTGTAAATTATAATTTTGATGTGTTAGCTAGTGAACCCTAGAACTATTGAGCCTAGAGACTAACCATGACCATAGGGATCTAACCATATGATTAGAATGACTAATTACAACTTTTTAGGCTAAGGGTACCTTGATCATTTTGTGACTTTTGAATTATTTAGGATTTTTGCTTAATTGGTGAATTTTAGATTATTTTAATAATATTTAAATCGATGTATTTTGATTTTGTTTATTTTTCATATTTTAATATTTTGGAAATTTTTATATTTTAATATTTATTTTACGGGATTTGTTTAGTCGGGTTTGAGTTTCGTTTCGTTCCGACTTATGTTAGTGACCCAGGTAGCTTAGACTCTAGACGGGATCCCAAGATTAGTTAGTCATGGCCCACAAACCCCACTAATTAAGTTAGTAAGTTTAGACTAATCTCACTTGTTAGATTGATTAAGTTAGAGGCTTAAATTTAACCCTTTTGATCCCAAACTTGAACCTAACTTAAAATTAACCAAAAGGACTAGTTGAGGACTTATTGGGCTTTCCTTCAAGGCCCAAATAGGGTTTAATGGCAGCCACTATAGGTAGGTTAGCCTCCCTTCATTTTATTTTATTCCATTAAGCCTCCATTTTCCTTTACAAGTGTTCTTCCCCAAATTGAGAGCTTCCCTCTTTGATTTGATCTTCAAATCCTTACATCCCTCCACCAAAACTTCCATCCAACCTTCTCATACTACCAAGGGAGGGTGCTAGCAAAATTTGAAGTAAAGTGCAAGGAGGAGTGTCCTTTTTGGAAGATCTTCGTGTCGGAGCCGTGTCCTTAGGAGTATCATTGATATTCCACTCCCAATAGGTAAAACCTACCCTCTAAATTGATTTTCTATGCATATTAGTTATTTTTGAATCTATATGATCCACCTCCATGCATGTACCCCCTTTAGATTCAAGTTTGAGGCCATTTGGAGCTCTCTTGAGGATTTTAGATATGTGTTTTGTGTCCTACTTTATAGATCCCAAATTAGGACACCCCATGTGTTTGGTTTATTGCCTAATAGGATTAATTTTGTTTTAAATTCAGTTTTAGAATAGTTAGAGAGTAGATTGATCTTAGTTATGATGGTTAGAATGTGTTTTATTTGGATAGCTATGTTGGTATCCAAGTATCTTGGCCTACATGTGTTTTTTTGTTCAAAACAACCCAAATTCGTCATAATATTCATCCACGTTTTTAGTAACTATAGCAACTTAGAAATGTCGTAACTTTTAACTCAGAACTTCGATTAATCTTTCGTTTTTTTAAAAGAACTGTATCGAAGTTAGATTTCCAAATATATATATTAATAGGTCAAATGCATTCTAGAACTTTCTGTAGAACTGTTTGAGTGTCAGCTGTACGAAAGACGAACGCGTTTCGGTATTTTTGCGATTTCGGAAGCTTTTGGACACGAAAATGCGATCCGTTTGAGGTTTCGGAAAACTAATATGAAGGGCTACAACATATTATAATCCTAAAATTTAGTGAAGGTCCAAATGGTACAATATTGATTTTAAGTAGAACAGTGACTATACGATATAGGCATTTTGTGTAACCTATGAGCCTATGTAGTATGGATATTAAGTGAATGTAGGTATCATAGGTTGTCGAGTATATGTATGATATAGTACATGTATATATATATATATATATATATATATATATATATATATATATATATATTATTGTTAGGTAATATATGTTAGTATGTTTGTTAGATGTTGGTTAGTAGAGGGTTAGATATGTTAGAGTTGTTATATGTTAGTGTAAGTTATATATGTTAGTATGTTTGTTAGATGTTGGTTAGTAAAGGGTTAGATATATTAGAGTTTGTTATATGTTAGTGTAAGTTATATTTGTTAGTATGAGTGTTAGTTAGATGGTAGAGATTGATATTTTGTTAGATATTTGATATGTTGTTAGATAGTTTAATGTTAGATATCTAGTATGTTAGATATTGATATGTTAGTTCCAGATATTGCTATGTTAGCAAGTTAGTCTCTATAGGTTATATATTAGATATTAGTTAAGATGTTATGTTAGTACATTAGATAGTTAATTAGATAGTTGAGGGGTATCTTGGTATCTCATGATACCAAGTTAGTATCTTAAGGTAAATATGAATTATCTTTACCTTAGGTAAATGATTAGTTTACCTTATGACCAAGGTATTGATTTTGGGATGCCAATATGACCAAGGTTGATATGGTATCCTAGTTTTAGTGGGTTAGTGTCTAAGTGTTTGAGTTTGAGTAGGTGATGTTAGATTGTGGAAGGGTTATATAGATAGGTATATATATTTTTGGGTTATATAGTATCTATATATATTATGAGAGTTTATAGATATAGGTTATGGTTCATAGTGAGGATATGTATATACTTGATATATGATATCTATATGTATGTGTTAGGGTGGTACTATATATATGTGATATATATGTAATATATATTATATAACTAAGTTTTTGTGCCTTGTTAGCTATGTGGTTTAGCTATGTGCCTTGATTTAGGCTATGTATTAGATAGCAATGGTACTAGTATACTTGATTGTTTAGGCCATAAATTTGTTTAGACCTAGAATTGACTAACCTAGACTAGTTTGACCATTGTTGACCAAACCATAGCTAGTTTGACCACATTAGACTAGTTATCCTAGTTTGACTAGACTAGTTGACCAGAGTTGACCAAGAGTTGACTTTGACCTAGATTGACTTAGACTCATGTAGATTGCATTATAATTTCAATTACCATATAAATTGAACTCTTTATAACCTGTGTTGTTCTAACTAGGACTCTGTGACTCCAGTTGGCCATATTTTCATATCAGCTGTTCAGGGTATCAGACGAGTACATTCTCTGATCATTTTATACTTGTTAGGATTTATATTCGTGCTCTAGATTACTTTACTTGATGCTGTCACATTGTTAACACGGATTGGTACTATATGGATGTTTACATTGAGATGTTATCCCCCTCGGAAGTATCGGGTACATCATGTCATGTGCGTTTCACTTTCATCATGTACTCCTGTGCTTTCACTATTCATGTATACCCTTGTGATTCATGTACTCTCATGTTCATAGAGCCCTCATGTATAACTTCATGTGCACCCATTTATGGACCCTCATGTGAAATATTGTACAATAACATAACTTGTCTGGATCCTTGTGAATTGACTAGGGTACGGGGGAGTATAAATGGTCATATGAACAATTCTAAAGTAGTATAATCATGTGTAAACTCTTTAGTGTAATCATGTGCAAATTTAAGCCGTTCACCTGTCTATCTTGTACTCTACATCACTAGTCCCTGATAGTTCTCTACTTATAGTAGCTATTTACATTATAGTTCTCTCTCTATTACTACATGTACTTTCTTTCAGCGTTTCATATATTTTACTCTATTGCATGCTTTATATACCTGTCTTGATATAAAATGTTGAGATTTTGTACTCATTCCTGTCCTGACTGAACCTGTTGAAAATATTACAGAGGATGACAAGGACCTTTGCCCTACCTATTATGGAGCTGCCATAGATGACACCTACGACTTGGACCTTCAGCAGGATCCATCAACAGTAGAGGATGTCACCCCTATAGTTTAGGCTAGTTAGCTTAGACTTCTATCTTATTTTGATGTCTTGTCTCATTTGGATACATTTATGTTTATATTTGGGATCTTGTTGTTATTCTGAATTTTTGTGGAGATGTTATCTTAGACACTTAGACTTCTTATCCTGTTGTATTTTATTGGGTGATTTTCATTATCTATCTATCATATCGTACTTCTACCTTAGTTGTGATTGAGCTGTAAATTTCTGTATTGTCCTCCGTTTAGAGTGTATATACTGTACAGGTACCTTGTAATTGTTAGATGTATGTGACTTGGGACAGCGTTTTACCGTCGACACTGCGGCGTAGGCTGGACGTACCCACTTCTCGTACCCCTACACTGGGTGCGGGTCGTGACACAGTGCTAGCTATAGTATCTCTTACAGAGGATCGAGTAGTTACCCCTTTTTATATTTTACCTATTACCATGTCTTTTGGATGAGAAGGAGTGAATTGGAATTCTTTGGTAGTTTCTTTGGAGAGCTGGTTTCAGACGTTGCATTTAATGATGTCGAAGTAGATGGTTCATCATCGTCGTCGAAAAAAACAGTTGTACTATTGTCCTCATCAAAAGTTACATTAGTAGACTCTTCAACAATCATGCATGGAGCACTTGTTGAACACTCTATATCCCTTACGCTTGTGTAAACCCCCTAAATTTCTACTATAATTTTTTAAAAATATTTTTGTATTTATTTTGTACTTCGTATCTGCACGTCGCATACGAGTTCGCATTGTTGTATTTGCGTAGCGTGCAAGATTTGCGTTTCGTATTTGCTCGACGAGTGCGAATATGTGTCGAGGTACATATTTTAGAAAAATATTTTTTATAAATTTTATTTTATTGGAAAGTACATGTTCAAATAAATGTGATAAATATTTTAATTAAAAAAGAGTTATTTTATTCGTTATTTAAAAATAAGTAGTGATTTGAAAATTGTGGTTTATATGAAATGTATTCCAAATATTTTACGAAATTTGGAATTTGTTATTAACATATTTTTGTTATTTATAAAAGCTATTTCATGATTTAATATTTAAGTAATATTCTTGATTTTTGAAATTAATTAATGTTATATTTTAATATTTATGAAAAAGATAATTAATTTTTTTATTTAATATTTGAATTATTTTGATAATTTAAATTTGGAACATATTTTATTTTTAAATAGACATTAAATTAAAGGAAGTTATCTAGATTGATTTGATTTTGATTGCTTAAATTCTAAATCGATTTAAATAAAAAGATGGAATTATCCATCGGGATTTAAACCATTGCAAGTCCTTATCCAACTGGGAATTCCTACCTCCTATATAAGGAGAGGTACTCATCCACAATTTCTACCATACATAAACGTGCATCATGTCCGTGCCAACCCAAGCCTCGTGTATCGTGTCTGTGTCTACATAAATCTTATTCCAGTAGTACAGTTATCCGCGTCGTGTCGGACAGCCCCCGAGACGACGACATGAAATCTAACCCTACGCCTGGTGCCGTTCTCCGACTCCCCGTCACCCGAGCATCACCACCACCACCTCATCACCATGGCCACACCTCACCACCGCCACAACCGCCTCCCACTCTCTGGCCAACCCCCTCTGGCCGAACCACCAGCACCCTCGTAACTCTCCGACTCCCACCAAACTACCACCACTGTCACCTTCACCACTCCCAGCCTCCATACCACCACCACCACCAATCAGACTATCACCGCCACCATTGTCCCCTCGAAAACCCGCCCAAACTTCGGCCAATTCACGGCAAACCACCACCATCAGATACCAACAACACCACCGACGTCACGCTCCCAAATTCTCCAGACGACCCCAACCAAATAAAGGAGAAAAAAAAGAGGCTGGACCGAACCCTCACCTGTCCGTGCTCGACCTAGACCACCACCACTCCACGCCGTGCAGGCGCTGACCCGCTCGAGCCGCCGAGACTTCCTCCAGTAGCGTGGACGTGGGAACCGCCGATCCACGCACGCTGCCAGAACCGCGAGTCGTGCAGCCAGCACCGATCTTCGACAAATCCTGTGCTCCTTCGCAGCGTCTAATCCGCATCTTTGACCGGCCATCTCCGGTGACGTACTGCCCCAAGCGACGAATCCGACCGGTGAACCAACCTCAGCCGACGACTTCTCCGGTGAGATCGGCCATCCCAATCCGTCGCGTCTCTCCGCCTCCACCCGGCCGTCGGGAGCCATCAGATCCGCCGCCCGCGCCAAGCCCTCGTCCTCCGCGTCTCGTCGCCTCTGCGCCAGGCGCGCCGCCCAAAACTCGGCGCCGACCACTCCTCCGCAAGCTGATGTGCCCAGTCCCGGCCGCCTCCGATGCCGCCAGCGCCATCGGCCACGACGCCGGAGCCCGCTAGTAAACCCCTCTCGACCTCTCCTCACTCTTCCCCCTCTCTTCTTCCCATCTCTTTCTCTCTCTCGACTACTCACTCTTTCTCCACACCTTTTTCTTTTTTAAAAGGGAAACAACAGTATAGTTTTAATGGATTTATTATTATTATTATTATTATTATTATTATTTCTATTTATAATTGCTATTTGTTTCTTTCTATTATTCTGTAAGCCCCCTGAATTTAGGGCTTATTTTTTTTATTTTATAAATCAATTATTTACAATAGATATAATTATTTGATTATTATTTTGAATAAATATTATATCTTTGATTGCTATTTGATTTAAAGTACTTTTTCGTGCCTTTGATATTTGGAGTGTCAGGGATGTTCATCTCTGGAAATCTTCTTCACGAGTTTTGTAGTGGACAGGATTACCTTCATGATGGTATATAATGTCCCATCCAAACTTGTTCTCTTGTACTCTTTTTGCTTCGCTGTAACACCCACATTCTGAATATGTATTTTGTCAAGCTTGCATGTATTTCAGACCTGTATTTATTTTCTCGAATTTTGGCATGTACTTGTAATTGGCTTGACTTGCAGATTTTGGTTCTCGTAATTGGGTTTTACATGACTTGGTTTTATTTTATGGAGGAGAATTGGTTTGGTTTAATATGCATTGGACCACCTTAGCCTATGCTCCACCCTCAACACACCACAACCCCCCTCATTAAATCCCTACCAACCTTTTCTCTCTCCCCTTTATTTCATTTATTTCCTTCATCTTCTTCTTCTTCCTTCCTCTACACACCACCAACCTAGGCAAGTTGCATCTTGCTATCACTTGAGGGCTACATTTTATTTGTCTAATAGCTTTATTAGCTCATTTTTAGCAACATTAGAACTTGGGTTTTCTCCATTTGGAGCTTGGAATTTTGTAGATCTAAAATTAGTTATTTTCGGATTTTGGTGGTTTTGATCTATCAAACTTCTTTGTTTTCAAGTTTTGATGGTTCCATGTTGTAGAGAATTTTATTCTACCCAATTTTGACCTTTGAAAAGTTGGATTTTGACTTATTTTGACCAAGTTATGGACTTTTGAAGCTTTGGGTTCAAACCATGGAGTTCTTGCTGATTTGGAGAAGACAGTGAGCAGTGCACGAGCTTTTTAGCTTGCGTCACTGAGCTGTGCGCGCTCTTTAGTGCAGCGCAGTCGGGACCCCATATGCTGTCTTTTGGGAGCGTATGACTTGCATACGCTTACTTGGATAGCAAGGAGTCGTATGGAGTCCATACGCTGCCTTTTTGGAGCGTATGTCTTGCGTACGTTCACTTGGATAGCCAGGAGTCGTATAGAGTCCATACGCTGCCTTTTGGAGCGTATGTCTTGCATACGCTCACTTGGATAGCAAGGAGTCGTATGGAGTCCATACGCTGTCTTTTTGGAGCGTATGTCTTGCACACGCTCACTTGGATAGCCAGGAGTCGTATGGAGTCCATACGCTGCCTTTTTGGAGCGTATGTCTTGCATACGCTCACTTGGATAGCCAGGAGTCGTATGGAGTCCATACGCTGCCTTTTTGGAGCGTATGTCTTGCATACGTTCACTTGGATAGCCAGGAGTCGTATGGAGTCCATACGCTGTCTTTTGGAGAAGTATGTCTTTTTCACTGAGCGTATGACTTTTGCACTGAGCGTATGGCCTTTGGCCGACTTGGTCTTATGTCAGCGTGTCAGTTTGGTTTTATTTTCCTTTAGCTTGGCTCTTCTATAGCCCTGTATATTGACGTTTTATTAGATATTTTACACCCATTTTATATCCTTACGCCTTTTGTCATGAACTTGATAATCACAAATTTATGTAATATGTTTGGTTAGGATAACTGAGCCTGACACGATTGTGACCCGTAGTGGTGCACTCTTGACATGAGTAACCTAACATGACCTGATAGTGGCCCGTCGTGGCGCACTCCTGACTAGTACACTTGACCTGATAACTTGACATGTTATATCTCGAATAGCTGTTGCGACGGCTACCTGACATAACATGACCTGTATAATTAATCTGGACACCGTGGATGATTGTGCTTGTATAAACTACTAATCCTGTTGTGTCTTGCATCATGTCTAGGGCATGATCCCTGAGTACCACGGTCAGGGATTCATATTGAATCTGGCTAGGTTAATGACTAGATTGATCAAATAGTTCATGGAGAATTTCCCAGTTACCTGTTGCCCCATTGGTCCCGGCCTTATATATATATACATGGGATTTGTTGCTATCCGTCGAGATGAGCGCACTTCCAGTCCGCCGTCGAGCGTGGTACCTTAGGACACATGTATCTTACTACAGTGTGTCTGCTACATCCTGCTATCTTTTCCTTTTCTTATTGGGATCACTCAGGTAGTAACAAACCGGTAACCGGACTTGGAATTCTCACTTGCATCTTGTTAGTAATTAGGCTTGTGATAACCCTAGTTAGTTAAAGTAGCAAGCCGTATTTATTGCTTAGCCGTGATTGATTGGATGGAGTCTAGTCCAGCTTTGTCTTGTCCTGATCCTGTACAATTTCTGGCATGACATGATTACTCGTGCTTATTCTTAATTCTGTATCATGAATAATTGTATGACCAGATTTCTTATATTTACCTTGCCGATAAATGGTGGGAGAAACCAAGTTCTGTTCAGACGAAGGGTTACAACCTCGGTCCTTGTTTGGTTTACGGGATGTAACCTGGTTATCTGAATAGTCCCATGGTTATCTCATCGTATATCATCCTGTCATACTTTTCCATATGTTCTGTCTTTTATCGATTTTGTACAAGATTGTCTTTATATTCATCTATCATGTTTTTCTTAAACTACTGTCTCTTATTATGTAATTATACTATTGTGCTAATTTGCTGGTTTTAGTTCTTAAGTGAAGTCTCCTTTGTGGCACTTGCTCTTTCTGGGGTCTGACCCAGCTGGTTTTGTATGGCCAGATACCGGAGCAGCAGCAAAGGATCTACCGGATTTCCAGCCAGATGGTGGCCACTAGACGGAACCCTGGCATCGAGTGGGTTTCTTTTGTTCTTCCACTGTAATATTGTAAATTATTCTTTTGAGGCGTTTAGCCGACGAGCAAGTGTTAGCTCGTGTACATTTTTACTTACTGTCTGCCTATGGGCTGTAATCATGATTGGCAACTCGAGGTTGATCATGTATGACTTAACTCTTGCTAGTCCTTACATTTTGTACAACTAGCTTCATGATCATCTGGATATGTAATGTTTGGGACGCCTTACAATTGTATATTTGGTGATCTGATATCTTGTGATTATTATTAGTTGGTTGAGATTGAGACAATAGGATAATTTATGACTTTAAGAGACTGATGGCTTGTAGTTAAACCCTCACATATCTAGACAGCCGTGACCGTATGGTGAGATGGATTCCATTTCATTATACGTAGCTGGCTATGTCTGCCCCCGCTCTCCAGTATTCTGGTTCTGGGGCGTAACATTTGCGCAAGTTCGGGTCAATTTAGACCATTTAATTATTAATTGAATTCTCACTCTTTTTCTTGATCATCATATGCACGTTACCATGACTTTTAATTTAGGAGCACCAGACTAGTCTTTTCCTTGAAACCAACTTCTTATGCATGATCTACTCGAGACACTCTTCACCCATGACCTTCGTGTCCCACTCAGACACACCATATTGTGCTTCAATTGCTTCACACAACTTTCCTGACACGTAACCTGATTTTCATTCACCCTACGGGGTCACATTTATTTTTCGACTTGAATTGTGGATACCCTATCGACCCAAACATGTCAACCCCAAATATGGACATGGCCCACATTGAGCCTACTACCCGCAAGACACTTGTGTCCCTTTATTTGAGCCCCCACATGCTACTTATCTACCCATGATCATAAACACCTAAAAATAATTCATTTATTGTACTCTGTCTGTTTTGACCCAACCCGGCTCCACTAAACCCAGTCCAGCTTCATGTTACCCTCCACATGACACCCTCACCCTCATTACCCTTAAAAAATATTAAATACCTAGTTTTTCTACTTCAAATATTTAATTTATATTTTATTGATTTTTAATCCCTAGGAGATAACCTATTCTCCTATATTAAATCCTAGCCTTCTTTTTCCCCACCACTCAATCCCAACCACCCATTATTTCCTCACACACTCATAAATCTTCCCCCTAGCAGTCGGCCCTAACTTCTAGGAACAATAATTCTCTCTCCTCCCAATTATTACTCTCTCTCTCTCTCTCTTCCTAAATTATTCAACAGCACTCCATTTATTCACCAGCACCATCATTCACAGCACCTTCTTCTCCATCCCCGAGCTCCTCCTTCCTCCTCCTCCTGAACAACCTTCCCAGCTCATCTCCTCCATCGCCAACCACCTTCCTTCTCCTCATCACCTCTTTCATCCTCCTCCTTATCATCAACTCACACCAACACCTTCTTCCTCACCATCACCATTAGCACCATCACCACCCCACCGAACCACCACTCCTCCTCCTCACTCGCCGCCGCACCTTTAAACACCACCATCGATCGCGGCCGGGCACCATCGCGCCAGGCCAGCAACCGCAGTGCAGCAGCAAACGCAGCGACTACAGCGGCCGGAAGCACGAGCGCGCCCCTGACCGTACGGTGCAGGTGTCGCCGTCGTGGTCGGCCTCCCTTGGCCGGGCGCAGACCCCAGGCAGGCCCCGTGGCTACCACTCCCCTCTCCGAAGTGTATGGGAGGCGATTCATGCGTTTCGCACGGGTTCCCGTCGTGACGAGCTCGAAAACGGGATTAAAATGACATTTTGTCGCAGCGACTTTGCGCACAATTTTCGAGAAATCCGACCGTTGGATCGGCGATTTCCTTGCTCCATCTCAATCTTGGTATATTCATCTT
>JANAVB010019800.1:9288796-9541296 GCA_029216955.1 Iris pallida | reverse complement strand
GTTTCCGCCCAACGATTGAACCATAATTATTCAAGTTGATTTTATATTATTATTCTTTTCATTGTGGATGAAATTTAGTCTTGGATTACTGTATTTTATAGCTTATGTATACATACCAGGTTTCCATACATTGGAGCGTACTTCGTATGTATACAGCTGGCATGTATACGTACTTGGTCCTAAGTATTTTGGGACTTGGGCGTTACATCTTGGCCGCATAGCCAAGAAGAATACCTCCGTCAACTTTGGCATCAAATTTGCCTAAGTTGTCTTTGGTATTCAAGATAAAACAGCGACAACCAAACACTCTAAAATAAGAAACATTAGGAGTCCAACCAAACCAAAGCTCATAGGGTATCTTCTTCGAAATAGGTTGAATCAACACCCTATTCAAAACATGGCACGCTGTGCTGACAGCTTCTGCCCAAAAGTATTTCAGAAGAGAGAATTGATTTAGCATAACTCTAGCCATATCGCCAAGAGTTCTATTCTTCCGCTCCACAACACCATTTTGTTGAGGAGTTCTTGGACACGAAAATTCATGACTAAAACCATTTGAATCACAAAAAATTTCAAAATCAGAATTTTTGAATTCGCCACCATGATCACTTCGGATATGAGTAATCATGTAGCCTTTTTCATTTTGGACCTTTTAAGCAAATACTTTGAAAACAAAAATTGTATCACTTTTGTTTGTAAGAAAGAAAACCCATGTAAATCTTGAAAAATCATCTACAATAACAAAAGCGTAGAGTTATTCTCTAAGACTGGCTACTCTGTTAGGACCAAATAAGTCCATATGAAGTAATTGCAAAGGTCGGGTAGTACTTACAGTGTTCATGGATTTAAATGAAGATTTGGTAGCTGTCACGACCCGTTACCCAAATTGTTGGGCCGGGCCGAGCCATGTCCAGCCTACGCTTGGTTAAAACGTAGTAAGTTGTTCTAAGAATAGACAATAAAGGATCTAAGCTGCTAACAGTTCTAATATCACAATTAAAAGGTTCATCACAACACAGAATCTATAAGCGAAAGTAAACAAGTACAGACTTAATAATACACTTCCAAAGTATCCAACTGGAGACAAAGTCCAGTATCCAAATATAAGTTCAACTAAAGTCTAAGTCTCAAAACACATGAAAGATATCTAAGCAAGGTTCCCCGCTGGGGCCTCTTCTGGAGCTAAGGCCAGGTCCTCAAAATCAGTGCCATAATATGTATCACATAGCATTTTCTCCTCAGAAAGTGAACCTACAACGTTATCCTGTCAGGACGGGAGCAAGTACTGATTCTACAAACTAAACATACTGATCATGGAATGAAAAGAGATGTAGTAAATAAGAATCATGGCATCTATCTCATGTCGTATAATAATCATGTCATATCACAGATCTATCTCATGTCAGATCATAATCTATCATGTCATATCGTAATCTATCATGGCAAGGATACATATGTCATAGAGACAGATGTATATATAATGTTTAAAACTGGAGTAGGTACGTGATCGTCAATAGGTGTACAATGTGCAGGGGCACATAATGAAATGTACTTCCATACAAGTGGTACGGCGATAGATGTACATACGCACAAATCCGCTTTGAGAGTAAGGCCTACGGCGCAAGTAACATATAAAATAAAACTTTGCTCGGTAAATACATATGGAGAAGGGGGGCATGATCACATACTCAACTGTCGGTTTCCCCATAACCCAGATTCTAACATGTGAGAGATACGAGAACAGTAAAAATATGTGAAAGATACGAGAATGGTATAAAACATGTGAGAGATACGAGAACAGTAAAAACATGTGAAAGATACTGGGTGCAGTATAAGCATGGTAGGTACTGAGATCAATTTTAATTAAAGCATGTGAAGCATACGCTAGATATATAGAAACCTGTAAGATACGGTTTTCCAGTTTAAATCACTGTATTAACATGGTTCATACGCAATTCATTATCATATGCATTAAAATAAAGTTTGTAGCGGTACTCGCCTCGAGCAAGACAAGAATACGAGTATGAAGATATAGATGTCCGGTGTCCTGTCAAAATGATACACAATCTCAGCCTCTAAGTTATGATTAAGATTTTACACTAGTGGTGTGGCACGACTCCTAGCTGGATACTAGCTAAGGGATGTCCTAGCATAGAAAATCAATTTGGGGTGACACTAAGCCTATAACCAACCATTAGAATCCTTAGAAACACAAAGATCATTTTAGAGGTTTACAAAATCCAAACATGTAAATATATACACTAATAATAATAATTAATTACAAATTAAGGATGACACATAAACAAAATCTACAGATGTCGTCTGATGACAAAACAAATATCAACAACGCGTCCAGAATAGTCTAATTAGCTAGGATAGCCTTCCCATAAGTCTAATTTGGATACAGGAGCAAAATGGTAATTTTGGGTCAAAATGATGTCCGTCGTTGGACACACTTTGTACCGAAAAACATGTCAGGATAGAAGCCTATAAAACCTAGCAAATTATATGTCCACGAATCCAGAATGATGATACGAACCCAACGGTATGTCCGGAATAGGATTCCGATGACCCGATCACAAAATGGTCGATTGACCTAGATATTGGTATCCGATTTGCACGGAAATGCGTGTCGAAACCAAAGTCCACAAATCTGACAAAGTATATGTCAACGAGTCCAAAATGATAACACGAACTCAACGGTATATCCGGAATTGGATTCCAATGAGTCGATCTCAAAGTGACCCATTGACGAGGACATTTAGAATCCGATTTGCACCGAAATACGTGCCGGAGCAAATGTCTTCAAAACTCAGCAAATTATATGCCAAAGAGTCCAGAATGACGATACGAACTCAACGGTATATCCAAAATTGGATTCCGATGAGCCGATCTCAAAGTGACCCGTTGACTCGAAATGTGGGACCCGCTTTGTACCGAAATGCGTGCCAGGGCCCACGTTCTCCAAATCAAGCAAACCTTATATGAAAACGTGCCAGAATGATGCCATAAGTCTACTGGTGGTGTCAGAAATTGAATCCGAAGTCCCGGATTCAAAAATGAATTCTTACAAGTACAAATTAAAGAATTCGGACGGCCCACTTTGGCGTCGAATTCGACCAACCAAACATGCTCACAATGAAACGAAACTTAAGGGACAGGAAGAGGGTTATACCAGCTGTGCACAGGAAATTGTACCACGCCAACCGGAGCTGCGACGGCGGAGTTACGAGCTGACGAAGTTGGCTCCACAAAACTGTCCAAAAATAGTACAATTTAAAGTATCAATTTGGTGGCCAGTTTTGATGTATCAAACGACGAAATTAACTGACGAAACTTGAGGAGAGCGAAGGGCTATATACCGAGATTGTGACGGAGCAAAGAGTTTGCCGATCTAACGGATGGATCTCTCGAAAAACGTGCACGAAGTCGCTGCGACGGAACGCCAATTTCTAAGTTCAAAACTCGTGCGTCACGACGGAATTTTGACGTAAATGCACGAATAGGCTATGCATCGCGCCGGGGAGGAAGGCGGCGCACCCTGGGGGTTCGCCGGAGTTTGCCCAGCCAGGGGGGGCCACGCAGCGGCCGTGCGGCGGTACGGTGGCGCGCGACGACGGCCCGCGCACGCGTGCACCGTGTGCGCTGCTACTGCGTACGGCTACTGTTGCTGCATGTCGCACTGTTGGGTGGGGGAGCTAGGCCGGGGCACGACGGTGGCACGCCGACGGCGGCGGTGGTGGCTGTGGAGGCTAAAGGTGGTGGTGGTGATGAAAATAATGGTGAAAAAGAGGAGGAGAAGAAGATGGAGGTGGTGGCTGCTGCCATGGAGGGAGGAGGAAGGAGGGAGGTGCTCGACAGTGAGGGGGGGCTGTTGGCTAGGTGGAGGGGGTGTGGTGAGTGTAAGGAGGAGAGAGAGATTTGTGTGTGTGAATATATAATAAAGAGAGAGAGTGTGTTATATATATATAATAGAAAGAGAGAGAGTGAGAATGAGAGATATTACGATAGATATTATAGGAAGAGTGAGAGAGAAGTCGGTTGGGGGAGGGAAGTGTGTGCTGGCAGAGAGAGGGGAGGGGTGATGTGTATGTGCAAGGAGAGAGAGAGTTATATATATATATATATATATATATATATATATATATATATATATATATATATATATATATATATATATAAGAGTTATTTAAGATATTTGATAAATGAGAGAGAAAAAGATATTTAAAATAGAGAAAATAGGGAAATTATGTGGGGTGTTTGTGTAGTCATGAAAGGGCAACATGGAGCATGGGTTCGGGTTCGGTCGAGCCGGGTCGGGTCAAAATCGGACATGGTGCAATATTTGAATTAAAATAGGTATTTATGATCATGGGTAAATAAGTAACATGTGGGGACTCAAATAAATGGGACACAAGTATCATGTGGGTAGTAGGCTTCATGCGGGCTATGTCCATACTTTGGGTCGACTAGGTTGGATCGATGTCGGGTCCTGAAATTAAATTGGAAATTAAATTAGGTTTTACGGTAGATAATTAATTGGCCTAAATTGACCCGAAAGTTGTGCGAAGGAAATAAAGCACAAAATGGAGTGTCTGAGTGGGATACGAAGGTCATGGGTGAAGAGCGTCTCGAGTAGATCATTCATGAGAAGTTGGTTCTGAAAAAATGACTGGTCTGGTGCTCCTAAATTAAAAGTCACGGTAACGTGCAAACGATGATCAAAGATAAAAGTGGAAATAATTATTCAACGATTAATTGGTCTTAGTTGACTCGAAGTTGTACGATACAAAAAGAGCACAAAGGAACGAGTTCAAGTGGGACATGATATATCAAAACGAAGATAATCTTGTCTACTACAAAACTCATGAAAAGAGTTTCCAGAGATTGGCATCCCTGACGCTCCAGAAGTCAAAGTCACGAAAAGGAACATTAATGTTCAAAAACAATTAAATAATAAAATATTTATTGAAAATAATTCATTCAGAAAATTTAAAATAAACCATGAAATTCAGGGGGCTTACAGTAGCCTTATTCTTTTCACATTCGGCACATATCGTGTCTTCCTTGAATATGATATCCGGCAGTCCTCTGACTAGCTTCTTGGTGGATAGTCTGGATATAGTATCCATGTTGGCATGACCAAGATGCTGATGTCATAGGAGCTTTTCATCTTTGTGAGCGTAAAGGCATCTTCCTGTATTGTTAGTATCACTAGATAGATAGAAAATATAAATATTATCTTCCCTTTTCCCTTCAAAAGCGATGTCTCCAGTTGATTGATCATAGATAAAGCATTTAGTTTTCCCGAAGTTAATATCATAACTGTGATCAGCTAGATGACTAATGCTGAGCAAGTTATGCTTTAACTCGGTCACTAAACAGACATCATTAATGACAGGAGAGGGAGGATAACAAATTGTATCGTTACCTATGATGTAGCCTTTAAGGTTATTGTCGAAAGAAGCGTATCCTTCCTTTTTCATCGATAGTGTTGCGAATAGATTTACATTTCCAGTCATATGGCGCGAGCACCCACTATCGAGAATCCACTTGCTTCTAGTTGAAGAGGGAAGGTCCACCTACACCACGAGTAGATGTGACCTTTGGTACCCAGATTCTTTTGGGTCCTGAGAGGTTAGACTTTGGTACCCATGCATATATATTTCTATCAACTAATCTTCTAATCCTACATTATGGAGAAATATGTCCATGTAGGTTACAGTATATACATCTAGCATACATGTTTATATTAGGAGCATGTTGATAGTGGTGTCTATAAGTAGGGTGATGATAGCTACGTGCAGCAGTAGAGTAAGTATGGTGACTGTGTGCAGCAGCAGGGTAACTATAATGATCATAGTAACTGTGTGCAGCAGCATGGTAACTATAATAATTATAGTGACTGTGTGCAGCAGCATGATGATGTTAATGATTACGTGTATGTGTCTTACGTGCTGCATGTGAATAGGTGTACATGAAAGCATGATTTTGTTTAGCTCGTGGATGAGTCTTTTGTGGTGATGTGCCTTTTTGTGTTAAGTTGGCACGTGTTTGTACGTGTTATGAGACTGACCTTGCGGTTGAATAACCTGCTTGCCCAGTTTAATATCTAATTTCTTAGAGACAGCATTCAACTCATCACATTTAGCAGTAAGACCGTGTATTCTACCTGTAGAAATTTTGAACTTATTTTTCTCTTCAGCAAGTTCTTTGTTTAAAGCCGTGGTCTCAAGTGTTTGTTTCTTAATGATTGATTCGGCATCGTGTAAGCTTAATTTAAGCTTGGATACCTCTTTAGTATTTTTCGTGGGTGTAGTGTTTCTAACATCTTCTAGTAAACATGAAAGTCTATGGATCTCAGTTTCGTAGTCCTTGATCTTATCCTTTGCATGTTTATATTTATTGATTATCTTTTTGTGATCATCAAGTAGATCATCAAAAGCATCACCAAGTTCATCAAAAGAGAAATCATCAAAAGAATCTTTTACCCTTTCTGAAGTCACCAATAGATAATCGTTAGCAGTATTTTACGGAGAGTCCTCTTCCTCGTCTGAACCACTAGCCTCACTTTCATGCCAGATGCCAGTGTTGGCATACTTCCTTGTGGTTGGCTTCTTGTACGACTTCTCAAATCTGCTTTCCTTCTTTGCTAAGGGACAATCTTTCTTGACATGTCCCGTCTTTTTGCATCCAAAGCAGGTAGGTTCTTCCTCTTCATCTCTTTTTTCTCTCTTTTTTTTGTTGAGGCGTATAAACTTTTTGAAGTTTTGAACTAAAACAGCATGATCGTCAGCTTCGGAGTCATCGTCATCAGTATCTTCTGGGATGGTTCTTCGATGATGAGCTCTCAATGCAATCTCCTTCTCTTTTGGAGCTATTTCATCGAAGTCTTTTAGATCGAGCTCATGCGTCATCAACTTGCCCATCAACGTTTCTAGTGACATTGCTGTGAGATTATTGCCTTTGATGTTCGTCGTGACTTTGGGGTTCCAAACCTTTGGCAATCCTTGTCGCACTTTGCGTATCTTCTCATGGTTGGAATAATCTTTTCCAAGAGAAGATAGCGGGTTGACGATGTCGAAAAATCTGGTGAACATTTGAGTGATCGTCTCATTAGGCTTCATCTTGAAAGCCTCGTACTCTTGTGTCAGACGGCTGACTTTTAATTCTTTGTATGACGCCCCAGTCCTAAAATACTTGGAACTAGATACGTATCATGCCAGCTGTATACATACGAGTAAATAAAAGGCTAGTATGTATACATAAGCTGTAAAATGTAGAAAGTCATGCTCAAACTGAATCTCATCCACAAATATGAAGTTTTAATGATATAATCAAATAGTCATTTGTACAAACATTGGGAGGAGACAAATCCACTACCAACTAATTCAAATAAGGAAGAATTTTACAAAGAAATTGAATTGGTCGAGCGAAGGAGATGGCAATCCAAAAGCAACATCTCGAAGAATAGAGCGCAAGTCATGGCCTTAGCTAGAGCACCTACAAGAATCACGAAACACACACATGGAGAGATCAAAAGGTCCTCAGACGAACGTAACAAGATACAGGAAGAACATGCCATGTATAACTGCAAATGTAAATACTATAAACTATGACACAACTGGGTCCCTAACTATCTATGTGATATGCACTTTGCGAACAACGTTCTACGCAGGGGCTGTAGGATCAGCAGAGTAAATAAAGAGTAGTAGGAGGTAGCGCTCCTCCGAGTCACTATCGGCCATGGGCAGTAAGTAGCACTCATCTGAGTCGCTATCGGCCCCGGGGCAGAAGGTAGTGCTCATAAGAGTCACTATCGGCCCACAAATATGTGTAAAAAAATAAATATAGCCCCTACGCTAGTAGCTGTCCCCTCCCCCCAATGATACTATACATGCATCGTAACCACGATGCACCAACACATGTCGCTTCCACAACACTGTTTTATAATAGATAACTGTCAAGTCTTTTAACAAGCTTCTATTGACAGTTATTCCTACGCATGCGCACGGGAGATCAGCCAACACGCAAGTGACCTCTACATGTTACTCACAGCTCACACACATCTCGTGATAAAATCGTGACAAGTTAATGACATGCACTCTATTGACGGAAGTCTCTTAACTCTAGGTCCACAAGCAAGAAGAAAAATAAATAACTGGAAATAAAAGTATGGAAAATAATAATAAAATAATAAGATACAACTAAATGTAAGCAGTATTTATGGCAAGGTATCTTGCCTGGTGTGTCGTCCGGTGTGGTACGATCTTCCATCAAGTCCTGTTTGTCCAGTGGCTATGTTCGATGTGTAAGGGTCCGAGAGTCACGAGAAAATATGAACATGTCATTAGTCATAATTTGTGAAGAAATATGATCATGGAATTAGTCATGATCAATGGGGATATCAAGGTGGGAGTTTTATGGAGAATACATACTTATACTATTTTAGAAATCATCAATATTACTTGAAAAATATATTTAAAGTAATTTTTTACGTAAACACTAGAAAATAATTTATACATAATAATTTGAAAACTATATTTAGTCAAAACATTTTTTATGTAAATATTAATTAATCTAGGAATATATTTTATGGCTTAAACTATGTTTGAAATATATATAAAATATATATATATATATATATATATATATATATATATATATATATATATATATATATATAGGGTTAAATTTTTAATATGCTTTTTTTCACAAATATATTATATTAGTATATAGTTCCCAAAATCAATCCTAATAATATAGCTACATTAATAATACTAGTAATATTACTAATATCAATTAAGTAATAAGTAGTATAATAATACTAATAATAATAATATATAATAATAAAAATAATAATGTTAATAAACCCCCAAAATATATATTGATTCATTCTCCCAAATATACACAGTAAGAGAGAGAGAGAGGAAAGAAGAGGGAATTGGAAGAAGAGAGGAGGAAAAGGGGATCACCAGAGATCGGCGGAGCCGGATGCGGTGCTGGCTCGGCGCCTCGGTAGCCGTGATGGGCGAACGCCGACCATGTGGAGGGGCGCTCGACGGCGGATCTGGTCACCAATTGCAGCACGGAGAAGAGGAGATCCGGCGGTGGTCCATGTGGGTTGCTCGGGCACACGGGGGGGATCAGTGCAGGGACGGCCCTCGTTGCGTCGGTGCGAGAGAGGCGAAGTCGGGCCGCAGATTTTTGCTGGTGGAGAAGGAAGAGGGCGTTCCTCGTACTCACCGTGGAAGGTGGAGGGAGATGCCGGACAAGGGCAGTGGGAGTGAGTGGCTCGGCATGGTCCTCGGAGGAAGGAGGTGTTCGACGCCGCGTGGAGATGGCCTCGAGATTTGTGTGCTAGAGCTCGACACGGTGGTGGTGATATTTTGGTGAGGTTTTAGGGGCGCAGCGCATGGACGAGGTCGCCGGCACGGCGGAGGTGAGTGCGACGGTGGTGATGGTTTAAATTTCTTTTTTTTTCTAGTGTGGTTGTGATGGTTTTGTGTGGTGATGGAGATGGAGATGTTGGTGGCAATGGCTGTGAGGGACGACGAGGGGCGTGGTATGGAACGGATGGTGGTTGTGTGTTGAGGGTGGTGATGCATGATTTGTGGCGGTGATGTCCGTGGTGATGATGGTGATTCGGGCAGCGGGCATGGTTGAACTGTGGTAGTGGTCGGGTGTCGGGACAGGAAGAAGGAGGAGGTGGATGAAGGCGGTACTGTGGTGTCGGTGACGGAATGCCGTCGGTTTGTATCGTCGTGTCGGGGAATGTCCGATTCGACCTGGATGGGTATCCGGGGTTGTCGGACACGGGGTCAAAAATATGTATATGTACTAGAAAAACATATAGTGGATGGGATGGAACGGAGATACGGACACGATGCACGATGTTGTTGTGGTGGAAAAGAAAATTTGTGGAGTATTTGTATGGTGGATTCATGAAAACAAAAGAGGGCAAGGGGCTCTCCTTATTAGGAAGTGAGGACCCCTACTTCGATAAGGATTGGGATTGTTTAAATCCCCATGTAGATATCCCCTTGTTGATTCAAATCGATTTAAATTTAATTTATCAAATCTCAAGCAAATATAGATAAAACCTATTTTTAATTTAAAGCTATTTAAAATAAGTCAATAAAATCTTTTCCAATGTAAACTATCACAATCAATTAAATTTAAACCAAAACACTATTTTAAAATACTTTTTCGAATAATAAAATATTAATATTAAATAAATTTTGAAAATACAATTATTTTCAGGAATTTAAAGTCATGTATCTCGTATGTAAAAGATTATTTATGTAAAACATCATTTTTGAAATTTTCAATTATATTTGTATAATAAAGTAAATAGCTCTTTTTATATTAAATCAATGCAGTTTATAAATCGAATAATAAAGATAATATAAGTAAATAAATAAAATATTTACCATATGAATTTGAATTCCATAATAAAATATTTTTATAAAATATGTACCTCGCACATATTCGTACTTGACGAGACATACGAAAATGCGAACTCATACGCGACGTTCAACACGACAAATTCGTACGTGACGTACAATACGACTATGTGACGTACAAGTTGCAAAGTAAGAATTTAATACCAAATTTATTTTAAAAAATCATACTAGAAATTTAGGGGGTTTACATCCTACCCAACTTAAAAGAATTTCGTCCTCGAAATTTAGGAGTAGGTAGGGTTGAAGGAAAACATAAGAGTTTATCGATAAGAAGTTTAAGCAACGATTCGGAAACGGAATCCAGCAAGCAATTTGAACAATAATAATCTAGACAAAACTTTTGGTATAGTTTATAAGATATCTCATGGCATCCCACTCAATGTCTAAATTTGAAAAACGACTATCATTTATCCAAGACGTACAAGCTCAAAATGCAACAATTTTTTCAAATCTCAAAAATTTACTAGCTCGATACTCTTGATTCAAAATCGTCATATCTCAAATCGTCTTATCAATAGTAACTTTATACAGTCTCTTCAAATTTCATAATCCACAAAAATTTAAATTTTCCATAAACCTTTTTTCCCCTCAAATTGGAGTTTCTCCTCAAATTTTAACTCACAAAAATTTAGGTTCCTCAAAACATATTCTCAAATCATAACTCTCGTAACCTTAGTTATAATCTTGATTATAACATTTTTGAAAAAATCACATACCTCATAATAAGTCTCAAACCTTTGGAATTTAATAAATTCACCAAAAAAAAAATTCTTGAAACATATTCTCATTCCTTTATAACTATCCTCAAAATAAATCTCATAAACTATTAGAAATTCTTCGAGGCATACTTACGTATATATCCGACCTTCAAACCGATATTTATTCCCAAAAATCCCATTTCACAAAAATTTGATTCCCTGGAGATATGTTTAAATCCTATATCTCACAATAGAAATTTTGATAAGTTAAAACTTTCGATTCAATAATCTCTAATCTTCTTTTAACATATCTATTTATATAACTCTTTTTCCTCAAGCTAAATTTTGTCTTTCGTAATCCTCTTTAATTTGAAATTCAATAAACCCTCAATGAATTTAGTCTAAGTAAAAAAATCAAACTCTTCAAATACTCATTTAACAACGTAAAAATTTATCTTTAAGGTACCATCATAGAAATCCATCTTCAATATTCTTGATTACTATTGAACCTGTTTGTCACTCACGAGTATACCATCTACTTAAACATGATATCACCTTTTCTCAATTCCATCTAAAAAAAAATTTAACTTATGTCAAATCTTATATACTTTGTAATCGCCTACTCATCTTAACCAACTATACCATTAGTCTCCTCTATGGAATTTTCTAATCTAGTCCCGTATGACTGAAAGGGTTAGTAATCCGGTCTCCATCTTTGCACAAAATCATATACGAACCAAGGCTGTATGAATCATGAAGGAGTTTAATGAAATCCTCGAGAGGAAGCTAGCCAAAAGGAAAGAAAAATTTATATGGTTAGGTTCAAGGGTCATGGTGAAGGTTATGAAGATGTTATGGGTCTAAGTAACCCAAGATAGTAAAAGGATAAGCAATCAAGAATAAAAATAAATTTAAGCATTTATGGAATTAAGTAGATCACAATCATACATTGGGTCAAAAAGATTTGAGTCATGATTTGGTCTCTAACCGAAGTTAGGAAGGACAATAGTATTATGGTAGGGTTTATAGGCTAGCCATTTGACTTAAGAGTCGCATCATAAAAATAGAGTGCAAGGAGGCATGTTTTAGTGGCACGTGATATACCTACATGAAGGTGGGCTCGTCTAGGTCTTGCATATGGAATTTGTTGAAAGGAAAAGTCTAGTGTTGTGCTCCAAATATCCAAGTCACGGTAAAGGACACAAAGGAATTTAAATAGAAAGTGGAAGTTCATGAGATAATGATTAACGCACAAAATAAATGTCCAAGTTAAAGCATGACATAAAGATAATTCAGATTCTAGTAGATCGAGGTAAAATAAGTTAGGAATATAGTTTCTGGAGATATGATAGCCACTTGATGGGGGATGATCAAGGAACAATCTAATTATTTCTCAAGTTTCAAATGGTTAGAAAGTCACGCTAAAATATAGATTTGAGGGAATATCGAGTGAGTCAAGATTGAAATATAACCACATGATTTTGTAGATGACTAAAAACACTTGTTTTTATACTACTAACATGGCCATGAGGGATATGGCACTTAGTGTGGAATACTTATCTATCTTGGTTGCCTATCCATATTTGAATATATCAATTTGACTTCTTCAAAACTTTACAATATAATTCTCCAAATAATCTAATAAAATATCTTTCTAAGCTGCCAATCATACTCATAACTTAAAATTTAAATTTCTTTTAATCAACCTCAAGATAACCTTTATTATAACACAAAAATTTCTCCAAAAATGTATCATAACTAACCTTTCCATCTTATCTAGTCACCTCAAAATCATAACTTAAGGTTTTCCAAATTTCTAATCAATCTTGAATAAACCTTTATTGTCACAATCCAATCTATATATTTTTCTTTTTCTATCATTAATCCAAATCTTAACTCAAAATTTAAATAGATTTTAACAATCGTAATTCATACAAGAGTTTAAAATAGATCCTCAAATTGATTATATATCCTTCAAAATATTTTTAACCAAAATTCTTAATAACCTTACTTCAAAAATTTACGAACTTATTAATTGTGCACCATACAACCCAATTTAAAACCAAGCCTTGTCAACCGCCCTCATAATTCTTACAGCAGCATTTAAATTTAAAAATTCTTTTCAACTAATTTTATAACTCTTCGATGATGTATAGCTATAATCATAAATATTTTTCAAAGACCTTCAAAAATTAAAACTCAAAAAAATCAAATCAATTTCCTTTCTCATTTGTATATAGATCCCACTATCCTTTTGTAGATCCAAATAATGTTCTAAAAATTCTTCGAAGTTATTACTGTTGCTACTACCCAACTTGGAATTAACTAATCCGTAAGTTCATACTTCTAGAATATTATGATTCCTCTTATCATTATATCTTTATAACTCAAATAGGATCTTAATGCATACTAGTTGTCAATGTAATCCTACTAGCCATGGAGTTGACCTATGAGCATATACTAGTGTAGTCATCTTCCTATCAATTATGGAAATAAGGATTACGGTAGGAAGAGCTCAAGCAAGACGTAGATCAGGTGAGTTGAACAAGTGATTCGAAAAAATTTAGTCAAGAAAGAGGGTCAAGCAGGTGGATGAGATCCTAGACACTTTCGCAGGTGCTCTAGCTCTAGCCGTGACCATCTCCATTTCTTCGAGGATGATTGCGCTTAGATCATCTTCGCTTCGCTCGCCAAACTCTTTCTTTTGTTATGTATTTCTTTTCATAGTTGGTAGTGGATTTGTCTCCTCCCAACTCATGTACCAATGACAATTCTTTGTTGATTATATGATATCTTTTATTCATTTATTTGTGTGGATGAGATTAGTTATGATTCTACTGCATTTTACAGCTTATGTATTCATACGAGGTTTTCATATATTGGAGTGTACTTCATATATATACAGCTGGCATGTCTACGTTCCTAGTCCTACATATTTTGGGACTAGGGCATTACAAGCAACAACGACGATTCTGTCCAGATGTCATGGAGGCCATCGAGAATGAAGTCAAGAAGCTTATTGCAAGTGGATTCATTCGCGAAGAACAACACCCTGGCTGGGTTGCCAACATCGTTATAGTCATAAAAAAGAACGATAAAGTTCGAGTCTGTATCGATTACCGTGATTTGAACTCTGCATGCCCGAAGGACGAGTTCCCTCTACCGATCACCGACGTAATGATCGACAATACTTGCGACTTCGTACGGATGTCCTTCATAGACGGGTTCTCAGGTTACAACCTGATCAAGATGTTCCCCAACGACGAGAAGCACATATCGTTTCGAACACCATTGGGGGTATACTGCTATACGGTGATGTCCTTCAGATTAAAAAATGTAGGGGTGACATACCAGCGGGCCATGAACACAATTTTTTATGATCATTTGTACAAAACTGTGGAGTGCTACGTAGACGATATCGCAGTTAAAAGTCGTCTAAAGGGCAACCACCTCCAAGACTTGAGAACGGTGTTCGAAATATTGCATGCACACCAACTCAAGATGAATCCAACTAAGTCCTTTCTGGAAGTCTCCAGTGGCAAGTTCCTTGGTTTCGTTATCACTTCAAAGGGTACACATCTTGACCCAGAGAAAGCGATATGCATCCTCCAAGAAACCTCAAAGAGCTATGCGGACTGCAAGGAAGGCTAGCCTACATCAGACGATTCATTTCGAACCTTTCTGGAAGGTGTCAACCATTCACTCAGCTCGTAAAGAAAGGCGTATCTTTCGTCTGGACTGAACAATGTCAACGCGCATTCGACGACATCAAGAAGTATCTTACAAGCCCCCCAGTATTGGTAGCTCCAATAATAGGGAAGCCTTTCTTGCTATATGTCCGTGCTATGGACCATTCTTTTGGCGTCCTATTAGCTCAGAAGAATAAAGGCGACCATGAACAGGAAATCTACTACCTCAGCCGCACAAGGGTGGATGTCAAGCACAGATACACACATGTAGAAAAGGAATGCCTTGAACTAGTATTTGCCATCCACAAGACACGCCACTAAGTGAACAGACTATCCGCATCATATCTAAAGTCATTCCTCTCAGAATACTCATGACTAAACAAGGTTCTCTCAATTCCCGTTTAGCTACATGGACAATGATGTTGACTCAAAACGATATGCTCTTCGTTCCTCAAAAGGCAGTAAAAGGCCAAGCGTTAGCTAATTTTCTAGCAGCTCATCTAGTGCCAGAATCTTCCAAACTCTATGACAAAATCCCCGATAAAGTAGCGGAGTCTAACGCTGCAACTGAAGAGATCCCCATTTGGCGAATGTTCTTTGACGGTGCATCAAGAACAGTACCTAAAAAAATATTATGGCCGGAGTAGGCGTCATGCTCGTGTCACCTGATCATCTGGTTATACATCGTGCATATTCTTTCGTGGAACCATGCACCAACAACGTGGCCGAATATAATGCCCTATTAATCGGCCTGCAACTGGTAAAACAACTGGGAGTTGACTATCTAGAAGCTTACGGCGATTCCAAGCTAAAAGTTAGTCAGGTCCGAGGGGATTATGAAGTTCGTCACGAAGATCTCACCCCCTATCACAGAGCAACAATCAAGTTGGCGTCTACTGTCGCCAAATCCACGGACAACATAGCACTGCTCTATATTTTTCTTAATTTCTACTTTCATAACACCCTCATTTTCTATAAGCTATTTTATTTTGTTTGTTTTAACTTTTACAAGCAAGGGACCTGCTTGCTTTCAAAAGCGGGTTATGCATCCTCGGTTCGATTAACCCAAATGCCGCACACGTGAAAAAGCTGCCATTGCCAATAGGGCTGCAAACGAGCCAAGTTTTTGTAAGCTTGAGCTTGGCTTGACTAATTAATCGAGCTCGAGCTCGAGCTCGAGCTTGATAATATTTTTTATTTTAGAGCTTGAGCTTGGCTCGAGCTTGTTTATATTAAGCTTGAGCTTGGCTTGGTTTGAGCTCGAGCTTGGCTTGATAAGCAAGCTTGATTCAAGCTTGATAAACAAGCTTGATAAGCTTAAAATCAAGCTCGTTCAACTTTATTTCAAGCTCACTAAGCTCGATTTCAAGCTTAACGAGCTCGATTTCAATTTAGTTAGGTTTGAATTCAAGTATTTGTAATATTAATAATTTATTTATAAAAATTTAATGAAAAAAGTTCCTTAATATCAATTATTAAGGACATATAAATATATAATGTACACAAATATATATATATATATATATATATATATATATATATATATATATATATATATATATTTATATATATATATATATATATTTATATATATATATATATATATATATATATATATATATATATATATATAAAATATATATATATATATATATATATATATATATATATATATAAAAATATATATATATATATATACTAGTCATAACCCGTGCCCATAGGACATGGTTCATTTAAGGTATTCCCCCTCAAAAACTTGGACCCCCAATTTTAAACGAACAATAATAATTATGAGGCCCCCATAAAAATATTAAATCTCCCTCAAAATCTTGGACCCCTCAAAATCTTTGGATTTCCCATAAAACCCCACTCTCGATAATGCTCATTCCTCATAAAACCCCACTCTCAATAATGCTCATCCACAACCATTATGAGTGCAAACCCCACTCTTTGGATTCCCCATAAAACCCCACAACCGTTGATTCACCAAGATTAAATCCCAAACACTCTTTATCTTGGCATAGTCAGCTCTAAGATTCAAAAACCTTCGTGTTTTGTATAAGACTAGTCATAACCCGTGCCCATAGGGCATGGTTCATTTAAGGTATTTCCCCTCAAAATCTTGGACCCCCAATTTTAAACGAACAATAATAATTATGAGGCCCCCATCAAAATATTAAATCCTAACCACTGCTGGATGTGAATTTTCTTTGGATTCTCCATAAAACTCCACTCTCAATAATGCTCATTCACAACCATTATGAGTGCAAACCCCAGTCTTTGGATTCCCCATAAAATCCCACTCTCAATAATGCTCATTCCCCATAAAACCCCACTCTCAATAATGCTCATCCACAACCATTATGAGTGCAAACCCCACTCTTTGGATTCCCTATAAAACCCTACTCTCAATAATGCTCATCCACAACCGTTGATTCACCAAGATTAAATCCCAACCACTCTTTATCTTGGCACAGTCAGCCCTAGGATTCAAAAACCTTTGTGTTTTGTATAATACTAGTCATAACCCGTGCCCATCGGGCACGGTTCATTTAAGGTATTCCCCCTTAAAATCTTGGACCCCCAATTTTAAACGAACAATAATAATTATGAGGCCCCCATGAGTTGGACACAAGATAAGATAGAAGCACCAGAGCTTTGAGTTGAGTTGAAGAAGCCAATGAGAATATTTTCGACAAATCGCTTAAAGGATACTGACATTTACCAAAATTATTTTGAAGAAATAATTTCTTATCCAAGGAAAGTTTGAGAATGTGCTGGGTAAGTTGGGTTGACACAAAAAAGAAGAAGTATGTCTTATTGATTTAAGGAAGTTAGGTTAAAATGGTTTAGCAAAGCCAACCAGGGGATAGTTCAACAATTCAAAAGTTTTTTTCAATGACTAAAGAAAATTTAATAATAGGATGGAATCAATTCTCTGACCGTTCGTGCTTCACGATACTCAGGCATTGAGTTTAAAAGCTGTCTAGGCCTTGAATTGATAAAGAAGTTGCATAGAGAGAGTAGGGTTTCAAGTTGAGTGGAGGGGATCAACAAAATAAAATATTTGGAATAACCTGGGAGATAACAATCAATATTGGAATTATTTTTGGAAAATAATTCCCTTGGAAGATTCGTGAACAAGCTAACTTGAACCAATTCTTTTGGTAATAATTAACCTTGGGGCTTTATGGTCCAGAAGAATTTGGTTCGGAATTGGTCCCAAGAAAGTCAATTGAAATAATGTCAAGATAAATGGTTGGATTCACTAGTCGTAAAAATACTCTGGATAGATAAAAGTTTACCAAGTTTGCTAAAGGAGAATTTGAAACTTTAAATAGTGAAGTAGATCTAGATTCTAAATAAAGATAGAGAATTATGTTTTGATCAACTAATAAAAATTTTGAAATATGTTTGTCGAAGAAGGAGATTGGGAAAAAAAATCTAATCCTAAAATAACAGAAGAGTATGGACGCTAAGGAATGCTGGAGTATGATAAGGATATGGAGGAAAATAACCTCTGAAAGCCAAGGGACACTAAAAGATATATAAAATCTAGAAAGTAAAGTAGATAGTAAAATAGTCCACCATACGATCGGCCTATACTGGATAAGGTTTAGGATGCAAAACATAAGCAAGGTAGCCTACAAGTCTATAACAAACAAAAATATTTATTTTTAATATATTTCGGTCCTATGTTGTAACAAATTAATGTTCTAGTGTTCTAATTGTTTCTAGATATGTTCTCCTAAGTTGTTGATCGGACCTGCATGGGCCACCAATAAAAACATGCCATGACCCGATCCCAAATTATTGGGTCGAACCGGATCATGCCCAGCCTGCACCGTTGTGAGACGGCGGCAGTAAGCTGTTCTATATGCAGGTATTCACAGCACATCTATACATTTGTCACAACTTGAATATACAAAAATTTTAAAAACTTTTATTCAACAATTGAAAAGTATAACTGGAAATAAAAGAACTGAAATAAAATACTGATTTCAAATCTACAAAACTCCAAAACAATAAAACTAGAAAAAACTGGAAACGACTAGCTAAGCGGTCGGCTTGTCGGTCTCAGGTCCTGCGTTCTCCAAGGGGGACTCCGGCAACACCACAGGGTACAAAACCGGGTCATAGCTATTGTACAATAGCTCAGCATCCTCAATGTCACCTAAAAATGTTGTCTCCAGTCAGGAGAGAGCAAGTACGAATATATATCTCATATTTCAAGTAATAATGGAAAAGTGCAGGCTAAACAGTTGAAACAATACTTTCCAGTAATTCTACGATTAAAAACATTGTGATTTGAATGTGTAATCGTCTATGACCGGCTTGGGTTATACAATAGCATCCTAGAGACGCGATACGGCTTATCCCCGTGTGTAAGAGGGGTAAGCTCGCACAATCGTGCAATATGGGGGATATTGGCCATAAACGTTACACTATTCCCCCAATCCCCACAATCAATATCAATCAATATCTGAACCCTAGGAGAGGGTTCCGTGTAGCAATGTGGTTTAAACATGCAGCTACACAATTACTAAATAAAATACAAGAAAACATAACCGTAACTTGCCTTTGTTTAGTTGACTGGATCGGGAAAGTCGGTTCCGAGGAGGATGTCAGGTTCGTCTCCGAGATCTTACAGTTGAGAACCTTGGCTTAGAACCATAACGAAACCATTGTAGGTGTAATAGTTATAATCTCTAGAAGTAGACCCTAGTCATATTTTAAATTATTAATTAATCTACCGGAAATCGAATAACATCGCAATCTACGTTCGTTATTATTTAATTAAATAAGTCGGTTATTGATTTATTGGAAAAATGGCAATTATCGGTTAATTTGGCAAAACTTTGTATTTTAATATATATATATATATAAAACTATATTTTCCTTTTAGTGATAAAATATGGACTTCGTTAACTTACCAATATTTTATTCAAGTTAATTTATCGTAAAAAACCTTATTAATTTTATACAAAATAATTAATACCTAAATTATAATTACGCATCTAAAAAACGAAAACCAACTCAGAAAAGAAAGTAAAAACCTAAACTACACAATACAGGGTCACAACGAAATAAAATAGAAAACTGGGCTTATGCCCTTTACAAATTTTACATAAATTAATTAATTCATCTAGGCGAGCTTTGAGTGCCGCGAACGGTCCAAACAGTAGGCTGAAGCCCTGCACCAAAATGCTAACAGCAGTACCAGTTCTAAAAATAACTTTAAATATAAATATAGTTGTAAAATACGTCTCAGACTTGGTCCAAATGTCATGTTGCTGGCTTGCGCCTCAACGTACAGGAACCCTGTAGCGTTTGCGCTTCGCCGAGGCTCATTCGATCGATACGGTCGTCGCCTAACGGAGATACGAAACTCCAAAATCCACTTTCAAATCGACAAAACCACTTTTGTAATTCGTTTGTAAAATACCGAATTTGAAAATAGAAACCCATTTTAAAATACTTTACTTTTGAAAACTTTCCCGAAAATTTGGACAACATCTCCACTGTAATTGGGACAACCCAATCCTGGGACGGTGCCAAAAGTCAACATAAATAATATCCCAAACCAGGGAAACAACCCAAACCATCCATAATAATCTTCCACATAGAAATAATATCCAACCCGAAAACACATCATAATTATTTATAGCAAAAACCACAGAAATACTCCCGAATAGAATTCGGAAATCCCGAAATAAAGTTCAAGAAACCGGAATCCATAAAACCAAATTATTCTGAGATGGAATTCGGAAAAATCTGAAACTACAATCGCCTAAACCGAATCCCGTAACGGGATCGGGAACCGTATCATCATCGACACTAAGGTAGGGACACGGGGACACGAGATATACCTTGGGTTGCTCGGCTAGAGCTCTCAGATGCAATAATAGAGATAGAAAACCACATTCTCGCGGACTCGGGTAAGTCCCAACTTACGGACAGCAGCGGGAAAACACCAGAACAGCGCTGGACAGCGCTGTTGGAATAGCGGGGCGCACGCGGAAGGCACGCGGAGACCGGGGCGGGGTCTGGCCGGAATTGCCGGAGCAAAATCGGCGGGCACCGGGGCTAGACACGGCGGGGAACGGCCGAAAGGGCGCGCGGAAAGCGGCAATTGGGCGGGGGTCGCCGGTGCTGGGAGGCAGCGTGCAGGGGATCGCGAGGTCGACGCCGGAGGGGCGCTGGCCGGGCACGGGGTGGCCGGGGTCGGCGCGGCCAGGTGGCGCGCGGCTGGGCTTGGCCGGAGCGGGGTGGCGCACATGGGGTGCTGG
This sequence comes from Iris pallida, assembly GCA_029216955.1. Lineage (NCBI taxonomy): Eukaryota > Viridiplantae > Streptophyta > Magnoliopsida > Asparagales > Iridaceae > Iris > Iris pallida. Next base: position 9,520,153 of record JANAVB010019800.1, on the reverse strand, counting down.
AGATGGCCGGGCGCGGGCGGAGTTTTGGCCGGAGTCGGCCGGATTTGGGCGGCTCGGGGCGCCGGGGGGGGCGCGGGTTGCTGGGAGGCTCGGGGCAAGCTGCGGGTGCGGCGGAGGAAGTCGGCGGGCGAAGGCCGGTGGCCACGGGTCAATGGGAGACGACGAGGACTGCCGCGGGTTGCGGGTCCGGCCGGAGGCGTGGCCGAGGAAGTGGCGGTGGAGGTTCGGAATTTGGAAAGGAGGATGAGAGAAGGGAATTTGTTCTGGAGTGGAGGAAATTGAGAGTGAGGGAGAGAGAGAGTTGTGAGGATGGGATTTTTTTAAGAAGAGGAAGAAGAGTGTTGGTGCTGGTGGTGAGGAATTTTGGGGAAAGGGTGTGAACGTGGGGTGAGGGGGTCCAGCGGGTTAGGGGGGTTTGTCCTGATCATGGGGTAGTTATAGGTTTAAGTTTTATTTTATTTCTTATTTATATTAAACCAACTGTATATATATATATATATATATATATATATATATATATATATATATATATATATAATGAGTAATGCATTTTATATAATTTTAGGTTTAATAGAAAATCCAAAGATGGGTTGGGAAAACCGGATCTGGTGTTCGGACTCGGGGTCGGGACAGGGCGCAATCAAAGATCCGATAATTAATTTCGAAAATACAGTTTTCTTGATCTAACTTATAATAATAATAATAATAATAATAATAATAATAATAATAATATCAATAATAATAAAAATAATACTAATAAATAATAATAATACTACGATTATGCTACAAATCCAATAATTAATAATTCAAGAAAAATTTTGGGTTTCACAGGTGCATCTGCCCGCACGCGTAGGGTGTCCACTACGCCCAGGAAGGCTTCTGTCTTCGATAGAATTGCTTCCTATCTATTGAAGGAATGTTGGATTTTGAGTACTACATACCTTTGAGGGCTTGTACAAAGAACTCCAAGGTGGCACGAGCTTCACGCGCTCGTTGTGCTATGCCAATAGTAGAACAAAGGCGCATGCTAACTGTCATGCGCGCAGCCAATGATAAACTATATCGGACTGATTCCGCAGCCTCTGCGCCTAAAGCAAATCAGTCTTCAAAGTTTTTATGTCTCTTGGGTGCATCTCATGCGCAAGAACCAAGCTAGGGGACAAACATTGTGATAGGCACATGCGTGCAGTCTAACTATGCATGTGAAGTTGGTCTCCTTACAATATTCCTATTCATGTCTCAGGTGTATTCCGTGTGCCTGGGTTGAGTCAAGGAGTCCACTGTCCTCAATCATACCCATGCGCAAAGCTTGGCCACGCGCATAAAACGGGTGTGAGTACAAACCTCCCCTTGCATGACTTACGTAACATGATTAGTCACAAACGCAAGGCAGGAGAGACAACTACTATGCATAATCCAACCCTTGTTGGGTATACTTGTGCTAGTATCACCATAAAATGCTACTGCTATAAAGTTGCGACCCTATCAATAAGGCATTTTGTGTTTCGGTGGCTGCAAACTGCCATACCTGTCCAACGTCGCCTTGGAAAGAGGTCGCCGAACAACGACGAGGAAGAACCCTTGGTCACCTCGTGCCACGTCATCTCCAGTTCTTCTACACCCAGGAGAAAAACAAACATCACCAACCCTCCGGCCTCGGCTAGTTCGTCGAAGAGCCGACTGAGGGGAAACAAAGCAATAATTCCATCGACCAGGGTATTTCAGAATACTCGATTGAGGATAGAGGCTACATCAATGACGTGAGATGGGGGTGATCAGACCCCGACTATTCACAACAACCCCTCATTCGAAGATAAGGGTATCTATCACGGAACTGACACCGACGTGGCTGGGGGTAGGCAGTTTGAGGGGTTAGAAGAAGAAACACTCATGCCAACCTTTCCAAAAAAAAGTGAGGCATCGACCAATCCATCCACTTCATCCTATGTCATGCCTATCTACATGACAGGGGGTGGCTGTTCGCCATCGAAAAAGGGGACACAAGAGATTTTTTGATTAAAACTTTTGTATTTCGATTACAAACAAAACAATATACAATGTAGGACTTAGATGTAGTCCTTTGAGTACACTTTTGTTTTTTTATCTAGGAATTATGTCGGTGGAACGAGTGGTAATGCGTTGACTCTGTTGACGATCTGACGACGATCTTGAATTCTCTGAAGGTCTGGGTTACTCTGGATGCCAGAGCATTTTGAGGGAAAGAAGACGTGAAGTGTCTCTCCTAATCTCTGGATATGATCTGTGGATATATCTCCGTGTGTCTTGAAGGAATGGTCCTTCTATTTATAGACAGCAGGCTGAGCTGCCTCTGTGCGCATATACAGGATGTGCCTGGACGCCACGTGGCTGATGCTGGTGGAGGTGTATGGATGATGTGCCTCGAATCTGTTTGAATTGCTGTGTTGGGCTGCAGTGGAGCTGACACATGGCAGTGGCGAGGATTTGGTTGTTGCTGAGATCTCGGGTGGTTAACACCCATTCTTGAGCAGAACTGAGTCAAAAGACACATGGCCCATGTCTGTGGCTTCAAAGATCTTGAATTTAGGGGAGAGTGATCTGCCTTGATGCACCTAGGATCATGCGCATGAAGAGGACTGAGCTGCTGTCTTTAGGGATCATGAGCGAGTCCGGGCGCATGGCTTTTGAGGCACATACAAGGTTTCACATCAAGATGCGTCTAGGATCATGCGCATGGGGTGACTTGGTCTATGACTTCGAAGAGTCATAGGCAAGTCCAGGCGCATGGCTTTTGAAGCGCATGCAGAGGCTCGGCTTCTATTAATTGAGATCAGGAGTAAGGCTGGGGGCGCATGGCTTTTGTAGCGCATGCAGTCTTCTGGGTGCATGGCTGCGAGACGCATGCGAATGAACGATCGTGTCACGCCCCAGAACCAGAATACTGGAGAGCGGGGGCAGACATAGCCAGCTACGTATATGAAATGGAATCCATCTCGCTATACGGTCATGGCTGTCTAGATACATGAGGGTTTATCTACAAGCCAGCAGTCTCTTAAGGTCATGAACAAGCCTATTGTCTCAATCACAAGCAAGTAAGTAAGAGTTACAAGATGTATGATCATTAAATATACAATAGTAAGGCGTCCCAAACATTACATATTCAGCTGATCATGAAGCTAGTCATTACAAAATGTTAGGACTAGCAAGAGTTTAGTCATACATGATCAACCCTAGGATCTGTCAATCATGTTACAGCCCGTAGGCAGACAGTAAGTAAAGGTGCAATCGAGCTAAACAGGTGCTCGTCGGCTAAACGCCTCAAAAGAATATTTTTACAATAAAGTGGGAGATCAAAAATAAACCCACTCGTTGCCAAGGTTCCGTCTAGTGGCCACCATCTGGCTGGAAGGTCGGTAGATCCTCTGGAGCTGCTCCAAAATTTGGCCACACAAAACCAGCTGGGTCAGACCCCAGAAAGAGCAAGTGCTACAAAGGAAGCTTCACTTAAGAACTAAAACCAGCAATCAACACAAGAATATAAATAAAAGTAAGAACAGGAAATAAAGAAGTACATCAGGATGATATACGACGAGATAACCACGGAACTATTCAGATAACCAGGTTACAACCCGTAAACCAAACAAGGACCGGGGTTGTAACCCTTCGTCTGAACAGAACTTGGAATTCTCACCATTTATCGGTAAAATAAATACAAGCATTCTGGTCATGCAGTAATCTGGAACAGGATCAGGACAAGACTAGACATGTTAGAATCCATCCAATCATTTCACGGCCAAGCAAGGATTACGGCTTGATACTTTAACTAACTAGGGTTGTCACAGGCCTAATTACTAACAAGATGCTGTGAGATTATTCCACAGCCACAAGCCCTGCAGACCATCCAGGTTACCCAGGTCGAAATTAGGGGTTGAATTCAGGTGGGTACATCGTCCAGGAAACGCATGTACCCTTAAGTAGCTTGAAGGGTGCAACACATGACAGTGTGCTGGAAATGTGCCCTACTCGACGGCAGGCTACAGATCCCAGGCGCGCCCAGGTAACGGGATTGCCTGTAGCTGGGAAATCTCTTCATGACTAGTGTATTAATCTAGTTATTAGCCTTAGTCCATTTCAATAGGTACTCCTGACCGTGGTACTCAGGAGTCCCTGCCCTAGACATGATGCAAGACAGGACTGGTTTATTTATACAAGCACAATCGCCCACGGTGTCCAGGTAATTTATACAGGTCATGTCATGTCATGGAGCCGTCGTAACAATTTATCAAGATATATCATGTCAGGTTATCATGTCAAGTGTACTAGTCAGGAGTGCGCCACGACGGGCCACTATCAGGTCATGTCAGGTTATGGAGCCGTCGCAACAGCTTATCAAGATATATCATGTCAGGTTATCATGTCAAGAGTGCACCACTATGGGTCACTATCATGTCATGCTCATCATGGCCAAACATATCAAGTGAATTTATGATTATCAAGTTCAGGACAAAAGGCGTAAGGATATAAAATGGGCGTAAAATATCTAATAAAGAAGTTACAAAATATAGGCAAATAATGATAAATAATAGTACACAGGACCATGAGAAGTCATACGGCACAGTCATATGCGGCCCGGAGAGAATAAGACACAGGCGGCTCAAATATGAGAGCGCATGCGGCCAGGGCCGCTGGATCTCATGTGGCCAGAAAGAAATGGGGCGCATGCGGCCAGGGAGATGATGGCGCATGCGGCTCCAAGATGTTGGGCCTCATGCGGCCAGCGGAAGAGTGGCTTCATGCGGCTGGGGGGGAAAAGCCCATACGGCTAAGAAGGAGTTCAGGTCCATGCGGCTGGGAAGTGTAGTATCATGCGGCTGGGCATGGAAGGAGGCACATGCGGCTTATAAAAGTCCATGCGGCTGGGGTCTGGGGATCTCATGCGGCTCGAGGATCAGGGCCTATGCGGTCCGCAAGTGCTAGAGTTCATGCGGCTCAAATAGGAGGGCACATATGCGGTCGATGGGAAATGAGCCCATGTGGCCAGGAAAGGAGATCCAGCCTATGCGGCTGAGAGTTTCATGCGGCCGAATCACTTGCCGCATGAATTGTCATACGGTCAAGTCAAGCCCATGCGGCTAAGAAGAATACTTGCCGCATGAAATGTTCATGCGGTCAAGTCAAGTACTGTTCTTCTTCTCCAATTCTGAGAAGAAGAATGCCATGAGAGCCAAGTTTCCAAGCTCCATAACTCCATCATCCAGAGCCCAAATCCGAACTTCCTTAGGTCAAATTGGGGTAAAACAAAATTCTCTACAACATGGAACCATAAAAACTCGAAAATAACAAGATTAAGTAGATCAAAACCCAAAAAATCCAAAAATAATATAAATATAGATCTACAAGAATCTAGCCATGGAATGTAAAAATACCAAGTTCTAAAGTTAGTTAAAATATTGTAAGGAAGAGAATGAAGTAATAAAATTGGAGTTTCTCCATGAAGCAAGTTGCACTTGCCTAGACCTCTCTCTCCCTCTCTTGGTAGGTGAAGGAGTAATGGAAGAAGATGAAGAGATTAATGAGGAGAATGAAAAGAGAGTGGGTAATAAATACAAAGGGTGGTGGTAGGTAGGGGGTTCACCATGGGTTCATCATGAACCCAATCAAAACCAAGCCAAGCCGAACCAACCAACCCGAACCAGGAATAAACCAAGCCAAGAAGGAAATCATGCAATACAAGAATAAAATATGTATACGTATTCCAAGAATACGAAATACGAACACAGGTATTACAGATCGGCCACGTGTCAAGGACAACTATAGCCGACCAAAAGTGTAATAATGGTGCTGATGTCAGCGGCTTTTCATTTTCTAGAAAGGGCAGCTGATTGGACGGCTCTTTGGAAGATGTGTGCCGCCTTTGTCACTCAATATTAAATGCTTGATGATGATAAGTTTGAAAGGGGCACATCGGTTAATTCCGATCTGGGCGCAAGGGTCTATGTCCCACTGGGCGCATCAGTAGGGGGCGCATGATGTCGACGGTGCATCTGCCATGTGTTGCATCCACTTTGGCCCATATGTTAAGTTCTTCTAGGCATTAATGGCTGCCTTAATTTTAGCTGAATACGAAGAGACAGGTTTATTGCCATAAATGCAAATTTATTGCACGAAAGTCGGAGAGCCTTCCACTTGGCACATGGTTGTAGGCTGCCCGAGTCTATAAATAGCAACATAAAGGGAATCTTATTTCTATTCTTCACTTGTCTTTCCTAAAATGGAGATGAAATCGATTGGTCCCCTGCCTCGGCGAGTTGACGATGAACTTCTTTCGAGGACGAAGATGCGCCGAGTTGGTTTTTTTTACCATTGGCCATGTGAAAGTGCTTGTTGCATCCAAATATCGGGATCGTCGTGTCCCAACACAGGCTGAAGGTTCCTGTTGCATCCAAAGATCGGGGCGGTCGTGCCTCGATTTTTTTTATGCTGGAAGAGCCGCAGGCCGGGACTATCATTCCCCGACTTTGTCAGGCTAGAAGAGCTACTCCTCCTGCTAGAGTCCCCACATTTTGGCAAGGAAGTGGTTGGCTTTGATTATGCAAGGGGTATGCCTGCGATGAGATGATGAGTTGATGCGCCTGAGTGGGACACCGAGGTGATGCGCCTGGCGGGTGATGCGCCCGACAATAGCTTTAAGTGATGCGCCTGATAGTTGTTGTCAGGATGCGCCTGTAGCTTTTTAGGATCTTTCCTTTCTTTTTTTGTAAAAGAATTCTCCTTTGTAAAGAGTTTTAGACATGTAATAGACTTTCATATGAAATAAAAACCTAGTTTCTTGATGTCTTATACTCTTTGTTTTTGTTCTGCTGCGCCGAGTAGTCTTGTCTGTTCTGGCATATATCAGTGTGGGGCACATGAGAATTTATGGTGCATAGGAACTCTGGCCTGAAATTCCATGCTTCTACAAGACCCCTTTCAAAGTTTCCAAAACATTTTGCCAAGTTTTTGGAATACTTTGAACAAGAAGCATGAGTAGCTATCTTGGGCGCATATCCTCCTCTGAGCGCATGACCTCATGCCCTTTTTTGCGTATAACTGTGAGGGTGCATGCTGTGGGGGCGCATGCTGTTCTCGAGAAGAGATAACGCCTCAAACTTTGGGAAGATTACTAAAATCTTTTTTTAGAAGATTTGTAGCTTTCAGTTTCACGAGACCCGAACCATTTGCTAACGTCATGCCTCATCATTTTACGTACGTGACCGGGCCTATAAATAGGCAGATAAGGGAGAGAGGGGGACTTCTTTTCTTTTTCTTCTTCTTTAAAAAGCCTTTATCTTCTTCTTTAGAGCTTTTTCTCCTTCTTCATTAGAGAGATGGCTCCCAAGACTCCCCGAGGTGGTGCTGGCTGAGGCAAGGGCAAGGGCAAGGAACCTGTGGAGGTCAACACGGAGAATGCCTCCGTCGTCATGGCGACGCAGGCCGACGTACGGTCGAAAGTGATCGGTGGGTACTCTCCTGCCTTGGTGTCTTCGCTCCATTGTACTACTATTAGGGGCGCATGGACGTGACTGTAAACGAGTCACATCCCGATGATACGCCTAGGCTAATGTGCATGGACTTTGTCCTGATGATACGCTGAGGCTCCTTCTGCTGACGCGAATGGACTTAGGTCCTGATGATGCACCAAAGCTTCGTCTGTTGACGCTCATGGACTTAGGTCCTGATGATGTGTCAAAGCTTCTTCTGCTGACGTACATGGACTTAGGTCCTGATGATGTGCCAAAGATTCTTCTGCTGACGCGCATGGACTTAGGTCCTGATGATGCGTTGAAGCTCCTTCTGCTGATGCGCATGGACTTAGGTCCTGATGATGTGCCGAAGCTTCTCTTCAGTGCGCCTGGATATTGATCCTGTGCATTTTTGATGAGGCTCCATCTGTGCGCATGGGTTTTGACCTAGTTGATGTGCCAGATTTGTTGATGCGCCTCAGATGCTTGTTTTAAGCTTCTAATTCTTTTTGCTAATCTTTTGGAGGGGCTTTTGATCTTGAGTGGCCACTTTGTTTTATTTTGCATGATAGTGTCGATGACCATCCCTCTGCTGAATGAAGTCCTGCTAGACTGTAATGCTCCAGTCCAAAAATATATAGGACTAGGATACGTATACATGCCAGCTACGCATCGAGAGTACTCCAGCCCAGCTCGAATACGTATAAGCTGTCTGGTTTTCTAAAGCAATCTACAAATATCTCAATCCACTGAAGATAAACTCTGGTATAAACCAACTAAACTAATGCTGGTCAGACATTAGCAAACCAGTTACTACAAGTAACAAAAAAGATAATATATAATAAAGTAGACCAGACTCTAATACAATTATCTTGAACAAGCTTCTAATGAAAGATAAAGCTTGTAAAACTAGGCTATACAGCAGCAATGTCAAAATAATCTAATATAGGACAAAATCTAATCACGGAAGAGAACGATAAAACATCAACTAAATATACCTACAGTCTTGGTGTAGCAATCATCCTCCCTCAGTGTACTATACCTTCATCTAATATCTGAAGAGATCACCAGGTCCTCAGAGGACTAGCAAGACACATAATATACATACATACTGTATAATAAATAACATACGAGAAAATAGAAAATGGTACAAGGAACAATATGAGACTAAAGAATAAGTATAAATGGCATACCGTCAAAGATAGTGTTATCAAGCGTGACTAATAATAAGTCAGGGTAACCGCAGTCCGATGGGAGCTCACAGTCCTATAGTCAGTAGCTGATGGGGAATCTCCAACTATAGTAAGGCTCATTCGCACTCGATGGGAGCTCACGAACGAGGTGGTTAGGTATAGTCACGTCTAATAACAGGTCAGGGTCAAATCAAACGATCATGACTGGGTCAAGTCAATCAAGTACCGAAAATCATACTAAGGTCAAGTCCAAGTCAAATAGGTCAGGAGATCATGTCATAGGAAAATCAATACTATCACTAGACAGGAACAAGATAAGAAAGATAAAAGAAGTAACATGGAAAGAAAAAGTAACAATCTACGTGCATGTAAAACTAGAAAATAACTATGACATGAAGCAAGTAAGCATGGAATCAAGTATGACAGAAAAGAATAGCAATCTAGAAATTCATGTAATACTGTAGATTTTGGCAAGGTGTACTTGTCGGGGTCGTGAGCACTGTGGTGACGAAGATCAGACAGGAAAGTAGGTGGAACAACGGCTGCCGAGGAACTAAGGTCCAAACAAACGTCTCCAGATGCTGAAAACAGTCTATTATCTAATTATAATTAATATTGTACCTATTAGATTTATTTAGTTAGGAGATGGTATAGATCTTCGTATCAGCTTTCCGAAAAACTAAACGTATCGCATTTTCGTGCCTGGAATCTCTAGGAATCGCAAAAATATCGAAACATGTTTGTTTTTCGGGAATCTAATACTCAAACAGTTTTACAGAAATCTGCAGAACGAATTTGTCTATTAAAATATGTTTTTGAAAAGCTTACCTCGATACGCTTCCAATAAAAAAATTGGGACGCGTTTCGACTCCCGAGCTAGGAGATATGGCCCTTATAAGTTGGTTTGTCGGGTAAAAAAATGTGGCTGACTTTTCTAGCGAATTTGGAGAATATTTTTGGACGTAAAAGAGAAGGTGTGCATGATTTTTAATATAACAATTATGAGATACTCATATATATATATATATATATATATATATATATATATATATATATATATATATATATATATATATATATATATATATATATATATAAAATTAAGATAGATATGTATTTGTAATGCCCATATCTCGTATTACGTATTTGGAATACGTGTACGTATTTTGATCCGTATTGCATGTCTTCCTGCTTGATTTATTTTGATATTTTATTGATTGGTTTATCTTGGTTCGGTTCGGTTTGTTTGTCTTGGTTCGGTTTTGCTTGATTTTATGTGAGCCAAACCACTCCCACCTACCACCACCTTCATTAAATATCCCACTCACATTTCTCTCTCCATATTAACTTTCTTCTTCCCCACCATAACTTCTCCACCAACCTGAGAGAGTGGAGAGCTTAGGCAAGTGCACCTTGCTTCATGGAGGAAGTCCATTTTTATTGTTCCATTGTCTTCCTCATGTGTTTCTAACCCACTTTAGTATTTAGCATTTTCCATTACCATGGCTAATTTCTTGTAGATCTAGCTTTGTGGTATTTTCGTTTTGGTGGGTTTTGATCTACCAGACTTGCATATTTTTGTAAACAATAATTCCATGTTGTAGAGAATTTCTTTCTACCCAAATTTGACCGATGGGAGTCCAAATTTGGTCTCCGGTGGAAAGTTGGGTGGTGTAGAGAAGCCATGGTATTTCCATGAGCATATTCTCTGTTGGCAACATAAATTGTTGCTAGCTTGTATTTTTTTGGCCGCAGGAATCTTGCTTAGCCGCATGGGCATTGCAGCATTATTTGCTTCCTGACATGATAGAATTTATTAGCCAGTCGCATGTATGCTTGAACACTTAGCATCAGCCGCATATACAAATGCATTGTTAATACATTATTGAAAGCCAGCCGCATGAGAATGCATTTAATGCATTGTTGAAAGCTAGCCGCATGAGAATGCATTTAATGCATTGTTGAAAGCCAGCCGCATGAGAATGCTATTAATGCATTGTTAATGCATAAAAAAATGCTTTGCTTCAGAATGCATTGAATGCATTTTTTGTTAATGCATTAAATAAATGCTTTGCTTCAGAATGCATTGAGTGCATTTTTTGGTTAATACATTAAATAAAGGCATTGCTCCAGAATGCATGGGATGCATTGATTAATGCATTAAATATAATGCATTATTTAAGAATGCATTTAATGTATTGTCAATGCATTTCCTTAATGCATTGTTTAAGCATTACTTTGGAAGTCAGCCGCATAGTATCCTTTAAGGCATTTGTTTAATACCTTTGTTATTGCATACTTTTAGCACCAGCCGCATATGGGAGCATGGGAACAATCAGCCGCATGGCCTTGCTAATTTTAGCTTGCATGGCATTATTTCATGCTTGCATTAATATGAGCCGCATGGCTCTATATAGTGGTATATTATTTAATCTCTTTTATATTTGCAATTGCTTGCAAATGCTAATTGTAGCCGCATGGGAATTTATCAACTGCTTGCATGCATTAAATGCCAGCCTGGCCCAGCACTTTAGTTGCCGCATAAAAATAATTGCTTGGCCACGTGGCCTTATTTGCATAGGTCGCAGGACAATATTCGTATAGTTGTAATTTTAGGCCCCATGGCCTCAGTACTTGAGTGGCCACGTGTCCTTTTCTTTTGCTTGAGTGGAAGCTTGTATTTAATTGTGGGGTTCCTCTCTCCTTGTCTTTTCTGGTTGCGTGAATAATTCTTGCGAGCCGCATGGCCCCCTTCAGTTATTTTCTGGCCGCATAAGCTTTGGTTGGACGCATGGGTGGCCTTCCACTCTCTTTGGCCGCATGTATGTTCTTCCACTTTTGGCCGCATGGGGTCCACTTTGATTGTTCAAATATTTTATTTGCCTAAATTGTGGTCAGAATTTCTTCCCACTCTCAACATGAAAGTTGTAGAGTTTCTCCTTAGCTTCAAGAATATATATATATATTATATATTATTATTTAATTGTGTAAGTTTCTCCCCTCCATGATAATTTGACGTGATAATTCTTGATAGTGACCCGCTGTGGTGCACTCCCGACATGACAACTTGACCTGACAAATTTGACATGATAACTTGACATGATAATTCTTGATAGAGGCCCGTTGTGGCGCACTCTTGACATGATAAACCTGACACGATATATCTTGAAGGCTATTACGACGGCTAGTATGACTTGACAAGATTGAATAACTTGGACACCGTGGACGATTGTGCTTGTACAAATGAACCCGTCTTGTCTTGCATCATGTCTAGGACGGGGACCTCTGAGTACCACGGTCAGGGGTACCCACTGAAATCAACTAAGGCTGACAACTAGAATAATCCAGTAGTCATGAAGAGATTTTCCTAACTACAGGCAATCTCGTTATCTGGGCGCCCCACTTGGGATCTGTAGCCTGCCGACGAGTAGGGCACATTTCCAGTACACTGTCATGTGTTGTACTCTTATTGTACTAATATTCGACCTGGATAACTTGGATGGTCTGCAGGGCTTGTGGTTGTGGAATAATCTCACTGCATCTTGCTAGTAACTAAGGCTTGTGATAACCCTAGTTAGTTAAAGTATCAAGCCGTACTTATTGCTTGGACGTGAAATATTGGATAGAGTTTATCAGTCTATTCTTGTCTTGATTCTGTACAAGATTGTCACATGTCCTGATTTCTTATATTTACCTTGCCGATAAATGGTAGGAAAAAAAAACTAAGTTCTGTTCAGACGAAGGGTTACAACCCCGGTCTTTGTTTGGTTTACGGGTTATAACCTGGTTATCTGAATAGTCCCATGGTTATCTTATCGTATATCAACCGTCATGCTTGTTATGTTTTACCTTACCAACGAGATGGGAGGCGGAGTTCTATTCAGGCGAAGGGTTACAACCCCGGTCCTTGTTTGGTTTAAGGGTTGTGACCTGGCTACTTGAATGGTTTTCTTCGTACTCAGTTTGCTGTTGTTATCAAGCCTTTTTATTACTGCCTTTTATTTGTAATTATATTCTTGTGCTAATTTGCTGGTTTTAGTTCCTAAGTGAAGCCTCCTTTGTGGCACTTACTCTTTCTGGGGTCTGACCCAGCTGGTTTTGTATGGCCAGATACCGGAGCAGCTCTAGAGGATCTACCGATTTTCCTGCCAGATGGTGACCACTAGAAGGAATCCTGGCAACGAATGGATTATTTTTGGCTCTCCCACTTTATTGTAAAATTATTCTTTTGAGGTATTTAACCGCCGAGCCAGTGTTAGCTCGTGTACATTTTACTTACTGTCTGCCTACGGGCTGTAATATGATTGAAAAATCCTAGGGTTGATCATGTATGACTGAAACTCTTGCTAATCCTCATATTTTGTAACGACTAGCTTCATGATCAGCTGAATATGTAATGTTTGGGATGCCTTACCATTGTATATTTGGTGATCGTACATCTTGTAGCATTTACTTACTTGCTGGTGATTGAGACACTAGGCTTGTTATTGACCTTAAGAGACTGTTGGCTTGTAGATAAACCCTCATATATCTAGACAGCCGTGACCGTATAGTGGAGTGGATCCCATTTCATTATACGTAGCTGGCTATGTCTGCCTCCGCTCTCCAGTGTTCTGGTTCTGGGGCGTGACATGGTTTAAGTGGTGGCCCATGCAGGTCTTGTAAATCAAGATATGTGAGGGTTTACCGAATAGATGTCTCAATCAGTACTCGCCCTTGATCTCTGCTCGTATCCTCTTGATTCCTGAAATTCTTGTCCTGATCACATGCTTGTAATCGTTGATCTGTCCTGGTCCTTCCTTATTGTTCCCATGTCGTCTTCTTCAGCGGCATTGAACCTGGACCTGCCGATCAGCAAGGCGGAGCACCACCCGCAGACCAGCAGTAACAAGAAGATCAGGCCCAGCACTCAGAAGCAGCCTCCCGGGTCATGCCTCCTGGAGATCTAGAGCCCCCAGTTCAGCTCGTTCAGCCTACAGAGCCTGATGATGGCACCTTGGTAGGACTCATCAGGACACTGTTAGCTTTCCAAGATCGGCGAGGAGATGTCTTGCACCAGGCAGTGGAAGATGCTCTGAACAGAGGCGGTCGTCATGGGAACAGTGCAGCCAACAGTTTCAAGCGTCTGAACCCTCCATTCTTCGATGGCAGTGAAGATGCTATCGCTGCAGACGCGTGGCTTCAGGACACAGAAGTGATTCTAGAAGCAGCCAGGACCCCAGAAGACGAGAAGGTGGCAGTAGTACGCCTGTAGTTACTAGATCTTGCCTGCAGCTGGTGGGCATCGCAGGCCGTGGGATTAGTGGCACCTATTACTTGGGCAGTATTTTGTGAGAGATTCCAGACCAAGTACTTCGATGCTGTGGCTCGATACGATCTACAGACCAAGTTCACCAATCTGAAGCAGATGGGCAGGACGGTCGACGGATATGCGGCCGAGTTTTCCAGACTCAGTCGGTTTGCTCCCACCTTGGTGGCAACCGAGTATGATGGAGCCCAGCGATTCCAGCAGGGAATTCATCTCGAGATCTTATTGGCAGTGGAGCAGATTGAGCATCAGACCTTCGATGCAGTATTGAGTGCAGCTAGGAGGCATGAGTATACCTCCCACAGGATCGTGGATAGGACCGGGGGTCGGAAGCGATCTCACGGCCAGATGACCCAGTCGACAGCACCAGCCCCGGCAGTCAGGGCCTTGACAATTGGAACTCCGAGACAGGCGGTCTCAGTAACGTCGGTCACATCCCCTCAGCAGCAGAAGCAGAAGCAGTCTTCCACAATAGGCTGCACTCATTGTGGGAAGCCAGGACACGTTGTTTCGGAGTATCGCAGAGCACCGGGATTGTGTTTGGCTTGTGGAGCGCCGGACCACAAGATAGGATCCTGTCCGAATAGGGCCAGTTTATCATCGGCCCAGACTAGTCCCTCGGTAAGGGGACCAGCACCAACACTAGTACAACAGCAGTACCAGCCTTAGAGGCTGTTGTCGCCTCAGACCCAAGTATTTCAGCCACAGAGACCCCAGCAGTATGCCCTAGTCCAAGCTCAGATTCAGAACTAGCAGAGAGGTTTCTAGCAGGATATCTTCCCTCTTTCTCGTACCTTCAATTTCCTTGCTTACATACATGATTGCATGATTGATTGCTTAGTATAGCTTGCCTGAGATTAATATAGCTTGTCTTTGCCACTCTAGCCTCTTGATTAAATTCCGAGGATAGAATTCTTTTAAGGTGGGTAGAGTTGTAATACCCATATCTCGTATTACGTATTTGGAATACGTGTACGTATTTTAACCGTATTGCATGTCTCCCTGCTTGATTTATTTTGACATTTCATTGATTGGTTTATCTTGGTTCGGTTCGATTTATTTGGCATGGTTCAATTTTGCTTGATTTTATGTGAGCCAAACCACTCCCACCTACCACCACCTTCATTAAATATCCCACTCATATTTCTCTCTCCACATTAACTTTCTTCTTCCCCACCATAACTTCTCCACCAACCTGAGAGAGTGGAGAGCTTAGGCAAGTGCACCTTGCTTCATGGAGGAAGTCCATTTTTATTGTTCCATTGTCTTCCTCATGTGTTTCTAACCCACTTTAGTATTTAGCATTTTTCATTTCCATGGCTAATTTCTTGTAGATCTAGCTTTGTGGTATTTTCGTTTTTGTGGGCTTTGATCTACCAGACTTGCATATTTTTGTAAACAATAATTCCATGTTGTAGAGAATTTCTTTCTACCCAAACTTGACCGATGGAAGTCCAAATTTGGTCTCCGGTGGAAAGTTGGGTGGTGTAGAGAAGCCATGGTATTTCCATGAGCATCTTCTCTGTTGGCAACATAAATTGTTGCTAGCTTGTATTTTTTTGGCCGCAGGAATCTTGCTTAGCCGCATGGGCATGGCAGCATTATTTACTTCATAACATGATAGCATTTATTAGCCAGTCGCATGTATGCTTGAACACTTAGCATCAGCCGCATATACAAATACATTGTTAATACATTGTTGAAAGCCAGCCTCATGAGAATGCATTTAATGCAATGTTGAAAGCTAGCCGCATGAGAATGCATTTAATGCATTGTTGAAAGCCAGCCGCATGAGAATGCTATTAATGCATTGTTAATGCATAAAAAATGCTTTGCTTCAGAATGCATTGAATGCATTTTTTGTTAATGCATTAAATAAATGCTTTGCTTTAGAATGCATTGAGTGCATTTTTTTGTTAATACATTAAATAAAGGCATTGCTCCAGAATGCATAGGATGCATTGATTAATGTAATAAATATAATGCATTGTTTGAGAATGCATTTAATGCATTGTCAATGCATTTTCTTAATGTATTGTTTAAGCATTCCTTTGGAAGTCAGCCGCATAGTATCCTTTAAGGCATTTGTTTAATACCTTTGTTATTGCATACTTTTAGCACCAGCCGCATATGGGAGCATAGGAACAATTAGCCGCATGGCCTTGCTAATTTTAGCTTGCATGGCATTAATTCATGCTTGCATTAATATGAGCCGCATGGCTCTATATAGTGGTGTATTATTTAATCTCTTTTATATTTGCAATTGCTTGCAAATGCTAATTGTAGCCGCATAGGAATTTATCAACTGCTTGCATGCATTAAATTGCCAGCCTGGCCCAGCACTTTAGTTGCCGCATGAAAATAATTGCTTGGCCACGTGGCCTTATTTGCATAGGCCGCAGGACAATATTTGTATAGTTGTAATTTTAGGCCCCATGGCCTCAGTACTTGAGTGGCCACGTGCCCTTTTCTTTTGCTTGAGTGGAAGCTTGCATTTAATTGCGGGGTTCCTCTCTCCTTGTCTCTTCTGGTTGCGTGAATAATTCTTGCGAGCCACATGGCCCCCTTCAGTTATTTTCTGGCCGCATAAGCTTTGGTTGGCCGCATGGGTGGCCTCCTACTCTCTTTGGCCGCATGTATGTTCTTCCATTTTTGGCCGCATGGGGTACACTTTGATTGTTCAAATGTTTTATTTGCCTGAATTGTGGTCAGAATTTCTTCCCACTCCCAACATGAAAGTTGTAGAGTTTCTCCTTGGCTTGAAGAATATATATATATTATATATATTATTATTTAATTGTGTAAGTTTCTTCCCTCCTTGATAACTTAACGTGATAATTCTTGATAGTGACCCGCCGTGGTGCACTCCCGACATGACAACTTGACCTGACAAATTTGACACGATAACTTGATATGATAATTCTTGATAGTGGTCCGCTGTGGCGCACTCTTGACATGATAAACCTGACACGATATATCTCGAAGGTCGTTGCGACGGCTAGCATGACTTGACAAGATTGAATAACTTGGACACCGTGGACGATTGTGCTTGTAAAAATGAACCCGTCTTGTCTTGCATCATGTCTAGGACGGGGACCTCTGAGAACCACGGTCAGGTGTACCCACTGAAATCAACTAAGGCTGACAACTAGAATAATCCAGTAGTCATGAAGAGATTTTCCCAACTACAGGCAATCCCGTTATCTGGGCGCCCCACTTGGGATCTGTAGCCTGCCGACGAGTAGGGCACATTTCCAGCACACTGTCATGTGTTGCACTCTTATTGTACTAATATTCGACCTGGATAACTTGGATGGTCTGCAGGGCTTGTGGCTGTGAAATAATCTCACTGCATCTTGCTAGTAACTAAGGCTTGTGATAACCCTAGTTAGTTAAAGTATCAAGCCGTACTTATTACTTGGCCGTGAAATGTTGGATGGAGTTTACCAGTCTATTCTTGTCTTGATTCTTTCCAAGATTGTTACATGTCCTGATTTCTTATATTTACCTTGCCGATAAATGGTGGAAAAAAAAAAACCAAGTTCTGTTCAGACGAAGGGTTACAACCCCGGTCCTTGTTTGGTTTACGGGTTGTAACCTAGTTATCTGAATAGTCCCATGGTTATCTCATCGTATATCAACCGTCATGCTTGTTATGTTTTACCTTACCAACGAGATGGGAGACGGAGTTCTATTCAGGCGAATGATTACAACCCCGGTCCTTGTTTGGTTTAAGGGTTGTGACCTGGCTACTTGAATGGTTTTCTTCGTACTCAGTTTGCTGTTGTTATCAAGCCTTTTTATTACTGCCTTTTATTTGTAATTATATTCTTGTGCTAATTTGCTGGTTTTAGTTCCTTAGTGAAGCCTCCTTTGTGGCACTTACTCTTTCTGGGGTCTGACCCAGCTGGTTTTGTATGGCCAGATACCGGAGCAGCTCCAGAGGATCTACCGATTTTCCTGCCAGATGGTGACCACTAGAAGGAATCCTGGCAACGAGTGGGTTATTTTTGGCTCTCCCACTTTATTGTAAAATTATTCTTTTGAGGCGTTTAGCCGCCGAGCTTGTGTTAGCTCGTGTACATTTTACTTACTGTCTGCCTACGGGCTGTAACATGATTGACAAATCCTAGGGTTGATCATGTATGACTGAAACTCTTGCTAGTCCTCATATTTTGTAGCGACTAGCTTCATGATCAGCTGAATATGTAATGTTTGGGACGCCTTACTATTGTATATTTGGTGATCGTACATCTTGTAGCATTTACTTACTTGCTGGTGATTGAGACACTAGGCTTGTTATTGACCTTAAGAGACTGTTGGCTTGTAGATAAACCCTCATATTTCTAGACAGCCGTGACCGTATAGTGGAGTGGATCCCATTTCATTATACGTAGCTGGCTATGTCTGCCCCCGCTCTCCAGTGTTCTGGTTCTGGGGCGTGACAGTATTATATAATTTAAGTATGATTAGATTGGACATGTTAGAATAAGATAATCTGGATAGTTTTAGGATTACCAATAAGGCTAAATTTGGAATATAAGTTGTTTAAATATTATAATCAGTGGTCATTATTGAAGGAGGCTTAATTTAAAATCTATGTGCTGCTATTAGATAAGAAGCATATAAGTTTTAAATATTAAATTTAGATTTAATTAAAATACAAAGAAGATTTGCATGGAGGGTTTCCTAATATGGAACTAGTTAGATTTTTAAATATAAATGCAATCTAAATCTGAATAAATATTAAATATATATGGTTATTAATATATGTTAATGCCCAACATGCCTACATAGGTTTGGGTTAGACTTTGGGTCAAATATAAACTAATGCCAAATAGGATTACACTAGGATTACACGTAGACACTTTCTATAAATAAAAACTTTTCAAAATTGAAAACATATTAATATTAATAAAATATATATACAAAATATATATCAACATGAAGGTATTTGAGAGTACTACATGTCTATTTAGATTGGATTTAGTTCGGGTCAAGTCGAGGCTAAATTGGTACAACCGGATCTCCTAGAAAGTCATTAATCTAATAATTAAATAAATAAATCATCGGTGGGGGTTAAGTCGCAACTGGCCTGATTTTCCTAGTTAGAATACACCTATGGTTCGGCCTTCCCTACCATGGGTAATAGACTAGTCAAAGTACACGACTACACTATACGTGCTAAAATTCCTAGTCGATATGTATCTCAAACTTAACCATAACTAAGGCTATATATATAATATTAGACTATTATAAATATAATCGTATACATAAAATTGTATTTAAATCTAATTGACTGTATAATATCCCAAAATAAATCCATAATAATTATACTGTCATGGCAACCTAACATGGCTTCCTACCAGGTGGGGTTGGCTAGGTTAGGGTCCAAATAAATTTTCTAAATTAATCGAACTCTAAGAGTCAACCAATAAGTCTTTTGTGCCATTCGTAATTAAATAGCACATGGAGACTCGATTGAGTGGCACACTCTTAGCATGTGTGTCGTAGACTCAAAATGGGTCAAAACCATATATTGAGTCAAATGGTTTTGATTGATGTCGAGTCATGCACTCAAGTTGGAAGTTAGGTCTATAATTATGTTAAATAATCAAATGGCTTAATTTGACCCCAGGTTGTGCGAAGTCAAAATAATGTTAGGAGACAAGTTTGGATGGGACATGATATATCAAATTGAAGGTCATCATATCTACTACAAACTCATGAAGGATGTTTCAAGAGATGGGCATGTCTTGTGCTTTCAAAATCAAAGACACAAAAAAGTACATATAAAATCATATTTAAATATAAAATATAACATAATAATTAGAAATACTATAAAATAATAAAAAAATAATTCCCAAAAATCAGGGTCCTTACATAGACCCTGCGCTCTGTCAGATGGGCCTGGACTTTAACGAAGAGGTTGTTAATCCAGCTAAGGCTGCCATTATACTGGACCAGCCTCCAGAAAGAATGGCCCAGATTCGCGACCAGCACTTCGCTGTCCTCCAACGTATGATGGAGAGGGGGAAACTCAAGTCTACCGTATCTGACATATCTTTCTTAAAAACGGAGTTCCTGTTCGGTGACCGTCTGACCTCCATCAAAGCAAAAGTGCTGATCAAGGAAGACTGGTTCTTCAAAGCAAGGGATGTGAATATGTACATCTCGAAGCTGGAACGTCAGTTGCCCTTGACGGCTTTCCGTAGTCTAGCTTCCAAGAGGAGGTTTGTTACTCCCCGATCCCGATATACGTATTCTTTCATGAATCATGTACATGATATCCTGTATTTAGCATGTGCATAGTTCTATTTATTATTTATTTATTTTTGCATGTAGCCTTTAAGCATGTCTTTAGTGGAATGGTTAGAGCATGTTTAGAGATTAGGGTTTTTTTAAGCCAACCCAACACCTATATATATTCTCTTCCTCACTCTCTCTCCTCATTCACTCTTTCATTCATTTCCCTCAACCACCACCATTAGGCAAGTACAACTTGCTCAAAAGTGAAGATTTATATATTTTTCATCCTTGATTTTTTCTTTGATATTATTTATCAATATTGTTCTTCTCACCATCCTCTACAAGTTTAGTACTTGGTATTTTTGGTTTTGAAGGATGGATTCTTTTAGATCTACGTTTATGTCATTTTTGGTTTTCCTCGGTTTTGATATCTTAAACTTGCTTGTTTTCAAAATCTAGTTGTTCCAAATGGTAGAGCATTTCTTTTTACCCAAATTTGACATTTGAAAAGTTAGATTTTATGTTGTTTTGACCGAGTTGTGACAGTTTAAAGTTCATAGGTTCAATGGCCATATTTCTCGGATTTTTGGAGAAGATGAGCAGCCTTGGCCGCATGAGCCTTGGCCGCATGAGCCTTGGCCGCATGAAGTCCTGCGACAGTACAGCCTTGGCTGGATGAGCCTTTGCCGCATTAAGTCCTGTGGCAGTGCTGCCTTGGCCGCATGAGCCTTAGCCGCATGAAGTCCTGCGACAGTGCTGCCTTGGCCGCATGAAGTCCTTCGGACTTCATTGCTTTGCCGCATGACCCCTGGCCGCATGAAGTCATGCGGACTGCATGCTTGGCCGCATGAGCTTTGGCCGCATGAAGTCCTGCGAACTTCATTGCTTTCTGCATGCCTTGGCCGCATGCCTTAGTCCCCCGCTCTCCAGTATTCTGGTTTTAGGGCGTGACAACATGAGCCTTGGACGCATGATCCTTGGTCGCATGACCCTCGGCCGTATGTGTCTTTGTGTTTTGGTCCTTATTCCTAATCTGACTACCTATACGAGTGATAGATAACCTATGTGTGTACTATGGTACATTCTATGTGAGCGTTGAGGTGCTATCCTATGTGCTAAGTGTTCCTACGTGATACCTGCCAGTACATTCAAGAGTCCAACAATTACATAGCAAATGGTCGGTAGCAATGACGTGGTATGTGTTGTGTGTTGTATTACACCAAGAAGGGGTACATACGTATGACTCCATGAGCCAGCCCGGATCCCTTCTTGGGGTACTCGCATATTGTACGATATCTAGGGGAGTGAGCATGTGACCATGACATGTGAACTCCAAGGATAACCTTGGGATTAACTAGGAAACTAACTTGGTAGATGCATTGGGTGGGAAGAATCCAGAGATCGTGCCATACTAGTCACCCCAGGTCTAGTCCTGACGTGTCGGGTTGGCCGCTATGGATATGGTTTCATTCGCCTTTAGCAAATGACCATATCCGACTTTTACGAGCTATGTGTTATATGTATTAGCGTGGTAGCTCTTCAGGGGACCGGTGCATACTCAATGTGCTATATGTCTAATGGTTTGGCTAGCCCTGCTGGGTTGACACGATATGAGGATTCCTTTTAATCAGTATCACGGGATAACTCCGCCAATTATAGAAAGCCGCAGGAATGAATGGCCGCTTGAAAAAAAAAACTACTTGACTCTTTCTTGTACCTTCCGTTAGTAGCCGAGGGACATGAACTGTCATGGTACGTGGTCCAACCCATGTCCTTGTTTGGTTGTTGGGTTGGTCTATTGTGCTATGACAGGTTATGGACCGAGGTTACGGCCGAAAGCTTTTATTATTACTAGTATTATTATTTATGATTGGATTTTATCTCACTCTTTTGTGCTCCCTTGTGTTACTTGCTGTTGACCCAAACTAGATCGCAGTCAACCTAATCTTGATAATTAACAAATCGATATTTGACATGATCCAACTCAACACATAAATCGCCATCAAAGCTACAAATCAGACGACTAACTCATATCAAGTCAGACAATCATCATCGACGACTGCTCGACGAATACTACTGGAACTTGTCATCGAAAGTCTGTAATTTTTATACTTTTGTTGAGTCTAGACTATTGTATGTTGAGTCGTACTGAGTGCCTCAACTATAGACAAGATAGCCAACAAGCTCCACAAACAAAAAGCCAAACTGCCAAAGCCCAATAGCCCATTGAGCATTCTGTCTCATAGGAGGCAGAGTTTGGGCCGAACTCTGCCCCCACACAGAGTTCGGGCCGAACTCTGTCTCATAATTTCCAGGAGCTAATTTTTAGGGATTGCTCATTGCAAGTTGTCCAACGGCCATAATTTTTGAATTTTGGACGGAGTTCTGGCCGAACTCTGCCTCCCAGAACTAGTATATATATAGGCACCCTTTTCTCCCATTTCAAATCATCCAATCTTCTCATCTCTTCTCTCTTATAGTCTATACATCCTAAAGAGCCATACTCTTATCATCTACTAGCCACAAAACTTTCCAAGCCCATAAGGTGCTCGGTTCGAGTCATTTAGAAGTTTTGTGCAAGAGTCTTGAAGAAGTCACTTGAAAAATTCTAAGTTTTGCCTCAGCGATCTTTTCAAGAAGTTGGTGTGCTCTTCTGTGTAAAGGCACGTGGTTGTAAAGCTATTTCACAAAGAGTGGATTTTAATCCTGAGCTAGAGTTCTCAGGCCTGGACTAGTCCTCTATGAGGGAAACCAGGTTAAAAATTGTTGTGTCTGCGTATGCTTTTTTATCTCTTTTTAATTTCTGCAATTTTACTCTGATTAATTATTTACTAGTTGGGATTGAATAGAGTTGATTTTTTAATTGATCCTTATTGTCACAAGTACTCTATTCACCCCCCCTCTAGAGTTGCCTACACGTACTTCAATTGGTATCAGAGCCCTATTCTCTTGATACAGGATTTACATCCTAGAGTTGATCCATGGCAACCACACAACCCATCTCTACCAACTATGGTGAGGTTCAATCCACAAATAGGCCACCCCTATTTTATGGGACCAACTACACATATTGGAAGACTAGAATGAGTTTTTATCTTAAGTCTCTAGACTTTGACCTGTGGACTGTAGTCACTGATGGCTACAAGAAACCTCCCAGAATAACTGTCGGGGGAAGTCTCATTGAGAAACCCTATGACAAGTATACTGATCAGGAGAAGAAACAGGCAAGTCTAGACGCTATAGCTATTAATGCTCTTTTCTGTGCCATAGACAGGACAGAATTCAACAGGGTCTCGACATGCACCACCATGCATGAAGTATGGAAGCTTTTGGAGGTGACTCATGAAGGGACCACGAAAGTCAAAGTGTAAACCCCCTAAATTTCTACTATATTTTTTAAAATAAATTTGGTATTAAATTCTTACTTTGCAACTTGTACGTCACATAGTCGTATTATACGTCACGTACGAATTTGTCGTGTTGAACGTCGCGTATGAGTTCGCATTTTCGTATGTCTCGTCAAGTACAAATATGTGCGAGGTACATATTTTATAAAAATATTTTATTATGGAATTCAAATTCATACGATAAATATTTTATTTATTTACTTATATTATCTTTATTATTCGATTTACAAACTGCATTGATTTAATATAAAAAGAGCTATTTACTTTATTATACAAATATAATTAAAATTTTCAAAAATAATGTTTTACATAAATAATCTTTTACATACGAGATACATGACTTTAAATTCCTGAAAATAATTGTATTTTCGAAATTTATTTAATATTAATATTTTATTATTCGAAAAAGAATTTTAAAATAGTGTTTTGGTTCAAATTTAATTGATTGTGATAATTTATATTGTAAAAGATTTTATTGACTTATTTTAAATAGCTTTAAATTTAAAATAGGTTTTATCTATATTTGCTTGAGATTTGATGAATTAAATTTAAATCGATTTGAATCAACAAGGGGATATCTACATGGGGATTTAAACAATCCCAATCCTTATCGAAGTAGGGGTCCTCACTTCCTATATAAGAAGAGCCCCTTGTCCTATTTTGTTTTCATGAATCTACCATCCAAATACTCCACATATTTTCTTTTCCACCACAACAACATCGTACATCGTGTCCGTGTCCCCGTTCCGTCCCATCCACTATATGTATTTCTAGTACATATACATATTTTTGACCCCGTGTCCGACAACCCCGGACACCCATCCAGGTCGTGTCGGACATTTCTCGATACGACGATACAAACCGACGGCATTCCGTCACCGACACCACAGTACCGCCTTCATCCACCTCCTCCTTCTTCCTGTCCCGACACCCGACCACTACTACAGTTCAACTATGCCCGCTGCCCGAATCACCATCATGACCACCGCCATCGCGCCACAAATCACGTATCACCACCCTAAACACACAACCACCATCCGTTCCCTACCACGCCCCTTGTTGTCCCTCACAGCCATCGCCACCAACATCTCCATCTCCATCACCACACAAAACCATCACAACCACACCAAAAAAAAAAAGAAATTTAAACCATCAACACCGCCACACTCACCTCCGCCGTGCCGGCGACCTCGCCCATGTGCTGCGCCCCTAAACCCTCACAAAACATCACCACCACCAAGTCGAGCTCTAGCACACAGATCTCGAGGCCATCTCCACGCGACATCGAACACCTCCTTCCGCCGAGGACTATGACGAGCGGCTCACTCCTACTACCCTTGTCCGGCGTCTCCCTCCACCTCCCGCGGTGAGTACGAGGAACGCCCTCTTCCTTCTCCACCAGCAAAAATCTACGGCCCGACTTTGCCTCTCTCGCACCGACGCAACGAGGGCCGTCCCTGCACTGATCCCCCTCCGCTCGCCGGAGCAACCCACATGGAACGCCGCCGGATCTCCTCTTCTCCGTGCTGCAACCGGTGACCAAATCCGCCACCGAGCGCCCCTCCACATGGTCGACGTTCTCCCATCACGGCCGCCGAGGCGCCGAGCCAGCACTGCACCTGGCTCCGCCGATCTCTGGTGAGCCCCTTTTTTTCCCTCTCTTCCTCCAATTCCCTCTTCTTTCCTCTCTCTCTCTCTCTTACTGTGTATATTTGGGAGAATGAATCAGTATATATTTTGGGGGTTTATTAACATTATTATTTTTATTATTATATATTATTGTTATTAGTATTATTATACTACTTATTACTTAATTGATATTAGTAATTTTACTAGTATTATTAATATAGCTATATTATTAGGATTGATTTTGGGAACTATATACTAATATAATATATTTGTGAAAAAAAACACATTACAAATTTATATATATATATATATATATATATATATATATATATATATATATATATATATATATATATATATATATATATTTCAAACATAGTTTAAGCCATAAAATAAATTCCTAGATTAATTAATATTTACATAAAAAATGTTTTGACTAAATATAGTTTTCAAATTATTATGTATAAATTATTTTCTAGTGTTTACATAAAAAAATTACTTTAAATATATTTTTCAGGTAATATTGATGATTTCTAAAATAGTATAAGTATGTATTCTCCATAAAACTCCCACCTTGATATCCCCATTGATCATAACTAATTCCATAATCATATTTCTGCACAAATTATGACTAATGACATGTTCATATTTCCTCGTGGCTCTCGGACCCTTACACATCGAACATAGCCACTGGACAAACAGGACTTGATGGAACACCGCACCACACCGGGCGACACACCAGACAAGATACCTTGCCATAAATACTGCTTACATTTAGTTGCATCTTATTATTCTATTATTATTATTTTCTGTACTTTTATTTCCAGTTATTTATTTTTCTTCTTTCTTGTGGACCTAGAGTTAAGAGACTTCCGTCAATAGAGTGCATGTCATTAACTTGTCACGATTTTATCACGAGATGTGTGTAAGCTGTGAGTAACATGTAGAGGTCACTTGCGTGTTGGCTGATCCCCCGTGCGCATGCGTAGGAATAACTGTCAATAGATGCATGTTAGAAGACTTGACAGTTATCTATTATAAAACAGTATTGTGGAAGCGACATGTGTTGGTGCGTCGTGGTTACGATGCATGTATAGTATCATTGGGGGGAGGGGACAACTACTAGCGTAGGGGCTACATTTTTTTACACACATTTATGGCCGATAGTGACTCTTATGAGTACTACCTTCTATCCTGGGACCGATAGCGACTCAGATGAGCGCTACTTACTGCCCATGGCCGATAGTGACTCGGAGGAGCGCTACCTACTGCCACTATTTATTTACTCTGCTGATCCTACAGCTCCTGCGTAGAACGTTGTCCTCAAAGTGCATATCACATAGATAGTTAGGGACCCAGTTGTGTCATAGTTTATAGTATTTACATTTGCAGTTATACATGGCATGTTCTTCCTGTATCTTGTTACGTCCCTCTGAGGATATGGTGATCTCTTCAGGTGTGTGTTTCATGATTCTTGTATGTGCTCTAGCTAAGGCCATGACTTGCGCTCTATTCTTCGAGATGTTGCTTTTGGATCGCCATCTCCTTCGTTCGACCAATTCAATTTCTTTGTCAAATTCTTCCTTATTTGAATTAGTTGGTAGTGGATTTATCTCCGCCCAATGTTTGTACAAATGACTATTTCATTATATCATTAAAACTTCATCATCCAAAATTCATCAAAAAAATCATCATTAACATTTTTAGGCTCTATTTGAGAGATAAAAGCCACGTTCGCACAAAGATCACGAGTTGAGGATCTAGTGCTAACACTGGAGGAAGGATCCCCAATGATAAGTTCCTTAGGATGGTTGGTGACAAATCTCTATTCTTTTGGGAGATCCTTTTGAGGAGGCTCGAGAGGTGGAGACTCTTTTGCTGGAGGAGTCACAACTTTACTGTTAGATGAAGAAGGACGATCTCCAATAGAGTTCTCCAACCCAAACGAGATGTCATCAATATCATCGGAAGAAGAGAATGTAGAAGAGTTAAGTTCATTAGAAGAGACATTGATTGACTCTTCGACAACAAGACTTCTTTTATTAAAAACACGAAAACCTTTACTATGCGTAGAGTATCCAAGGAATATTCCTTCATAGGCTTTTTCTTCAAACTTGCCTAGGTTATTCTTGGTATTCAAAATAAAACAATTACAACCAAAAACTTTAAAATATTCAATAGAGGGAATTTTGTCAAACCAAAGCTCATAAGGAGTCTTCTTAGAAATAGGTCTAATCAAGACCCTATTTATAAGATGACATGCCGTGTTAACGGCTTCCGCCCAAAAATATTAGGGGAGCTTATATTGGTTTAATATAACCCGGGCCATATCGCCAAGGTTCTATTTTTTCTCTCCACAACACCATTTTGTTGAGGAGTTCGTGGACAAGAAAAATCATGTCCAAAACCATTCTTTTCACAAAATCTTTTGAAATCGACATTGTCAAATTCTCCTCCATGATCACTCCTAATCTTGTTAATAGAAAATTTTTTCTCATTTTGAACACGTTTACAAAAAGCAACAAATTCACGAAAAGTATCACTTTTGCAAGCAAGAAAAATAACCCAAGTAAATCTCGAAAAATCATCAACCAAAACAAAAGCATAAAGCTTGCCTCCAAGACTAGCAACTCTACTAGGACCAAAAAGATCCATATGAATAAGTTGAAGAGGTCTAGAGGTACTCACAGAGTTGATGGATTTGAAGGATGACTTGGTCAACTTACTCTTCTCGCATTCTTCACACATCATATCCTTTTGGAACGGGATACTTGGGAGTCCTCTTACGAGCTTCTTGGTAGCAAGACGAGAAATAGTATCCATGTTGGCGTGTCCGAGCCTCATGTGCCAAAGCCAACTCTCATCGTTCTTAGCAACTAAGCACCTGTCATTGTTAGTGTCTTCGACAAGATATAAAACATAGATATTATTTTCTCTAATGCCTTCATAAATAATAGATCCACTTGAACTATCGGTAATGAAACATTTGAGCTTAACAAACTTGATATCATAACCATTATCGGTAAGATGACTGATACTAAGAAGATTGTGTTTAAGATTAGTAACAAGACACACATTCTTAATACAAGGATAAGGAGGGGAACTGATATTACCATTTCCTATAATGTGACCTTTAAGATTATTACCAAATGAGATATGTCCTTCCTTCTTCATCGATAGCGTTGTAAATAATGAAGAATCCTCGGTTATGTGCCGTGAACAACCGCTATCGAGAATCCACTTGCTTCCAGCATGAGAAGGACTCTTCACCTACAACATAAGTTGAAGATGAACATTTTGGTACCCATGATCGTATGGGTCCTTGAGTGTTAGTCTTAGGAACCCACTTAAAAACTTTCTTATCAACTAGTTTCCTTGTATGACAATAATTGGTCATATGTCCAAGAAAGCCACAGTAGTTGCAAATCATAGAGGATTTAGAAGAAGATGTGTAAGTATCATGCATATGTGAATTTCTAGTGCGAGGAGTTCTATCATTAGTATTATGATGATGATAACAAAAGGCATGATGCGAAGTGTTTTTCTTAACAAATGGTCCTTTCCTTGTGTTAGAAAAAGATTTGTGTGTAGTGTTCATGTAAGAAGTATGCCTAGCATTGTGATGAGTGTGGAGGTGTCTTGGAGTGTGCATGTGAGTAGTGTTCTTATTACCTAGTTTCTTACTCTGAACAAGAAGATCATTATACTTAATAGAGGTATCATATTCTCTCCTATTAGCATCTTGAACCTTATGCATAGCAAATTCATAAGCTCTTCTCATGGATTGAATCTCATCATCCTTTTTCTTGATGGTGACAAGGGATTCTTGAAACTAGAGTCGCAAAGACTCTATCTCATCCGAGTCAGAAGCAAGAGATTTTCCCTTTACATCAATAATGATGCTTGAGAGTCTTTCTACTTCAAGTTGAAGAGCATCAACCTCTTTTAGAGATTTCTTGTATTTGTTCCTAACACCTTTGTGCTCTTCATGTAGTTAAAGGATAGCTTTCTCCAAGTCATCATAAGTAAGAGTATTTAAGGAGAGATCACCAAGTACCTCATCGGTTGCCATGAGACAAACTTTGGTATTGTGTTTGCACTCTTTGTCGTTGTCGGAGTCGCTTGCGTCACTCTCACACCAAATACTTGTGTTGGTGAATTTCCTGGAGGACGAGCTTCCTTTGCTAGGCTTCTCGTACTTGCTTGAGTCTTTTCTTATCATCGGACAGTCCCTCTTGATGTGTCCGGTTCTTCTGCATTGATAACACGCCGGATCTTCCTCATTGTCCCGTCTCAAGCGGTTGGCTTTGTTGAATTTGAGGAACTTCCGCTTGGCTGTGAGAGCTATTTCTTCATCATCGTCCGACTCATTGTCGTCGGAGCTATCCTTGGAGTAGGACTTTGTAACTTTGAGAGCAAGAGACTTCTCCTTCTCTTTTGCCTTCTCCTTCTCCTTCTCTTGTATGGAGGATTCCTCATGATCCTTCATATCGAGTTCATGAGTCATTAGCTTACCCATGAGGGTCTCAAGGTTCATGACTGTCAGGTCGTTCCCCTCAATGATTGCGGTAGCTTTAGGACTCCATACTTTTGTCAATCCTCTAAGAATTTTTCTGATCTTTTCATGAGCAGGATATTCCTTACCAAGAGAAGAGAGAGGATTAATAATATCACCAAAACGAGTAAACATGCAAGTAATAGATTCATCATGCTTCATCTTAAAGGACTCATATTCTTGCGTGAGTCTACTAATCTTGGATTCCTTCACTTGTGAAGTACCCTCGTGTGTGACTTCAAGTAACTTCCAAATCTCATTGGAAGTCTTGCAAGTAGAGATTCTATTGAATTCACTACTATCGAGAGCACAATAAAGAGAGTTCATAGCCTTGGCATCTCGACTAGCAAGCTTCTTGGTGTTTTCAGTAAGTGTGTCCCTAAGGGTGTCAGATGCAATATCCTCAATAACTCTGGAAGGAGTAGGGAGACTATTTATCACACAATCCCATAAATCGAAATCTATGGACTTCAGATAAATGCTCATCCTAATCTTCCAGTAGTTATAGTTGGTTCCATCAAATAAGGGAGGCCTACTTGTGGAGTGTCCCTCATTGGGGAAGGTGTTGATACTAGGGTTAGTGGCCATGGATCACTCAAAGGGTGTAAATCCAAATCAAGAGAACAAAGCTCTGATACCAATTGTAGAACCCTAGAGGGGGGTGAATAGGGAAAAAAATAACTTGATCACAAGAAGCAATATATGACAAAAAAGAGAGAGAGTAGGAAGATCAAACATAAGATGTATCCCGGTATCCTCGCTTGAGGCAATCCAGTCCCGGAACTCTCTTCGACGTAAATCCACTATTTAATCAAATAGTACACACGAGTTGGATCCGAAGAACTCGCCAACTTCAACACGAGTTTGGATCCGAAGACTCGCCAACTTCAACACACGAGTTTTCTTACGAAGGCTTGCCAACTTCAAACAAATGAGAAGAGAACTTGTTGATCTTCTAACACGTGGAGATCGAAAAATACAACTCTTAAATACTCTAGCACTTTGGGAGAGGATGACAATTAAAAGCTTGGTAGAGTATTAATGGTGGAGCTCTTGGTTGTTTAGAAAATTTATGGCAAGAGTTGGTGAAAGCTTTAAGAGAGAGAAGGCTTTCATTTTTAGAGAAACTAAGAGTAGGTGGCATTTAATGCTCCTGAATACAGCCAGACCGACATACCGTCGATATACTGGTCGAACAGTAACGGTCATATTAATATCCGTTGGGAGCATTTAATGCTGCCATTGATGCAGTCTATGACATTTAAAAATCAAATTTCGTAAGCCGGTATACCGTCGGTATCCCGTTGTATGTTACAGAACCTTTTGGTAATAAATAAAACAGTATACCGTCGGTATGCCGGAGCGTACCGTCGGTATGCCGGAGCGTACCGTCGGTATGCCGGAGCGTACCGTCGGTATGCCGAAGTTTGTCACAGAAAGTTCTATGGCTCACAAAATGTTTTACCGCCGGTATACTGGAGTATACCGTCGGTATTTCGACGTTTACAATAGAACATTTTTCAGTCAAACAAAACGGTATACCGCCGGTATGCCGGAGCATACCGTCGGTATTCCGATGTTTGTCACAGAACATTTTGTGGTCCACAAAACGGTATACCTCCGGTATGTCGGAGCATACTGTCGGTATGTCGACAATTTTTACATAAAGTTTGTGGACGATAGAACGGTATACCGTCGGTATGCCGTAGCATACCGCCGGTATGCCGTTCTGTAAGATATTGATTTTTGACTTAAAGCTTTTAGTTTGTCATCCAACCTTAAGTGTTTACAGATATACCTAGACCTTGTACAGACTCGAAATCTTTAAGCAGTGTAGGAAGCCGTCTATGCAAGGAGCGCCGGTATCTGCTTCAGTCTTCAATGCAATGGATGGTAGAACTTGAAAGGACAGACTTTATGTAGTAGAGCTTCTGAGAAGATATGAATCTGAAGACACAGAAAACTAAACTACGAAGATGCTGTTAATATATCAAAATAAAATGTGCCAACACTGTAGATAAATCACCAATGAATTTAAATCGATTTTTAAAACTATTTCAATCAAATTCGATCCACTTCAAATCTATGTAAATCCTATCTTTAATTTAAACTATCAATAAAAATCACATTAAATTTTAAATCTCCATAATTAATTTCATATTTAATCGAACACGTTTTAAAAATATATTTTTACAAATAATAAAAATATAATAATAAAAATTTTAAAAATTAAATATTTAAATTATATTTTTATAATTAAGTAAAACAATTACAAAATAGTTTTCCAAAAACCAAAGTGGACATGAAATCAATTTCATGTCACTCGCACATAAAATATAGTTTTGTACGATAAATTAATTAGCCTTTTTATAATAGATAAATAAAAAATGTTTTGTCAAATATCGATGCGATGCATCTTATAATTTTAAGCAACTAGAAATATTTACCTTATACTTATTTTTTAAAATGAACTAAAGAAAATCTTTTGATAAAACTTTTGTGTATAAAAATATATACTACCTCGCAAACTCGCACGCGACGTACATGTACGAAAAATAAAAATCAATGCAAATATTAAATAATAATAAAACATAGGGAAAATTTTACGGGTTTACATTTCTCGAAGTTGTCGTGGCTCCTCGGGGACTCGCTAGGACATTAGATAAAGGTCTTAGAAAGTCGAGGAAGGTGGTGGAAGGTCTTGAAGTGTCAATTTAATTAGGTTTATGTTGGTTTCACAAAACTGCACACATAAGAAAAAGAAATAAAGGTGTGTTCGGTTTTTTTGAGGTATTTATGTCAAATTCATACAGAATAGGATGAGGGGCTAGGTTTTACATGAGAGAAAGGTCTTGGAAAATATTTTAACTTGGTTTGGTTGAATTTGGAGGAGACTTGGTAGTTTAAATCAAAGGTGTATCTCAAAGAGACTTGATTGGATCCAAAATTAGAAAGTTGTTATTGAGTTAATTTTAAAATAGATTTAATCAATGTGGCTGCACATTATTTCATAAAAAATAGTACAAAATATGTTTAAAAATTTAGGATACCCTAGATTAGGCTCTACGAATCCTACTTGGACTAGTTTTGGGTCGGCGGAATTAATTGGATCGATTTGAGTCCAATAAGTCTAATATTTGGTCGTGTGTGCCATTTAAAAATAAATAGCACAAGGGAACTCAATTAAAAAGCACCCCATTGGCATGTGTGTAATAGGCACAAAATAGATCAAAATCATATATTGGGTCAAAAATTTTGGTTCGGGTTTTTAGCCTCAAATCGGAATTGAAAAAATACATCAAAATTACGACGAAGGATAAAATGACTATTTGACCCCAAAGTTGTGCAAGAAAAAATATAATACAAGGGAATATGTTTGAGTGCAACATGGTATACCAAAATGAAGGTGGACTCAGCTAGATCATGAATACAGCAATAGATTTAAAAAATTGGTAATTGTTGTGTTTCAAAAATCAAAGCTACGACAAAGTGCCTATATAGCCATAATTAAAAATACAATATGGTTTAATATATAAAAATCAAATAAAATAAATAATAATAATAAATCTTCAAAAATTAGAGGGCTTACATGGAAGGAAAGAGAGGGAAGACTTATTTGAGTCATAAGGTCAGTTAGGTAGGGACCATTGCATGATCATTGGACAACTTGTCGACAAGGTTTCGCATCCTCGAACAGCAACATGGGGCCACAAGACCGATTCTACCTAGTAGGAAAGCATGGTAGCTGAGCTGGATTGTATCGCTCAGATGATTCGAGGCTTTCGATGGGTGCTCGCTACCCGTGCCAATCGACCTCGTCTACGCCAAGCCATATCTCTGGATAGGCCTGGAGGGGGTGTGATCTTTCATATAGATTGAGTCAACAAGATTGCGGCAGTCAGCACGTATGCCTTAGATTGAGTCAAGAAGTGTAAACATGACACGAATGAGCTAAATAATGTTTACATGATTTGCTTCACAGTTATTGAGCCTAACATTTGGCTATAGCAGAGATAGATGCTTAGCTGTGAGATGTGGCATCGGGTGTTTGAGTCATTGACACAAGCTTATGAGTTCATGTTTGAGTCATTTGAAAGTGAAAGTAAAAAAAGCAAGATCTACGTTGTTGTGAAGCACGAGCACGATATTGCATGAATGGATTTTGGAGAACGGATACATTGCTACAACACGAGTAGGCCAGGAGTCTTTGTATTAAAACTGAACCTAAGATAAGATTAGAAAGACCACAAAAGAATAAGTTGCACTCACTAAAATAACATCATGGTTTTGTATGGACGGCCAAGAGGCTCACTCACCAATATGGTTGCGTATTGACATGTGCAGGTTCAGGTACATGGACGTCCGGGGCGGAGCTTGCTTGGATGATATTAGGCACGGAGTTCCTTGGCATTTCGAAGTATGTGGCCATGTTGGAGTCTTCACCTATACGGGACATAATGTATGGACATCACCTTTTAAAGCATCTACCAAGTTGTAAGCCTAGTAGCATGATTTATTGTATTTGAGAGATGAGAGATGGCAGATTGATTTATATTCAGAGAGAGAGTGAGCTTGAGTGATTGTAACCTTGGCTTTATGCCCTTGTAATTCTGTTGATTTTCAATAAAGTGTTCTTATTTTGTTTAAATACTTATGTTTTTTGTCATTCAATGTTTATACTTTGGGACTTTTATGTGAGGACCCTGTCACTTAGCCTATAATTGACCGTTATGGAAATCATCTTGCGCAAGTGCAACCTAGGCTCGTGCGACATCACGTCCTAGCGAGGATGATCAGTTCTACAGAACCAGGGCATGGCAGACGCCACGAGAGAACGATGCCATCTGAGTCATCGTCGATCGACTCACCAAGTCAGCGCACTTCATATCCATCAAAGTTATTTGGAGCATCGATCGTCTGGCATAGATTTACCTTAACGAGATAGTACGACTATACTGAGTTCTAGTAACGATCATCTAGATCGGGATGGGCAATTCTTGTCGCACTTCTAGAGTAGCCTTCAATCGGCTATGGCAACTAAGTTGAAGTTTAGCACATCTTTTCATCCTCAAACCGACGGCCAAACAGAATGGATGAATCAAATTCTCGAAGACATGCTACGGCTCTACGCAATGGACTTGAAGTCAAGCTGGGACATTCATCTGCATTTAGCCGAGTTCGTATACAACAATAGCTATTAGTCCAGCATCCATATGGTACCTTACAAAGCTTTATAGATGCGTAAGTGCGGATCACCCATTTGATGTGATGAAGTCGGAGAGCGGCAGATTCTCGGTCTGAAACTGGTGGAGCAGACCATTCAGAAAGTCAGGCTAAGATACGAAAGAATGAAAGTACCACAGAGTTGGCAGAAAAGCTATAGCAACACCCATCGACGGCCACTCGAGTTTCTGGAAGGCAATCACGTGTTTCTGAAGGTAACGCCCATGCGAGGAGTCACCAGGCTTATAGCAAAGGGAAAGCTGAGTCCGAGATTTGTTGGTCCTTTCGAAATACTAAAATGAGTCATTCCAGTTGCCTACCAGATCATATTGCCGCCATCACTGTCGGATGTGCATGATATCTTTTATGTAACCTATGAAGATCTTAGAGCGCAAGGATAAATGTCTTCAAAATTGTGCGATCCCTCGCTCGCGTACTCTAGAGGAACCATTCGGTCGAGGAGTCAACTTGCGAACTCGAGTCAGGGATGAAGAAAAAGTTTTTTCTTTGTTTTCTTAGAGGTAGGTTCTATTCTTGAGTTTTGAGGATGAAACTTTTTCTTAGTTGGTTAATATGTAGTGCCTCGTCCCAACGTTGTGCCTCATTCCTCATTCGCGGGGAGAGCAGTTAAGAAATACTATTGTTATCGATTAATCAAAACAGATTGAATTAAGGTCATTTTTTCGTTGTAAATCGGCTTCTTTGGAATCAAGTTCCATATCAGCGGGTTGTGTCTCAAGAAAAGGCTCTGCGACTGAGGCTCGAAGGACCTTGCAGAAGTATGGAATTTCAGGCACATCAGAGGAGCAGAATTTTTGTGCGCCCAAAACAATCATGCACTGAAGACTCAAAACAGAATGTTTACATATCATTCAGAAGACAGCAAGGATGAAAGGTGCATAAAGATTATGCATTTATTTTATATAAAAGTCTATTACATAGCTAACTCTTGTTACCATAAAAGTCTATTACAAAGAAGCCTAGTCTAAACTCTACAACTAGGCGCATCACTCTAGTGTCTCAGTTCGGGCACATCACCCACCCTCATCATAGCGAATCACTTCCTCGTCAACACACGAGTGCTTCGGCTAATGAAGCAGTTATTGAACAGAACGTGGATTGGTAATCAATCCAAACCCGGTGGCTCTTCTAGCATAATAAAAGTCGGGGCACGACGACCCCGATCTTTGGATGTAACAGGCACCCAACGCCATCTCATAGAAGAACGTTGTCGACAAGGGGCTCGAACATAAACTGTTGTGTCCATTGCTCTACCAGCGCATCTTAGACTTCTAAAGAGTTCGTCGTCAAAATCAAAGCTTCTTTGAACGAGGAGATCCACAACCCGTAGTGCAACATCTTGCCAATGAGGAGGATCGGTCGAGTTCATCTCAATGAGAAGGCTGGATGAAATGAAAATGAGCAAACTCTCTTCACACACTACTATTTATAGGCCAGGGCAACTTAAACCAAAGCGCCAAGTGATAACTTCTCCGAAGTCAGTGAAATGAACTTGCATTAATGTGTTGACTAAAGGAGATGCGCCCAGAGACTGATGTGCTCTACAAACAGATGCGCCCAGTAGCAAATGCGCCTTAAGGGGCATGTGCCTCACATATGATATGCCCACCAAATCTTATCACTCATCAAGTATTTAATGCTACGTGATAGAGTCAGTAACATGCGTCTCAAAGTCTGAATAATTGACAGCTTTTGCAGAAGACGAAGAGATGCAATCATCAGTCTTTGTTGATTACAGCTGTGCTCTACCACGTGGCCGACTGATCACTCGCATGTGCCTCAAATAGCCATGCACTCAAATTTTGCATGTGCCTCTACGGCTATGCACCCAGACTTGCTTTTGGCTCCTAAAAGTCTGATGACAAGTCTCCTTATGCTCCAGATCCTAGACACATCCAAGCAAATCATCCTATACCAAATCTAGGATATTTGAGCAATAGACACATGCCACGTGTCATTGACTCAGTTCTATCTACGAACGAGTGCCAACCACCCAGAATCTCAGTAATAACCAAATCTCAACAACTGCCATGTGTCAGCTCCTCCGAAGCCCAACAATGTAGTGCAAACATATTCAATTTCTACTCCCCGACACATCGTCCATGCACCCAACAAAGTCAGACACGTGGCATCCCTACGTGCGAAACCTCTATGCGCACATCGTATATGTGCGTATAAGCAGATCATTCTGCTGCCAATAAATAGACGGGATCATTCCTGCATTCAACCTCTTTAGTTTTTCAACTTTTTCAACCACTTCAACATCCACAGCACTTACAAGAGTTTCAATCCTCTTTAAGTCACTGCCCGTTCTAGAGCAACTCAGACCTTTAGAGAGCTCGAGATCTTCGTCAGATCATCAACAGAGTAAAGAATCACCTCTCCATCGCCACGGTTCCCAAATAAAAAAAAAGTGTACTAGAAGGATTCTATCGAGATCCTATATTGTACTCTGTTCTGTTTATCATTAAATATAAAGTCCATCCAATACTTTTTAATGGCAAACAAGATGACGACTCTGTTGGGGACCACTTTCTCTTCTAACGAGAAGGTTGTGTCGCAGTCTGATGACAAAAAGCTCGGCTTCTTCCATAATATGCTTGAGGTATGCTTCAATCTACAAGCGTACAAGGAGTTTCTTTCTGAAGGCCGCACGAGTCTTTCGAAGCGGCTGTCAAAGCCGAAGAAGACCCGCCAAGTCTAGGTACGCAAAGGCGATGCATCGAGTGCCACAACTGCAGGAGCTGCGCCATCACAGTCCTTCCTTCCTGCTGATTTCTTCAGCAAGCAAAATATTGCTACTGGTGCAACGCATCTGCCAGAGAAACACAGTATTGACTGCAGCTCCCAACCTTCTTCTTTTCAGTCGAAGAAGATGCGCCAACGGAACAATGGCATGGCCGTTCTCCCGTACATGAGCTCTGACGTGAAGGAAAAGACTTCTGCCTTTAACAGAATCACTCGCTGTGATGACAAGAAAAAAATTAAATTCTAAGTACTATATGCCGTTACAAAAATACAAAGAAGTCCATGGCAGCACGGGCCATGCGCCACCAACATGATATGCCAGCAGCGAACCAAAAATATGCACTGAAAGTCATGCGTGCACCTGAGGGTAAGTTGTACAGAGTTAATTCGGGCACTTAGGTGTAGTACCCCGTCCCGCTCAGTTAATCGGAGGAATCAAAATGCCAACGGCGTTTAGACTTAGCTACGCAACGGCTGCTCGAAGACCCGTTCGGTCGAGGCGCCTCCTCGCTCAGGTGGGTAGCTTCGGTGAACTTGCCTCAGCTTGGCCATCGTACTAATAAAACAAAAGTTTTCAAATGCACGAGTAGGCTTGATAATAAAAGGGTCGAATCCACATAGCTAAGAAAATAATCCCAACTTGGGTCAAACTGAGTTAGACCACAAAAAAGGGTCCCACGGTCGGATTAGAAGTATTGCACGATGGCTTTCAAAATGACACTCGGTCCTTCGTCTCGTGGCTTGAGAGAAGGAAAGTTGGTCTTCACCACAAAGCTATGAATTAGCCTAAGTCATAGGCATCGCCCGCCTAAATGCTTGATTAAGCATACACGATTCCAGCGTCTATGGCTTGGCATAGCCTTTGTTCACCCCACGAGTTAACTTGCATCGCACGGCTTGTGGCATAAGTATAGGCACCCAAAGAACTTGGTCGTTCAAGGTCGAACGTGTGTACGACACGTTCCCATGATTCAAGGCTTGATGCAGTCTTTGCTCGTCAAGTTGCTGTACGATTTAGTTAGGCAAAAGTGACGTCGGGCTATCGAAGTCATTCTAAGCACTGTTCCATGTTTTTTGCGGTTGTCATAACCACAGTCCTAATATCTCAAGGTCCATCATATAAAGTATGTCTGGAGTGGTAATGTTGCATAGAACACAAGTTGGTTTAAGGTACGATGTCACGGACTTAGAGTTTTAAGGCACGTGCCATGGTTGATTCAAGTTGAGTTTGGAAAAAGGGCTATCAAATAGTTGTTCCTGAATTGAGTAAAATGATAGGGCAACATATAAGAATACTCGCGACCATGGGTCGTCGAGGCGGTCTCAAATACTGGAAGTCTTGAACATGGTCATGAAAAGATGGTAACACTAGAAGAAGAAAGACTATGCGAGACGGTAGTTCGAGTCGAGTCTTGTATGGTCATGGACAACTTGTCGACAAGGGAAAGTTTCCTCGTGCGGCACCCCGAGGCCATGGGACCATTTTGGCCTAGGAGGAAACACGAGTTTTAGCCGAGCTGGGAATACCGCTCAGGTTATTCGGAGACTTTCAACGGGGCTCTCTACTTGCGTTGAAAGGGCCCCGAATAGCAAAGCTAATGTGTCCAGAATAGCTTGTTATGCTAGTGACTATTTCATATAGATGAGTCGGCATATTAGCGACAATCCATGTACATGCCTTCGGATTGAGTCGAATATTGGGTGTACGGTATCAATTAGTCGAGTTGAATGCGTGCACGATTTGGAACATAATGTTTGGGCCTAAGATTTGGCTGTAACGAAGACACCGTACTTCGGTACGAGATATAGCGTCGAGTCTTAAGTTATTAAAGTAGAGTTGCATAAGTTGGATTTGAGTCATTCAAGTTTAAGTCAGGAAGCGTCGAGAGGCAAAGTTGGTTAAGTGATGCTTAGTTCATAAATCTTTGATTGAGTCAGTTGATGATTAAAGCAGCAAAGGTCGTGAGGCGACTATATGGTTAAGTAACACTGAGTTGCGAGGCATGGCCTTAATATGGACACACGAATGGGGCTTATAATACGACCACGATGTTAGCATAATGGACTTGTAGCACGGCCACATGGAAATTGGGTACTATCGTGTAGTTGTGCCTCTGAGTATGGGCCAAAAGGCAAGCGCGACTTGTTAAGTTGGCGTTGTTGACACGAGAATGGTCTAGGAAAGGATAAGGAAGTTATCGGTGCGATATCACGAGAATGGTCTAGAGACACAAAATAGGACGACAGTCTATGTCCTAAAATGGAACCTAAGGCAAGAATAAAAAGACAATCATAAGGGATTATGTTGTACAAAGTAAAATAAACGTGTTGGTTTTGTATGGGTGGACGAGGAGCTCACTCCACAAGTACAGTTGAGTACTGACACCCATACAGTTTTTATGTGCAGGAACAGGTAAAAGCTCGTTGGTGCGGAGCTCGCTTGGATGCATCAAGGCATGGAGTTCCTTGGCATTTTGAGGCACACGACCGCATAGAGTCTGGACTTATTCGAGATATAATATATGGATATCGCCTATCTGAAGCATCCACTGGCTTATCAAATTATATTGAAAGATGAGAGAGAGCAGAGTGACTTCTATTGTGAGAAAAGTGAGCTTGACTGATTGTAATCTCGGCCTCGTGTCCACCTATGTATTCTTGTTTCAATATCAATAAAGAGCACATGACTTGTGTTTTTTTTTCATGTTTTTGCTGGTATTAATCAATGTTTCTGCTTGGGACTTTTGTGCGACGACCCCATCACTTGGCCTGTAATCGGCCGTCATGGAACCCACCTTGCGTAAGAACAACCAAAGCTCACGCGGCATCATGCCTTAGTGAGGACGATCGGTCCTACGGGACGGGGGTGTGACATTCGACACCAGTAACGAGTCAACTCTTGAAGTCCCCTTCCCAATTGGGTGTATCTCCAGCGCATGGAACCAAGCTAGGTGGGGCAAGTCTTGTGACTCTGAACCCATGCGCCCATGTAGGCTATGGACATGAAATGGGCTCAATTCGCAATACATATTGCTCTACCATAAACGATCTAGGCATATTTTATGTGCTGAAACTAGATCAGGGGGTGCAGCATTCACATGACCACCCCGACGCTTGGCTCTGCCATGCACCTGAGAGGGATGCAAATGTAAAACTTTT
This sequence comes from Iris pallida, assembly GCA_029216955.1. Lineage (NCBI taxonomy): Eukaryota > Viridiplantae > Streptophyta > Magnoliopsida > Asparagales > Iridaceae > Iris > Iris pallida. The sequence goes on along the minus strand of JANAVB010019800.1, from coordinate 9,479,180 downwards.
CTCGCATGATTTGCGTAATGTGATTACTCACAGATGTAGATTATGAGAGATGACCTCTATGTACAATGCCCACCTCCGTTAGGCACACTTATGCTACGGTCACCATCAACTGCTGTTGTTGTAAGACATTGGTTGCACTATCAAGACAGTTTGTATTCCAGCGACTGCAATCAGGTACACCCATCCGACATCGTCTCGGAAATAGAGTGCCAATTGACGACGAGACAGAACCCCTGGTCACCTTATGCCATGTCGTCTCCAACTCCCATGCATCCAAAAGAAAAACAAATACCACCAACTCCTCGGTCTCAGCTGGTCCATCGAAGAGCTGATCGAAGAAAAACAAAGCAATAGTCTCGCCAACCGGGGTATTCTAGAATAACCGATTAAGAAGGAAGACTCCAACAATGACACAAGATGGGGGTGATCAAACCTCGGCTGTCTACGATAACTGCACATTCGAGGATGAGGTTATACATCAAGGAACTGACACTGATGTAGCTGGGGATAGCCAGTTCGAGGCATTAGAAGAAAAAGCTCCTAGGCCAACCTTTCCGCAAGAAAGCGAGGTTGAGTGTGAGGCATCCACTGATCCCTCTACTTTGGCCTATGTCATGCTTGTATGGCAGGCGTGGCGACGAAGAAGAAGTAGACACTTCAGCTCCGAATCTTGTACGGCGTATGAACAACTTAGAAGATGGCCTTAAAACCCTTTTTGCCACCATGTAGTCCTTAAATCATGGGCATATTCAAGATCTGGAGTATTCTAACAACCTATCCATCGATAGGGGGACCTATATCTACCAGTCTCGATCCTGGGGCTAATAGAGAATCAAATGAACCCCCTCAGCGGGTATCTTCAGGGACGGTCCATCATACTCTGCCCGAGTATCAGCCTCCTCAGGATCTGAACATCATACCTTGCCTCAATCACCTGCTCATAACTCCACAGAAGAATTGTTCGAGATGGTGAGGGACTTGCACGACCGTTTCGAGACAAGAAACAAACAGGAGGAACGCCAAAAGCTCGGGATCCGGCAACCCTATCCTCCCAAATGGAACAATGTAGTTTATTCTCGCAAGTATAAACCACAGTCACTGAAACCATTTGATGGTAAGGAGTCCCCTGTCAATACCTGACCTACCTCCATACCATGACGGGGTACCTACAAAAAGAGGATACCCTACTCATAAGCCTATTTATCGGGGCGCTGAAAGGGGTAGCCTATGATTGGTACTGTATCCTCCCCGATAATTCCATCTCTTCCTTCTAGGATCTAAAGTGTCTCTTCCTTTTCCGATTTTATGACGATAGAAAGGACATGACCATGTCTTCTCTCATGGAGATAACCCAGAAGGACAAGGAGATAGTTCGAGCCTTCATCGAGCACTTCCGACAAGCATGTCTGAGGTTACCTTCAAGTATCCCTGAGTATGTACTATTTTCCATAAATAAATTCACTTTATTTATTGTGTTTCTGGGAAAATTACAACTGTGGGAATCCGATCTAGAAGACGATCGCTTTATCCCTTTGACTATGCGAAGAAGAAAAGCTCTCAAAATTTTGACAGTAGTTTAGATAACTATGTATCTGTACAATGAATGAAAAAAAGAACACTATTTATAGAGTCAAAAATAACTGAAAAGATAACTGTCTCCACAGCCTGTGCCTAGTTAAAAATCATGCAGGATTCAACATACGCAAGGTTGTGGGCAGTTACTGGACGTGGCCTGTAACTGTTGGACACATGGCAATAGTGCATGAGTCGTGTGCAAGTTACAGGACACGCAGGCGAGAGATCAGTGGCATGGCTGCCACGTACTCCAATTTGATGAAATTCACGCAGACTTGTTGAAGACGAAATCTACGCAAACTCGAAGTAGAAAGCTTCAGAATCCACGCATACTTGGGGCAAGAAGCTTCATGATCCATGCAGACTTGGGGCAACGAGCTTCAAAATCCACGCAGACTTGAGGAAGAAAACTTCAGAATCCACGCAAACTTGAGATGAAGAACTCAAAATACACGCAGACTTGAGATAGGATTGCCAGCTGTCTTGATTTAGCGTGCCTCGACTGACACAAAATCTCTGACAGTGATTGCTTTTGTCAGTTGCATTAAATGACAATAAGGCCTTTTGATACGCCACTTTGACAAAGGCTGAGTCTTGCTGAAGAAGATTTCGAAAATCACGCAATAGGCGGCTATGATTTCTCGAGTTCTGTGCATACGTGGCATATGAAGAGACATTCTTCGACTGCCGTGCTGTCAGTCATAATTACAATTCTGACAGATGATGAGCTACCTTTAGCGTGATTTGCAAATATTTGCCTTGATCATCTGAGCGTGACTTTTGACTCTGTCCTGATCAACTCAGCGTGACAATTGGACTTGTTCTGATCAACTCAGCGTGACAATCATTTTTGAGGCCTACAAAACCCCCTTCAAAGTTTTCGAAAAATGATAAATTATTTCGAAATACTTTGAAAGATGATAAAATGAATTAAGTCACGCTGAGATGATTTTAAATTTCTCGGAATTCGAAAAGACTTCGAAGTTCTTTGAAAACATTCAAATGAACCTATTTATGATGACTCTTCATTCTTCGAAACTGATTGCATCCAATTTATTATAGAATATGAACCGCCGGCAAGTTCTGTATATATATAAACAAGGAGAAGATTCATTTTTTAACTTCATCTCACATCAATATGACGCCAAAGGAAGAAGCTGAAGAAGAAGCACGCAAGTTGGGCTTTTGTGCCCGTAGTGACCCCACTCTTGGGGGTGAAGAGCCGAAGTCCCCTGTCTTCGAGCTCAAAGACGACCCCATGCAACTAGCCAAGAATTTCTTGAGCTATTTTGGCCTGGATGGCTCGTCTTCTTCTGATGGGCGTAGCCTTGTAGAGCAGCGTGAAATACTGAAGGCACTGTTGAGCCGCATGGGAGTCAAGAGCGTAGAAGAACTAGGCAACAAGCTCAGTTGCTCTGAAAAATAGAGCGTAACTTTTATGCTTTTGTTGCACTTTTTGTTTTGTCTTTTGTAAGGCCATCAGTGCCTGTCTTAAGAAATGAAGTACAACTTTTGTGTTTGATCTGTGTGCATTTAATAAAGAATGTTTACTAACACTCTTTGACTGTTTCCAATGTTGCACTGTCTTCCAAAGCACACGTGGCACTTATTCCATGGTTCACGAACGCAATTCATGCGGATCTTTTCCAAGAATAGATTTGAGCTTTGCCCTTTAAATAGATAGCTGAATTTCAAAGAGACTCATCTCCCATTCTTCTTCTTCTTCTCTGAAAAATGAAATTTTTAGGAGATTTCACTCTCAAACAGAAAAGCAATGTTTTCTAATGTTCAGCTTCTGTGCATTGTATCAAACATGAGTTTGCCAATCCTTAGCACCAAACTTGAAGGTAAGTCAGCGTAGTACGCGTGATATTTTGTTACTGTTGAAGATAGGCCCTCTTCTTTTTTTTTGTTTCTGACTAAAAAAAAATACACGCCTGTCTCTGTTTGACTTGCTATTGTTGAAGATGACTTTTGTCTTTGATCGAACAATACACGCCTGTCTCTGTTTGACAAATGCACGCTGAATGACTTCTGTTGATCTAATCCTTTTCTTCTTAATGCTTTCTGCAGAAACTTGGCTAAAAATTTTCTTCAGAACTGGCATTGGGGATGTAGATGCTGTAGAGAATATTCTACTGACATCTACATCAGGGAGCTCATACGCTTTTGACGTGTTAATCAGACAACTCAGAACTCTTCGTGGGATAGAAGGGTCTTCCTCAGATGGTAGGAAGAGCCTTTATACACGAGAGTTGGATGGTGGAGTCAACTCTACCCCGAGAAATTGGGTAGTAGAGTTCCTTTCAAGGCAGAACTAGGAATTGTATCCCAATATGGAATACATTCCTATCTTCCTTGAGGGGTTACCCCCCATCCACCAATTATATTGGCAGCACCATAATTTCGGGCTGCCATACTCTGTGGTTCTCCTCTCGTCTGAGAGAGAATACCAGAGTTTGATTCCTGATGATCTGCTCGTGACTGAGGCCCAGACAATCAGGAATTGCCACGAACAACGAACCTAACGGAGAAGGTCCGGCGGAAAAGATCCAAAGAAGAAGATCTCTATTAGGTTTGTCATGAAGTAGAATGAAAATCCAAAGATTGTAATAGATTTCCATTATGATTTGTAAGAAAGTCTAAGAGAATGTAATAGACTTTTTATGATGAAAGTGGAAATGAAAATTCTTCTATGCTCAATGATTTGTATCTATCTGGATGAATTGTAGACATGATAGATAATAAAATCTTCTTTTCTGATTTAGAGTACTCGATACTATCAGAGGTAATGTGGACGTGATAATATGTAGGAACTCAAAAGAAAATAGATTGATTTCTATTCAGAGGTCAAAGATGGAAAATGATAGATGAGTAAGTAGATTCATCATTTATTCAGAGGTTATGAAAACATGATAAATAACGAATCTCTACTTTTGAAATGAATTGATAGAAGATAGTGGACGGATGAATTATCAAGCGATAACGAACAGGTGAATCGTCGGATGAATGTAATAAGTGAACGGACGAACCGTCAAGTATTAATGAACGAGCGAACCGTCAGATGAATGTGTCGCTTCGTTATTTGAGAAATTACTGCCTATAAATATAGCAAAAATTTGATAGGAACGAACACTTCGACTCTCCAACATAAAAATGTCGTCTAGAGAAGCATCCAAGAAGACTGAGATCGTCCCCAAGGTTGAGAAGGACACTGAAGAACGTCCTGCTGACCCAGTTCAGCCTAAAAAGGCAGAAGCGGGTGAAGGTTCGTCTGCTCCCAAGCCACCAAGGGATATTCTGGATTTCTTGCTTGAACCAGGAAGGACCGAAGAAGAAGAAGCCATGAGGATGGCCGCCTGTAAGTTCCTCGTGGGTTCCAGCAAGGAGGTGCTCGGCTCTTTTGCTGATTATATTTGTGAGAAGGATGGCAGTGGTCCACGTCCAAAAGTCGAGAAGGATGATAGTGATCTTCCTTAATATCATGTATTATCATTCATGATTAAAAAATAAAAATTTTATCTATAAACATGAACTTGTCTGATGATTACAAGCATATATATTTATACATAATACTTCTTAAGGAATTTGCCATTGATAGGCATCAAAACTTTTCAACCATCCAATTCTGAGAGTTGATAAGCTCCATTTGAGAAAACTCTGCTCACAACATAGGGACATTCCCACTTTGCATCAAATTTGCCCTTGCTCATATGAGTCATAGTCATAGGACGTCTGACTGTCAGAACAAGTTCTCCTTTTTGATATGCTCGAACTCTGACTTTCTTATTAAAAGCTCTTGAAATCCTAGCTTGATAGAATTCAATATTCTGTTGAGCAGATAACCGCTTTTCATCCAGAGCTTCTAGTTCCTGAAGTCGAAGACGATCATTATTTTCAGAGGTAAGTTTATTAGCGATTGCTATCCTTAAAGAAGGAATTTGAATCTCTAATGGAAGAACAGCTTCGCAACCATACACCAGAGAGAAGGGTGTACATTTAGTAGCGTTACGAACTGTAGTGCGGTAAGCCCACAGACATTCACCAAGTTTCTCACTCCAATTCCGTTTGTTAGTGGAGATAAACTTCTTTAAGAGTTTGATGATGGTCTTGTTGAAAGCTTCTGCTAACCCGTTAGCTGCCGGATTATATGCAGTTGAGGCCACATTATTGATCCGATGATCGTCACAGAATCGAATAAATTTCTGGCTGATGAACTGTAGTCCATTATCATGAATAATGCGTCGAGGAACACCAAATCTGTAGATGACGTGGTGTTTGATAAAGCTGATGACATTGGATGTCTTAACTTCAGATAAAGGAATAGCTTCAGCCCATTTGGAGAAATAATCGGTTATTGCTAGAATAAATCGATGACCTTTTGATGACGGCGAATTGATCGGACCGACAATGTCCATGCCCCAAGCTTCGAAGGGCCATGATGCTACCGTCGGATGTAGAAATTTAGAGGGTTGATGAATAAAATCTGTATGGATTTGACAAGCTTTACACTTTCTCGCATATTCAATGGCGTCTGATACCATAGTGGGCCAATAATAACCCATACGTCGAATACGATCTTGAAGTTTTGGTCCTGTCTGATGTGCTCCACAAATTCCATCATGTGCTTCACGAATGATCTGCTGAGCCTCCTCTTCGGCAATACATTGAAGGAGTAAACCATCATAAGCTCGACGATATAAAGTTTTTGTAGTATGATTATAATAGAATCTGAGTGATCGTCGTCTAATAGATGCTGCCTCACTCGGATCATCTGGAAGAATATCATACAATACGAAATCTAAGAAAGGAAGTCTCCAATCTTTATCCGTATTTTGATCCTCAGCTGAATTACTGAAGATAAATTCTATACTGGAATCGGATGAAGAGGAAAATGATTTACGGCTAAATCCAAATCCTCTTGTTGTGTTGACATCATGAGATGTTGATTCCTCAGTATCAACTGGAAGTCCCAGAGTTAGATTGTTTTCGAGATGGAATAATTCCCGATTGTAAACAAAAATCACTTGTTGACGTCTAATCGGAATAGCTAATACTGCCGCAAGATTAGCAAGAGCATCAGCTTCTGTGTTACATGCTCGCCTAACATGTTCAATGAAGAATTCTTCAAATGAAGAAGCCATAGATATAGCCGATCTATGATAAGGAACCAGATCTTGATGACGAACTTCATAAGTGCCCCTTATCTGATTGACAATGAGTTTAGAGTCTCCATAAGCCTCCAAATGTTGAATATTCAGATGTTTGGCGAGTTGAAGACCAATAAGCAATGCATTGTACTCAGCTACATTGTTTGAACATGGTTGATCGAGAGAATAAGCTCTTTGAATAGCAAGACCTTCTGGTGATACAAGAACAATTCCAACTCCAGCTACAATATCACCATTAGGACCTATTCTTGAAGCTCCATCAAAGAATAAACGCCAAGTAGAATTTTCTTCATCAATTTGATTTGAATCCAGGACTTCATCTGGGATTTCATCATAGAGTTTTGAATTTTCTAGGATAGAATGAGCAGCCAGAAAATCAGCTAAAGCTTGTCCTTTGACTGATTTCTGAGGGATGTAATGCATGTCATACTGAGCCAGTAAGATTCCCCAGTTACCCAACCTAGAATTTAAAACACTGGGTTTCTTCATCATGAACCGAATAGGATTGATCCTGGAGATGACATGAATGGTCTGACCCATGATATAATGTCGTGTCTTTTGGACAACGAACATCAAGGCTAGACATTCTTTCTCGACCGGTGAATATCGAGGTTCAGCTCCGGTCATGGTGCGACTAAGATAGTAAATAGCTTGTTCATGACCATTTTTATTCTTTTGAGCGAGCAATGCACCCAATGAATGACTCATTGCTCGAGTATATAGGAGGAAGGGAATTCCTGAGACAGGAGGTACCAATACTGGAGGGCTCATCAGATATTGTTTTATATCATCGAATGCTTTCTGACATTCATCATTCCATACAAAAGAAACACCTTTCTTCATGAGCTTATTGAATGGTCTGCAGCATCCTGATAAATTAGAGATGAATCTCCTGATATAAGCGATCCTTCCTTGAAATCCTCGTAGCTCTTTTAAGGTGCATGGAGGATGCATCTCTTGAATGGCTTTGATCTTCTCGGGATCCACGTGTATACCTTTAGCGGTAATGACGAAGCCGAGAAATTTGCCACTAGAGACGCCTAAGAAGGACTTAGTAGGGTTCATCTTTAATTGATGCTTACGCATTAGATCAAAAATAGTCTTCAAATCTTGGATGTGGTCTTCCTTTTGTCGACTTTTGACTGCAATATCATCAACGTAGCATTCGACTGTTTTCCGTAAATGTTCACGGAATATAGTGCTCATCGCTCGTTGATAGGTTGCTCCTGCATTCTTGAGACCGAACGACATAACTGTATAACAGTATGTACCGATCGGCGTTCTAAAAGAAGTGTGCTTCTCATCATCTGGAAACATTTTAATCTGATTGTACCCAGAATACCCGTCCATGAATGACATCCATTCAAATCCACAGGTATTATCGATCATGACATCAGTGATTGGTAGAGGGAATTTATCTTTAGGACATGCCGCATTGAGATCGCGGAAGTCTATGCATACTCTGATCTTGCCAGTCTTTTTAAGAACAGGAACTATATTAGCTACCCAATTGGGATGTTGTTCTTCTCTAATAAACCTAGAGGCCAGGAGTTTATTGACTTCAGCTTCAATTGCATCCATAATGTCTGGACAAAATCGTCGCTGTTGTTGTTTGACTGGTTTAGCATTCGGCATGATATTGAGTTTATGAGTTGCAATTTGGGGATCAAGTCCCGGCATATCTTCATAACTCCAAGCGAAGACATCGATGTATTCACGAATGAGCTTGATCATGTCTTGTTTATCTGTTTCTGAAAGACTTTCACTGATGAATATTGGTTTAGGGGATCCCTCTTCACCAATATCTATTTGAACAAGTTTATCTTCAGTCGGAGGTTCTCTTTGCTCGAAACGGAACTTCCATTGATTATCTAACCTTTGGGCCCATTGTTCTGATTCAGGTGAGATTTCAAAATCTTTTTCGTCTTCATCATCTTCTTCAGAACCGTCAAAGGAGACCATATTGGAAGACAGAATGTTGCAGTAGTAATCATCGATACTCGTATCGAAATTCCAAGAGGTAGTAGTAGAAGAGTCAGATCTCTTGTCTTCATCAGATTCGGGATCTTCATGGACAATGTTGATAAAAGGGGTAGGAGCAATATAACCCAGTCCGCATTTCGTCCTTCCATATTTCAGAGGAGGAATCCGAACAGGCATTTTTCTACCTCTTCTATTACTGAGGCCAGTTCTGAAATCATAGCCCATGTTTTTAATGATGTCTTTAGATTGCTGACTATAACGACGTAATTGTAATCTTCCAGTATCATCGTTCTTGTCATCATCTTCTATACTAGAAGGATTCTGGGGCCCTTTGTAAAAGAATATTGGGATGTCTTCCTGTTTTCTACAAGGAACCAGAAAGTAAGAAGATTGTACTGGTTCTAGGGATACATCTGTATAAAAAGTCTGTACAACTCCTATGGTTATCGTGTTCAAGTCATCCAACAAATGTAAATAATTATGAACATAATTACATACATCAATATACTGCAAAGATGGAGACTTTTCATTGACTTTAAAAGCAGCAATATTTACATTGGGAGAAGGTTGAGCCTTAGAAATCTTAGCCAAATCAATGACTAAAGGGGGAGAAGAAGAACGAGTAGAAGTTTTGTTTCGATTAAGATCGATAACAAATGGCTCAGAAGAGGTGAGCTCCCTTGAAACTTGAGATAGAAGAGTAGTCCGCCCTCCAACTGGGATTAGCAGAGTATCCTGTTTCATATATGAAGATACAGGAACTGTAGTACGCCCACTGACAGGAATGATCAGTGTATCTTGAGCAGATAATTGAGGTACTGGAGAGATCCGTCCACTCACTGGAATAATTAAGGGGCCTTCTCCGGAGGATTTAGGAGACAATTGCTGAGAAGTTCGACCTCTAACAGGAATTGTTAAAGTCTCACTTTGTGAATCCTCCTGTTCCATGGCTTGTATCAGCTTTGTGTACTCTTTTTTATACATCCGGGCATCATTGAAATAAGCTTCAACTCCACGGAAAGGATTTATATCAGCAACCGCTTTTTGTACATTTCCATTGCTATCAATGTATTTGAAACATTGATGGAGAGTAGAGGGCACCACATTATTTTCATGAAGGAAGGGCCTCCCCAAAAGAAGATTATAGGATCCCACGATTTCGATCACATAGAAAGTGACTTTGGATCTGAAATCACCTATCTGAAGCTTCAGATGAATCTTTTCCAAAGGCTCGCTTCGGCTTTGATTGAATCCCAAGATAGTAGTAACCGTCTTGGAAAGTTTGTGAAGAGGGATTTTGAGTTCATCCAACAGACTTTTCGGCATTATGCTTATAGCAGACCCTGGATCAATAAGGATACGATCTATCTTCATCGTATCGATATAACCGGTGTAGTAGAGAAGCCGATCATGTAGATTACTCTCCAGAAGCATGTCGTCTTGTGTAAAGGTGATATTTGGGATAATCTCCAATACACTGTTGCAATGTAAGCAGGTAGCAGGTTCTGCGTCCGGCTTCTTTAATTGTGCAAGACAAGATTCAGCCTGTAAGAGTGCTTCACTTAACGTCTCCCGAGTCTCTTTGGAAAGACGTAGAAGTTCAAAGAGGGACATTCTAGCTGGAGTATTAGCAAGTTGAGCTAGAATGTCAAAGCTATAAGGCTTCTGAAGCCCAAGAGGAGGAGACTTCTTGATTGGTTTATCAAACCGAGCTTGTTGCTTGCCTTTCTCAAGAGCTGTGGGCTTGGAAGGAGTAGGTACCCCCGGTGTGATTGAAGGAACAGGTACCGTGGATGATTCTTTTTCAACAGGAATATCAACAGCGTCTTTATCAGCAGGAGAGACATCAGGGATATCCTCAGGATTCTTGGAATAATCCTTCAGATAAGATTTTCCTGTCCGAGTAGCACCAGCAAGTGCTTCTTCCTTATCTTTTGGCTCTGTGTCAGAGGTAGATCCGAGAGAAGTCATATGACATGACTTAATCTTTCCAGCCTTTTTAGACTCTCGAAAAATAGTCTTTTGAGGATGAGGAGATTCAAAATCTGCCACTAGATCAGGATGAATCCACATTATTTCTCCTGTTTCTATAGTGATTGGCACTAATCCTTCAGATTGTGGAGGAGTAATATTCACTATTTCAAGAGTTGCCTTGGGAATAGGAACAATCCCATTTTCAAGAAGTTGAGGAGGGAAATCTCCAAATTGCATAGAGACGACATTAGAAGTGACAGTCTTTTCTTTTGGAGTAAGAGAGATAGCTCCAGATCTGATCATTTTCTGGATCTTTCCTTTCAGTACATAACATGTACGAAGTGTGTGACCCAATATTCTGTGGTATGGACAGTATTTGGGATGATCTGTCTTACCCGCTTCATCAGGTTTCTTGATTTCAGGTAACTGTATTTTATTACCTTTCAGCAGACATTCAAAGATACCTTGGACATCATCGTCATCAAAAGAGTATTCTTCTCTAGGACGAGGTGCTCTTGGTTGTTGAGTTGTAGAGGTAGGAGAAGCTTGAACAGTCGATGCATCTTTGCTATGAAGGTTAACTTCAAGAGTTTCTTTCCCTTTGCGGGTATTGGATTTAGCATTATTGTTGGCATTCTGACCTGTCTCTTTAGGGGACATTTGCACTCCTAAACCTTTGAAGGTTTCAGCACTAGTTTCTGCGGCCTTGGCACTAACTATAAAGGAAGGCCAATCTTGAAATTGAGTAGATCCTGTCCATATGCTGATGATTGGTAGCAAATTTGATTTGCATGTGTCAATGGTGACAGCATCAGGAGTTCCAAGAGGCATCTTCAGAGCTTCTCTTCGAAACCGTTCAATGAAATCCTCTGTAGTCTCATTGTTCATCTGCTTGATTCTAATAAGAGCAGACATAGTCATGTCATTGAGCCCTTCATAGAATTGTTCAAGAAATATTTGTTTGAAACCAGCAAATGAGGTAATGCACCCATCAGGGAGACTTCTATACCAGTCATAAGCTATTCCCTTGAGACATCCAACAAACACCCGAGTAAGGAGGGCGTCACTTGGTTGTAATTGATCAGTCATCACTTCAAAATGATTGATGAACTGACTTGGAGAAGTGGTTCCATCATAGAATGAGATAGTAGGAGGTTTGTACTTAGGAGGATAAGATACTTGCTTCTATTCTATCGGGTAAGGTTGTTTGATACCTAACCTTTGCAAACCATCTTTCTGTTTGAATGTCTCAAATTGAGTTCTGAGGCTCTTCAATTCTTCAGTAACAACTCCGGAAGATTGTGGAGTTGTAACCTGCTGAGTATAATTGGGAGGAGGGACTGCAGCATATGTACTACCCCCAGCTCCAGACTGACTAGGAACATTAGATTGTACCCCCGGAATAGTAGAAGGTTCCAGGGTTGGATCAACAGGAGTATCTAGTACCACTGGTGGTACTGTCTGTTGGACTTGCTGAGTTTGGTGCTGAGTTTACATAAGAGTGTGCATAGCATTCAATGTATCTGCCATAGCTCGCAACTGTTGTTCCAAAGAAGAAATCCTCTGTTCATGAGCTTCGGTGCTAGTCGAAGGTTCATGATTACCATCTACCATGTAAGTGGTAATCATTCGAGGAATGGACGATGAAACTGTTTGTTCTGAATCATCGCTGTGAGAGTCAAAATCTTTCCCGGGAGTGTTTACAGGAGTCAATGCTAGAAAATTGGACTCCCCAAGGAAATCCTCTGTGATCTCTGGATTAGTACTTGGATGAGAGGAAGAAGAGACCCTGGCTAAAGCTCCAGTCCTGGATCGGGTGTCGAGGTAAACACCATCTTCAGAATCCGATATAGCATCAGACCGCATGCTACCCCCAATATTTCTAGAGGTCATGTTGACAGAAGCAAACAAAGGCTCATCTTCATCAGGCATAGATTCATACTGAATCCGATTGAAGACAGATTGTCGTTTATTTTGACATCTGTATTGCATTGTGACTCTTGGCTGGAAGTCACATTCATGATCAACATGGCTCTGAGCCATTGATTGGCATCTGCACTGAATTATGACTCTTGCGTAAAATTCACATTCAGCATGATCCATAGAATTGTTCCTTCTCTTCTGTTGAAGGTGCTCTCGTAAATCTTTTTGGTTCTTGGGCCTTGATGGCTCTTGATTATATAGAGAGTGATTAATATGAGCCACATAATTTCTAGCATACTCTACATCTGGATCTCTTATCTTTGTATCCAATTGGTGTGGTTTCTTAACACCAGAAGTGTTTCCCAAACGGGTTTGATTCAGTTTGGCTCTTAGATCAATTGGAGGTAATACATTAGTTTTAGAAACTTGGAGTTTTCCTTCCAATGATCTGGATATCTGCAGAGAAGGAAGAATAGAACCACCCCCTTGATTAGGAGTTGGTAATAGACCCTCTTTCCTAGACAAATTCTGTGCCAAATTTGAAGAAGTCAAAGGAGAAAACACTAAGGAGTGTTTCTTCTTAGACTTATTCAAGTTTTGAGACATAAAATGTCCAGAGGGAAGAGTAGTCAAAAGACCATCTTCTTTTCTTTGACTAACAAAATTGTCAGTCAAAGCTGTTCCTGAAGTAAAAACTTCAGGACCAGAAGAAATAACTAAAGAGTTATTCATTTTCGAAGGGACATTGTGAGCCATTTGTGGAGAAGTTCTAGCAAGACCACCCCCAGTTTTAACAGAACTTGGTAAAGAAGAAGAAGTAGCTAAAGAACTACTCTTCTTAGATAAAATACACGCTGAAACAGGTTTGGCTAAGGAACCAGTACTGTCAGCGTGACTTTTGATTTTGGAAATACACGCAGGAACAGATTTGGCTAAGGAGCCAGTACTGTCAGCATGACTTTTGAATGTGAGATTGCACGCTGGAACAGATTTGGCTAAAGAGCCAGTACTGTCAGCGTGACTTTTGACTACTGTCTTTTTCGAGCACACAAAAATATGCGTGCTTGCAGTAAAGTCTTTGCCAGTGTTAGGAGTAGACACTGCGGCAGAGGCTTCACTGTTGACTGCCAACAGATTCTTAGGGACATAGACAGAGCGTCCCTTCGACTTGGCAGTGGTGATGGAGGCTGGAGTAGGTTTGCCACCCTTAGCCCGCTGCATTTCTTCGTAGGCGAGTTGATCGAACTTGATCGTCATCACCTTCTTCGTCGAGCCGACTGACGAAACGTCGCATTGAGTTGTTGCCATCTCAGAAGAGGAGATGGTTTTCCCCAGCAGAGTCGCCAATTTGTTTTCCATAAATAAATTCACTTTATTTATTGTGTTTCTGGAAAAATTACAACTGTGGGAATCCGATCTAGAAGACGATCGCTTTATCCCTTTGACTATGCGAAGAAGAAAAGCTCTCAAAATTTTGACAGTAATTTAGATAACTATGTATCTGTACAATGAATGAGAAAAAGAACTCTATTTATAGAGTCAAAAATAACTGAAAAGATAACTGTCTCCACAGCCTGTGCCTAGTTAAAAATCACGCAGGATTCAACATACGCAAGGTTGTGGGCAGTTACTGGACGTGGCCTGTAACTGTTGGACACATGGCAATAGTGCATGAGTCGTGTACAAGTTACAGGACACGCAGGCGAGAGATCAGTGGCATGGCTGCCACGTACTCCAATTTGATGAAATTCACGCAGACTTGTTGAAGACGAAATCCACGCAAACTCGAAGTAGAAAGCTTCAGAATCCACGCATACTTGGGGCAAGAAGCTTCATGATCCACGCAGACTTGGGGCAACGAGCTTCAAAATCCACGCAGACTTGAGGAAGAAAACTTCAGAATCCACGCAAACTTGAGATGAAGAACTCAAAATACACGCAGACTTGAGATAGGATTGCCAGCTGTCTTGATTTAGCGTGCCTCGACTGACACAAAATCTCTGACAGTGATTGCTTTTGTCAGTCGCATTAAATGACAATAAGGCCTTTTGGTAAGCCACTTTGACAAAGGCTGAGTCTTGCTGAAGAAGATTTCGAAAATCACGCAATAGGCGGCTGTGATTTCTCGAGTTCTGTGCATACGTGGCATATGAAGAGACATTCTTCGACTGCCGTGCTGTCAGTCATAATTACAATTCTGACAGATGATGAGCTACCTTTAGCGTGATTTGCAAATATTTGCCTTGATCATCTGAGCGTGACTTTTGACTCTGTCCTGATCAACTCAGCGTGACAATTGGACTTGTTCTGATCAACTCAGCGTGACAATCATTTTTGAGGCCTACATGTACTAATGGACTATTGCTGGAAGAATATGACACCGGATATCAAACTCTGGGTCGACTCCACCCAATATGTGCACTAGACCACGTTCATTATAGGCGCCGAAGCCGCTGAGATGAAAGCTCACGATGCCCTTCTTCTAGGTATTAGCTTCCCTTCCTTTGAAGACAAGAGAAAGCGCGCCGTCAACAACAATGGGCATGAGCCGAAGAAAAGCCGGTATTGACTGTATGTAACCACCTACTTTTCTAAAATGAAGGTAATTTTGAATTTTTTGTAAAATTTTATTATTTAATAATAGGATTTATGATTTATGAGGATTTTTTTAATTAATTTAATACTGTTTAAAATTGGTGAATTATAATTTTAATGTGTTAGCTAGTGAACCCTAGAACTGTTGAGCCTAGAGACTAACCATGACCATGGGGACCTAACCATGTGATTAGAATGACTAATTACAACTTTTTAGGCTAAGGATATTTTGGTCATTTTGTGACTTTTGAATTATTTAGAATTTTGATTAATTGATAAATTTTAGATTATTTTAATAATATTTAAATTGATGTATTATGATTTTGGTTATTTTTTATATTTTAATATTTTGGGAATTTTTATATTTTAATATTGATTTTACGGGATTTGTTTAGTCGGGTTTGAGTTTCGTTTCGTTCCGACTTGTGTTAGTGACCCGGGTAGTTTAGACTCTAGATGGAACCCCAAGATTAGTTAGTCATGGCCCACAAACTCCACTAATTAAGTTAGTAAGTTTAGACTAATCCTACTTGTTAGATTGGTTAAGTTAGAGGCTTAAATTTAACCCTTTTGATCCCAAACTTGAACCTAACTTAAAATTGACCAAAAGGACTAGTTGAGGCCTTATTGGGCTTTCCTCCAAGGCCTAAATAGGGTTTAATGGCAACCACTATAGGTAGGTTAGCCTACATTTCTTTCATTTCATTCCATCAAGTCTCCATTTTTCTTCACAAGTGTTCTTCCCCAAATTGAGAGCTTCCCTCTTTGATTTGATCTCCAAATCCTTACATCCCTTCACCAAAATTCCATCCAACCTTCTCATACTACCAGGGGAGCGTGCTAGCAAAGATTTGGAGCAAAGTGCAAGGAGGAGTGTCCTTTTTGGAAGATCTTCGTGTCGGAGCCGTGTCCTTGGGAGTATTATTGGGATTCCACTCCCAATAGGTAAAACCAACCCTCTAAATTGATTTCCTATGCATATTAGTTAGTTTTGAATCCATAGGATCGACCCCCATGCATGTATTCAAGTTTATGGCCATTTGGAGCTCTCTAGAGCAAGTTTGAGTTGTGTCTTGTGTCCTACTTATTAGATCTCAAATTAGGACACCTCATGTATTTGGTTTAATGTCTAATAGGTTTAATT
This sequence comes from Iris pallida, assembly GCA_029216955.1. Taxonomy (NCBI): domain Eukaryota; kingdom Viridiplantae; phylum Streptophyta; class Magnoliopsida; order Asparagales; family Iridaceae; genus Iris; species Iris pallida. The sequence goes on along the minus strand of JANAVB010019800.1, from coordinate 9,462,815 downwards.
GTGTTTTAATTTCAGTTTTAGACATGTTAGAGGATGGATTGATGTTAGTTACGATGGTTAGAATGAGTTTTATTTGGATACTCATGGTTAGATCTAAGTGGTTTAGTCTACATGTCATATTTTTAGTCTCAATTTGTCATTTTAGTGCCTCTTTATATAATGGACTATTTTGTATTTATATAATAGGTATATTAGATATATTTTATATATTTAGATTTGTGTGGATATGTTGTTAGTGGTGTGCTTGTGTTAGAGGAGAGGGGAGTGTGGTTTGATGTGTTTCTTGAATGGTGTGGAGAGTGAGATGTGTTTCTTTTGTCCAAACAAACCAAATTCGTCATAATATTCATCCACGTTTTTAGTAGTCATACCAACTTAGAAATGTCATAACTTTTAGCTTAGAACTTCGATTAATTTCTTATTTCTTTTAAAAGAACCGTATCGAAGTTAGCTTTTAAAGTATATATATTAATAGGTCAAATGATTTCTAGATCTTTCTGTAAAACTGTTTGAGTGTCAGTTGTACGAAAGACGAATGTGTTTCGGTATTTTTGCGATTTCGGGAGCTTCCAGACACGAAAATACGATCCGTTTGAAGTTTCAGAAAGCTAATACGAAGGGCTACATAATACTTTAATCCTAGAATTTAATGAAGGCCCAATTGGTACAGTATTTATTTTAAGTAGAAGAGTGACTATACGATATAGGCATTTTGTGTAACCTATGAGCCTATGTAGTATGGATATTAAGTGAATGTAGGAGTCATAGGTTGTCGAGTATATGTATGATATAGTACATATATATATATATATATTTTAAAATATATATATATATATATATATATATATTATTGTTAGGTAATATATGTTAGTATGTTTGTGAGATGTTGGTTAGTAGAGGGTTAGATATGTTAGAGTTGTTATATGTTACTGTAAGTTATATATATTTGTATGTTTGTTAGATGTTGGTTAGTAGCGGGTTAAATATATTAGAGTTTGTTATATATTAGTGTAAGTTATATTTGTTAGTATGAGTGTTAGTTAGATAGTAGAGATCAGTATTTTGTTAGATATTTGATATATTGTTATATAGTTTGATGTTAGATATCTAGTATGTTAGATATTGATATTTAAGTAGGTTATGTTAGTTCTAGATACTGGTATGTTAGCAAGTTAGTCTCTATAGGTTATATGTTAGATATTAGTTAAGATGTTATGTTAGTACATTAGATAGTTAGTTAATTAGATAATTGAGGGGTATCTTGGTATCTTATGATACCAAGTTAGTATCTTAAGGTAAATATGAATTACCTTTACCTTTAAGATAAATGATTAGTTTACCTTATGACCAAGGTATTAGTTTTGGCATGCCAATATGACCAAGGTTGACATGGTATTCTAGTGTTAGTGGGTTAGTGTCTAAGTGTTTTGGTTTGAGTAGGTGATGTTAGATTGTGGAAGGGTTATACAGATAGGTATATATATTTTTGGGTTATATAGTATCTATATATTTTATGAGAGCATATAGATATAGGTTATGGTTCATAGTGTGAATATGTATATACTTGATATATGATATCTATATGTATGTGTTATGGTGGTACTATATATGTAAGGATATATGTGATATATATGTAATGTATATTATATAACTAAGTTTGTGTGCCTTGTTAGCTATGTGGTTTAGCTATGTGCCTTGATTTAGGCTATGTGTTAGATAGCAATGGTACTAGTATACTTGATTGTTTAGGCCATAGACTTGTTTAGACCTAGAATTGACTAACCTAGACTAGTTTGACCATTGTTGACCAAACCCTAGCTAGTTTGACCATATTAGACTAGTTGTCCTAGTTTGATTAGATTGTTGACCAGAGTTGACCAAGAGTTTACTTTGACCTAGATTAACTTAGACTCATGTAGATTATATTATAATTTTAATTACCATATAAATTGAACTCTTTATAACCTGTGTTGCTCTAACTAGGACTCTGTGACTCCAGTTGGCCATCTTTTTATATCAGTTGTTCAGGGTATCAAGCGAGTACATTCTCTGGCCGTTTCATACTTGTTAGGATTTATATTCTTGCTCTAGATTACTTTACTTGATGTTGTCACGTTGTTAACATGGATTGGTACTATATGGATCTTTTTTTGAGTTGTTATCCCCCTCGGAAGCATCGAAATACGTCATGTCATGTGCTTTTCACGTACATAATGTATTCATGTGCTTTCATCATTCATGTGCACTCTTGTGATTCATGTACTCTCATGTTCACAGAGCCCCCATGTATACTTTACGTGTACCCATTTATGCGCCTCCATGTGAAATAACATAACTTGTCTGGATCTTTGTGTATTGATTGGGGTACGGGAGAGTATAAATGGTCATGTGAACAATTTCAAGTAGCATAATCATGTGCAAACTCTTTAGTATAATCATGTGCAAATTTAAGCCGTTCATAAGTCTATCTTGTACTTTACATTACTTGCCACTGATAGTTCTTTACTTATAGTAGATATTTCCTTACAGTCATCTCTTTTACTTCATGTATATTTTTCAGCATTTTATGTATCTTACTGTAAAGCATGCTTACATTTCCTGTTATGATATGAACTACGTGAGATGTATTGTGCTCGTTCCTGTCCTGACTGGACATGTTAAAAATATTACAGATGGTTGCCTTGAGCACACTTACCCTACTTGCTTTGGATCCGGAGATGGTATAGCTACCTTTGGTCCCGACACTCAGGAGTGATCGGGAGATTAGTTTAGTAGACTTGCATTAGACTTTCATTTGAACTTGTATTGTAGTGAGTTGAGATCTCGACTTTGTTTTGAGATTGTTTGAGATATTATTATTTTAGTAGTATATATCTGTTTTGGAGTTTGGAGTTAGTACAGCTTTGTGATTCTGTGTGTAACGCTCCAGTCCCAAAATACTTACGACTAAGGTCGTCGACATGCCAGTTGCATACATACGAAGGATACTCCAACATATGAAACCATCGTATGTATACATAAGCTGTAAAATGCAGTAACTATGACACTAATCTCATCCATAAATAAAGAATAAAGAATTTATAATAACTTATGAATTGTTATTTACACGAGCCATTGGACGGAGACAAATCCACTACCAACTAAAAGAAAGAAATACATAATAACGAAATTTTGTCGAGCGATGCGAAGACGATCCAAGTGTAATCATTCTCGAAAAAATAAAGGAAAACATGGCCTTGGCTAGAGCACCTGCAAAAATAATAAGACACACCTGGAAAATTTACCAGGTCCTTAGAGGGTTGTAACAAGATACAATAAACAACATGCCATATAAATACTGAATATAAAATATGCCACAAATAAAGGTAAGTGACAAGACATTAATGAGGTAACCTAACCGTAGTAAAGTGTAGTTGAGAAACAATCCTTTCGACGCATGAGCCCTGGCCGTAAATAGGATCTGGTGTAGTTCCCACTTGGGCGCCAGTGACCTAAGCGCATGACGTTCAAAAATGATAGTGGCCAACCTGAGAGGATTATTTTACCCCAAGCGTATAAAGTTCAAGAATGTCAGTGGACAATATGAGGGGGTAAGTAAACCCGTATCTCCAACAGAGCTTCCGGGTTATAAGGGAATGTGTAATAGAAGCCCATACAATAAGGAAATGTTCTCCCCACCCGATGCACCTATCGAAGTCGCATCCGCGATCATGTACCTCTACTAACTGCTAAGTCTTCTAACATAGCTCTATTAGCAGTTAGACCTAACGCATGCGTACGGGTGATCAGCCAGCACGCAAGTACCTCTACATGCTACTCATCTCACACATATATCGTGGTATAACTGTGTCAAGGTTTATACAATACACTATAGTTGGTAGTCCCTTAACTCTAGGTCTATATGCAATCAAAGAATAATAAGCAAAGTAAAGCTAATATCACTAAGGAGGTAATAGATCAAGAATTGTAATAATAGTACAACTACAAGAACTGGAAATAAATAAACAGTGATACACAAATAACTAAAAATATAGACAAAATATAAGTAGTAAATATGGTAAGGTATCTTGCCTGATGTCCAGAGTGATGTCCTGGCGACGAATCAACAACAACGCACAAAGGGGAAGGTGTAGGAACAACTTCGAATGCTGAAAATAGTCTATTATCTAATTATAATTAATACTGCACCTATTACATTTATTTAATAGATTCTAAAATTAGGATATGTCATAGGTTTTCATATCAGCTTTCCAAAAAAATTAAACGGATCATATTTTCATTTCCGGAATCTCCCGAAATCGCAAAAATACTGAAACACATTTATTTTTGGGACACTACATACTTAAACAATTTTGCAAAAATCTATAGAAAGAATTTTGTCTATTAAAATATGTTTCTGGAAAGCTTACCTCGATATGCTTCTTTTAAAATAAATTGGAGGCGAAACGAAGTTCGGACCTAGAAGATATCGTCGTTCCAAGTTGCTCTTGCTACTAAAAAGCGGGGCTGAATTCTGATGACGAATTTTTGAGTTCCTATTGGACTAAAAATAATTTCGAATTATGGTTGATAGGAAGGGAATGTATTGGGCATATATAGGTACTTATTTCAGATTTACCTCCTAAATTAGATAGGATTTGATTTAAATTGATAGGAGTTACTTTGTTATGATATAATATAGATAGCGATGCTTTCCTATTAGACTTAGGATTATGATTAACTTAAAATATAGTTCATATTTATCTAAATTATCTATAACATTATTTAAAACTACTATAGATAATAAATAGAGTTAATATTTATTTATACAACCTTTATCTAATCTCATTTATACAAGCTAAAATATTTAATACTAAATTGACATTTATTCTATACTACGTAAATAGTGTACAATATAAGTAACATGTAAAAAGTAATAAAAGTTCTGAAATAAATCCTAAAATTTTGAGAAAAATTGTATAATATAGTTTAGATCCTTAAAGCACTAGAAAAATAGCTTTATATATTTTTATACTAAATTCACTAATGAGCATTATACTAAATATATGTAAAATAATACAAATTATATAATAAGTCAATAAATAGTTATTTAAAAATCTAAAATTTCATAAATATTTATTTTGAAAAATCAGGGGATTTACAAAAGTCTTATCTAGATAAAGACTAAGAAGAGTTTTAATTTCCCTTAGATTTTCTACTATTTAATTCAAATTGATTTAAAGGTAACTCAATCAAATATAATCTAATGTTGATAGATTCTACCTCTAATTTAAACTGTATTTAAATAACTTAATATTTTTTTCTAACTTAAATCACCATAATTAATTACATATTAAATCAACCCATATTTAATATACCTTTTTCAAAATAATATATTAATGATAATAATTAATTTTGAAAATACAAATATATATACACTCGCATGCAAAAATAATACTTACATAAAACACAGTTTTTCTAAATTACTAGTTATATTTGTACCATAAAATAAGATGGCCTTTTTTAAATAAAAATAAAGTTTGGCAATCCTCGGCGCGACGCATTTACAACTTCAAGCAATATAATATATTTATCGTCTATTATTTTGAAATATTTTCTACATCTATATAATTAAAACATTTTATAAAAATATGTACTTCGCTCTTGACGAGAAATTTACGAAACGTAAACTCATACGTGACGTACAAATACGAAGTACAAAAATCTATTCCATATTTATTAAAAAAATCGTAGTAGAAATTTAGGGATTTTACATCCTACCCAACTTACAAGAATTTCGTCCTCGAAATTTAGAAATAGCTAGGGTAGGGGAGATAGAAAGAGTTCATCAATACCGAAATACGATTAAATTTTTGGATGAGGCGAAGAAACGACGTTCGACACAAACATGCATTAGAAGATCGTGATTTTGATATCTCCGAAAACACATCATGGTTATGGAATTGAAGAAGGGTCGCTAGTTAAGGTAATAAATTATGATAACACGAATTAGAGAATAGAAAGGAATTGAGTAGGTCAAAGAGAATAATTTAGACATTTAGTAGAGATGGTTTCTTGAGCGAATATAGTCGTCTAGGTTTAAGGTATGGTTAAGGAAATGATTTGAATCATTTTCAAGTTTCAAGAATGAAGGTTGCGATAATGAATCTAGGGTAGAGGAAAAAGGTAACTCAAGACAGGGATATAGTCACATTGGTTGGTCAGTAGTTAACTATCTTAGCAATAGATGGTAGGCAACTAAGGGGATATCAAGTACGAGTATTTTCTTTCTAATATAGGCAAAAGACGAAAATAATAAAGAGTTCGAAGAAGATATTATCGAATACGAATAAGTGGTTCAAAGACGATTGAATTTTTTTAAAAAGAATTGCCAAGGCAGTCGCGGATGGAATTCTAGTGGCCAAGTTTAACTATGTCTCCATCCACGTCGAACAATATATGAAAAGCGAACCAAAGTGCACTAGCTTAATTCGACCATCATGGACCGGTTCTGATTAGACAATGTATTAGTGGGCGTCCCCAATAACACATATGTCGTGAACATGCTCGATAAAAGAATAAGCTTGCAAAACTAAGGCTAAATTAGCATCATAAGATAGTCAAAATATAAGTAAGGAATACTAATGAAGGAAATTAAATAGTCGAAGATCTATTAAAATCTAAGTCTTGCCCGAAGTTTGGGCTTATGCAGTCGTCCTAGTGTTTTCTTATCTATGGCTTGGTTGACTAGATAAGTTAGGGTCCTCTGAATTCTATAGTCTAAGTAAACTTATCAATATGGGTCACAAGGACAAAGGTTTGTTAGGTCATGGGGTATTTTACCTAACTTACAAGAGTTAATCTAGTAGTGTGATGGGACAATGGGCCAAGCAATCACGATAAAGCACAAAGTTAAGCATTTAAGGAATTAAGTAGAACAAAACCACATATCGAATCGAAAGAATTGAGTCGAGGTTGAGTCCCCATCCTTGGTCGAAAAATATATCGGTATCATGGTAATGGTTATAGTCTAGTCTTTATGACCCGAAAGTCATATCATAAAAATAGAGTACCAAGGGACGTATTTGAGTGGGACATGATATATCTACATGAAGGTGAGCTCGTCTAGGTCTTACATGTGAAATTTGTTGGAATGTAACAGCTAGTATTACACTCCAAATATCAAAGTCACGGTAAAGGACACAAAAAGATCTAAAATAGAAAGTAGAAGTTCATAAAGTGACAATTAATGCACAAACATTAAAGAAGATCAAGTTGAAGCATAAAATAAAATTAATTAAGAAATCTAGTAAAATAATTTAGGGACACAGTTTTCAGAGAGAAGATAGTCTCCTAGGTGGATACAGTCAAGGAACGATTAAATCATTTCTCAAATTTTAAACGGTTAGAAGGTCACAATAAAAGATCTGGATTTAGGGAATGGTCGAGTAAGTCAAAATTGAGATATAGTCACATGGTTTGGTCGAAGATTGACTATACTTGTGTATATACAACTATCTTGGTCATGAATGGAATGTAGAGTACCTCTATCTCATTATGGTGACCTTGCCTGCTTCTTGGTTCTCTATCAAGATAAGATTTAATCCTAAAATTTGAGTTCCCAATATGTATTTTCAAGCTTGACATAAACTACGATATTCAAGCATAATCATAAAAATAATTCAAGTCTTTAGTAACCCTAAGATAACCCTTAGTATGACAAAATATATATATTTTTTCCCTCCAATATGCACAAACTAAACTTTCTTATTCTCTAGTCGGTTGAGGTCGTCCATCATAACTTAAAAAAAATTAGATTCCTCTAATCAATCTCAAAATAAGCTTTATCATATCTCTTAATAAATTTTCCACAAAATCGCAATATTATAAATCCAAACTTTAAACTCAAGATTTAGATAATCTTACCAATCATGAATTATGCGACAAAATTTGAAGATTTTTTTTCTCAGAATTAAAATATTAAACTCAAAATCTAAATAAATTTATCAATCATAGATCGTATGACACAGTTCAAAATTTAAAATTTTTCTTAAATCAATTTATATCCTCAAAAGATATGAATAGCTATAACACGAAAATCATAAATATTTTCTAAATCTTCAAAATCAAAGATTTTACTCAATCTTCAATCAATCCTTTGGTGAATACTCCTAGTAGTCTCAAGATAAAATTCTCTTTGTCCTCAAAGTTGGTAATATTGCTACTACCCAACTTAGAATTAACTAATCCTTAAGATCATACTTTTAGAAAAATAAATGCCTCTATATCTTAAATAAGACCTCAATGTATACTAATTGTGAATGTAATCCTTCTAGTCATGTGTTTGACCTATGAGCATATACTAGTGTAGTCATCTTCCTAATCGACATTAAGCACGAGAAATTAAGGATTTATGGTAGAAAGGGGTCAAACAAGATGCAATCAAGCGAGGCAAATGAGAGTTGAAAGTTTGGAGTCAAGAAAAAATGTCAAGTATATGGATGAGATCCTAGACTCTAATCCTATCTGCATGCTCACATCGGTACAATAACGTAACCGAAGTGATAAACTTGACCTGCATGGGCTACCACAAAAATATGTAACGCTCCAGTCCCAAAATACTTAGGACTAAGTACGTCGACATGCCAGCTGCATACATACGAAGAAAACTCTAACATATGAAACCATCGTATGTATACATAAGCTATAAAATGCAGTAACCATGACACTAATTTCATCCACAAATGAAGAATAAAGAATTTATAATAACTTATGAATTGTTATTTACACAAGCCGTTGGACGGAGACAAATCTACTACCAACTAAAAGAGAGAAATACATAATAACAAAATTTTGTCGAGCGATACAAAGACGATCCAAGTATAATCATTCTCGAAAGAAGAAAGGAAAACATGGCCTTGGCTAGAGCACCTGCGAAAACCACAAGACACACCTGAAGAATTTACCAGGTCCTCAGAGGAACGTAACAAGATACAATAAATAACATGTCATATAAATACTGAATATAAAATATGCTACAAATAAAGGTAAGTGACAAGAGATTAATGAGGTAACCTAACCGTACTAAAGTTACCCCAAGCGCATAACGTTCAAGAACGTCAGTGGCCAACATGAGGGGGGTAAGCATACCCGTATCTCCAGCGGAGCTTCCGGATTATAAGGGAATGTGTAATAGAAGCCCATACGACAAAAAAATTATTTTCCCTACCCGTACCTATCAAAGTCGCATCCACATTCATGTATCTCTACTAACTGCTAAGTCTCCTAACATGTCTCTATTAGCAGTTAGACCTAATGCATACGTACGAGTGATCAGCCAACATGCAAGTAGCTCTACATGCTAATCATCTCACACATATCTCATGTTGCAACTATGTCAAGGTTTATGTAATACACTATAGTTGGTAGTCCCTTAACTCTAGTTCCATATGCAATCAAAGGATTAGAAGCAAAGTAAATCTAATATCACTGAGCAGGTAATAGATCAAGAATTATAATAATGGTACAACTACAAGAACTGAAAATAAATAAACAATGATACGCAAGTAAGTAAAAATACAGACTATATATAAGCAGTAAATATGGCAAGGTATCTCGCCTGATGTCCGATGTGAGGTAAGATGATGTCCTGGTGACGAATCAACAACAACTCACAAAGGGGAAGGTGTAGGAACAACTTCGGATGCTGAAAATAGTCTATTATCTAATTATAATTAATATTGCACCTATTACATTTATTTAATAGATTCTAAAGTTAGGATATGTCATAGGTTTTCGTATCAGCTTTCCAAAAAAAACTAAACGGATCGCATTTTTGTTTCCAGAATCTTCTGAAATCGCAAAAATATCGAAACACGTTTATTTTTGGGACACTAGATACCCAAATATTTTTGCAGAAATCCATAGAATAAATTTTGTCTATTAAAATTTGTTTCTAGAAAGCTTACCTCGATACGCTTCTTTTAAAAAAAATTGGAGGCAAAACGGAGTTCAGAGCTAGGAGATATCCTCGTTCCAAGTTGCTCTTGCTACTAAAAAGTTGGGTTGAATTCTGATGACTAATTTTTGAGTTCCTATTGGACTAAAAATAATTTCGAATTATGGTTGATAGGAAGGGAATGTATTGGGTATATATAGGTACTTATTTCAGATTTACCTCCTAAATTAGATAGGATTTGATTTAAATTGATAGGAGTTACTTTGTTATGATATAATATCGATAGGGATACTTTCTTATTAGACTTAGGATTATGATTAAATTAAAATATACTTCATATTTATCTAAATTATCTATAACATTATTTAAAATTACTATAGATAATAAATAGAGTTAATATTTAAACAACCTTTATCTAATCTCATTTATACAAGCTGAAATATTTAATACTAAATTGACATTTATTCTATACTACGTAAATAGTGTACAATATAAGTAACATGTAAAAAGTAATAAAAGTTATGAAATAAATCCTAAAATTTTGAGAAAAATTGTATAATATAGTTTAGATCCTCAATGTACGAGAAAATAACTTTATATATTTTTATACTAAATTCACTAATGAGCACTACACTAAATATATGTAAAATAATATAAATTATATAATAAGTCAATAAATAGTTATTTAAAAATCCAAAAATTCCAAAAATATTTATTTTGAAAAGTCAGGGGGTTTACAAAAGTCTTATCTAGATAAGGACTAAGAAGAGTTTTAATTTCCCTTAGATTTTCAACTATTTAATTCAAATTGATTTAAAAGTAACTCAATCAAATAAAATCCAATGTAGATAGATTCTACCTCTAATTTAAACTGTATGTAAATAACTTAATATTTTTTTCAACGTAAACCAGCATAATTAATTACATATTAAATCAACCCATATTTAATATGCCTTTTTTGAAATAATATAATATAATAATAATTAATTTCAAAAATACAAATATACATACACTCGCATACAAAAATAATACTTACATAAAATGCAGTTTTTCTAAATTATTAGTTATACTTGTACCATAAAATGGCCTTTTTTAAAATAAAAATAAATTTTGGCAATCCTCGGCACGACGCATACAACTTCAAGCAATATAAAATATTTATCGTCTATTATTTTGAAATATTTTCTACATCTATATAATTAAAATGTTTTATAAAAATATGTACTTCGTACTTATTCACACTTGACGAGAAATTTACGAAACGCAAACTTGTACGCGACGTACAAATACGAAGTATAAAAATCAATACCATATTTATTAAAAAAAATTGTAGTAGAAATTTAGGGGTTTTACACTGTGTTATCTTATCGTGCTTAGACTATGATTGAGTATTATCATATCTTATACTTGTCCTCCATTCGGAGTTGAGTTTTGACAAGTACATTATATAATTGCGTGAGTTGTTTAGATAGTAACCTTGTACAACGTTCTACCATCGATTCTACGGCATAAGCTTCGTGCTGTTACGTATTGTGCCCTTACACAGGGTATGGGTCGTTACACATTTTTAGTGGTGGCCCATGCAGGTCAAGAGTTGCATTAGTACGATATCGTGGTAGTGCAACGATTAGTTGTTCTACTGCGCACCTGTGGTAAGAGATAAGGAATAGGCTTTAGTTGAGAGGGTACTCAATCACAGTTATGACTACTTGAGAAGATTCCTGGGATGACCCTTGAGAATCTTATTATAAACTATCTCGTAATTCGATTCTGACAGTTTCTGTCTACTTTCTTGTTCATCGTTGAATTTGATTCTTGGTTTTCATTATTAACTTGATTTTTTTACCAAGATAACATTATGGGCTAGGTTGCCTCAGTCATGGAATCTAGAGTCTTCTACAGCCATATTAGCTGGTTTGGCGATGAGATAGAGTCTGATTTTGGATTTATTTCTCGGGTGTGGAAATTTAAAGTTTTTGTAGCCAAGCTAGCGGTAATATAAAAATTTTAAGTACCATGATTCTAGAAGTATGTACCTTAGTTGCAAACTCTATGGATTATCGTTGTTGTACTTACTGGCGTAACGAGGATTTTGGTAACACGGTTCTGAATAGATGTGTATGATTATCAGATTGCAGAATATATACCATAGAGATGGTGCCCTAGTTTGATGAAGTGGAATATTAGTGTGGATGTTACTTGAGTATTATAGATTAGATAGAGGGAGTTAGGCCACCTGTAGTGTAGCACCATGCCCGCACTATTAGAGGGATATACCCCAGAGGGGCAGGGATTTTGCACTGACGGATGTGGAGACCGACGCTATGAGTAATGAGTTAGCAGGTATGTCCTTCTTTTCCATCTTGTTGTTTATTCCATTAGTACCTGTCAGAATATTTTATGCTGTGATAGATAGTATAGTGACATGTTCGAGACTATGATATCACGACTAGTAGGAATCATGTTTTGCATGCTTTAGATAGAATTTTCTCGACCTTGATTGCTGGGGGTTTGACCTAGAAGGAGTACAATGATTTGGACAGACCATATGATTATCAGATTGTATCTTTGAAAGGTTTTGAACATATCATCTTTGCTTTTGTTTCAATCTTTTTTAAAAATATATAATGTTTTCCATCACAAATTAACTTAGGAGTAGGGATAACTTCAGATAACTAGTCTAATTCTTTGTAGAACTTCATTAGTTATAACTCTTCCATAGTATAATGGTTTGGTAGCTTGTATTAGGACTCATTTTTAGGTATGGTAGTCTAGTTGACATTAGACTAGTAACCCCTTATAGTTAAATCTTTGTTGATTTTGACTATCAGTTTCATATAGGATGTTAGTCTGCTCAGGAGGTAGTGACCCCTCCGGCTCACCAGAAGGATAGTAGGATATATTGTTGGTTAGAACAGAGATATTTCGTAGGTGTACTTTAGAAACAACAAGGATATTCGAGCTCGGTTTATTTTGTGGACTTGAATAATTTTAGGTTATTGATTCTCGAGATATTTCACTTAAGATTGCGATGCTAAATTTAGGAATTTAGAAATGGAGAAGAGAATGTAACTATGAAGCGATGATGATACCAAAATTGAATAAGATATTGGTAAGAGGACAGAGTGAACACAAGAATTTTGGGTTATGGAGAAATTTAAAGGTTTTGTGGAGGTTTTAAAATTTAAGAAGAATAATATTTGAACGTGTACGTGAAGGAAATACGAAGGTCGATTTTATAATAAAGAATAAGTTCATGCATGACATAGTAGTATTAGCTTCGAATAAATTTGAAGATAGTGATTTGAACAAGTTCGAGGATTTCATAGACTTTGATCTAGATATTTTGGATCCAAGTTAGGACAAGGTGTAGGAATATAAATTTTTGGGATGATTAAGTGGATAAGGGAGAGTAAGATCAGAAAGAAGGAATAAGAGTTTTAACAAGAGCATGATTCATGAGAAATGCCTTGGAAATTTAGGCCCTGCTTCTTGGAGGGAGTTTTAGTCACCAGACCTGATTTGAGGTGAGTTCCACCTAGGCTTTAACATGTCTTTTGTGATATTTTGTTACACCCCTTGCTTGTATGTTTTGATATCTTGTGATTGCCCTGTGCTGTAGTATGGCTAGTATATCTAGATAAGACCTCAAACTGATATTTCCTACCATGACCCTGTATGTTATTATTTCAAATTGCAAGATTTAGATGAGCTTCTAAGACAATGATTGTTGGGGACGAGACTCTAGAAGGAGTACGACCATCTTAATTTCGATGACAAAAATTTTCTAAGGAGGGTAGATTTGTAACCACCCACTTTTCTGAAATGAGGGTAATTTTGAATTTTTGTAAAAGTTTATTATTTAATAATAGGATTTATAATTTATGGGAATTTTTAAATTAATTTAATACTATTTAAAATTGGTGAATTATAATTTTGATGTGTTAGCTAGTGAACCCTAGAACTGTTAGCCTAGAGACTAACCATGACCATGGGGACCTAATCATGTGATTAGAACGATTAATTACAACTTTTTAGGCTAAGGATATTTTGGTCATTTTGTGACTTTTAAATTATTTAGGATTTTGATTAATTGATAAATTTTAGATTATTTTAATAATATTTAAATTGATGTATTATAATTTTGGTTATTTTTATATTTTAATATTTTGGGAATTTTTATATTTTAATATTGATTTTACGGGATTTATTTAGTCGGGTTTGAGTTTCGTTTCGTTCCGACTTGTGTTAGTGACCCGGGAAGCTTTGACTCTAGACGGAATCCCAAAATTAGTTAGACATGGCCCACAAACTCCGCTAATTCAGTTAGTAAGTTTAGACTAATCCCACTTGTGAGATTGGTTAAGTTAGATGCTTAAATTTAACCCTTTTGATCCCAAACTTGAACCTAACTTAAAATTAACCAAAAGGACTAGTTGAGGCCTTATTGGGCTTTCCCCCAAGGCCCAAATAGGGTTTAATGGCAGCCGCTATAGGTAGGTTAGCCTCCATTCCTTTAATTTCATTCCATCAAGCCTCCATTTTCCTTCACAAGTGTTCTTCCCCAAATTGAGAGCTTCCCTCTTTCATTTGATCTCCAAATTCTTATATCCGTCCACCAAAACTTCCATCCAAACTTCTCATACTACCAAGGTAGGGTGCTAGCAAAAATTTGGAGCAAAGTGCAAGGATGAGTGTCCTTTTTAGAAGATCTTCGTGTTGGAGCCGTGTCCTTGGAAGTATCATTGGGATTCCACTTTCAATAGGTAAAACCAAGCATCTAAATTAATTTCCTATACATATTAGTTAGTTTTGAATCCATAAGATCCACCGTCATGCATGTACCCACTTTAGATTCAAGTTTATGGCCATTTAGAGCTCTCTAGAGCAGGTTTGAATTGTGTCTTGTGTCTTACTTATTAGATCTCAAATTAGGACACCTCATATATTTGGTTTAATATCTAATAGGTTTGATTGTATTTTAATTTTAGTTTTAGACATGTTAGAGGATGGATTGATGTTAGTTAGGATGGTTAGAATGAGTTTCATTTGGATACCCATGGTTAGATCTAAGTGGCTTAGTCTACATGTCATATTTTTAGCCTCAACTTGTCATTTTAGTGTCTCTTTATATAATGGACCATTTTGTATTTATATAATAGGTATGTTAGATATATTTCGTATATTTATATGTGTGCGGATATGTTGTTAGTGGTGTTCTTGTGTTAGAGGAGAGGGGAGTGTGGTTTGATGTGTGTCTTGAGTGGTGTGGAGAGTGAGATGTGTTTCTTTTGTCCAAACAACCCAACGTCAAAATATTCATCCACGTTTTTAGTAGCCATAGCAACTTAGAAATGTCATAACTTTTAGCTTAAACCTCCGATTAGTGTCCCATTTCTTTAAAAGAACCGTATCGATGTTAGATTTCCAAATATATATATTAATAGGTCAAATACATTTTAAACTTTCTGTAGAACTGTTTGAGTGTCAGCTGTACGAAAGACGAATGCTTTTCGATATTTTTGCAATTTCTGACGCTTTCAGACACGAAAATGCGATCCGTTTGAATTTTTGGAAAGCTAATACGAAGAGCTACAACATACTCTAATCCCAGAATTTAGTGAAGGCCCAATTGGTACAATTTAATTTTAAGTAGAAGAGTGACTATACGATATAGGCATTTTGTGTAACCTAAGAGCCTATGTGGTATGGATATTAAGTGAATGTAGGTATCATAGGTTATCGAGTATATGTATGATATAGTACGTATATATATATATATATATATATATATATATATATATATATATATATATATATATATATATATATATATATATATATATATATATATATATATATATATATTATTGTTAGGTAATATATGTTAGTATGTTTGTTAGATGTTGGTTAGTAGAGGGTTAGATATGTTAAAGTTGTTATATGTTAGTGTAAGTTATATTTGTTAGTATGAGTGTTAGTTAGATAGTAGAGGTTAGTATTTTGTTAGATATTTGATATGTTGTTCGATAGTTTGATGTTAGATATCTAGTATGTTAGATATTGATATGTTAGTAGATTATGTTAGTTCTAGATATTGGTATGTTAGCAAGTTAGTCTCTATAGGTTATATGTTAGATATTAGTTAAGATGTTATGTTAGTACATTAGATAGTTAGTTAATTAGATAATTGAGGGGTATCTTGGTATCTCATGATACCAAGTTAGTATCTTAAGGTAAATATGAATTACCTTTACCTTCAAGATAAATAATTAGTTTACCTTATGACCAAGGTATTTAATTTGGGATGCCAATATGACCAAGGTTGATATGGTATTCTAGTGTTAGTGGGTTAGCATCTAAGTGTTTGAGTTTGAGTAGGTGATGTTAGATTGTGGAAGGGTTATATAGATTGGTATATATATTTTTGGGTTAGATAGTATCTATATATATTATGAGAGCATATAGATATAGGTTATGTTTTATTGTGAGAATATGTATATACTTGATATATGATATCTATATGTATGTGTTAGGGTGGTACTATATGGGTAAGGATATATGTAATGTATATTTGTATGCCTTGTTAGCTATGTGGTTTAGCTATGTGCCTTGATTTAGGTTATGTGTTAGATAGCAATAGTACTAGTATACTTGATTGTTTAGGCCATAGACTTGTTTAGACCTAGAATTAACTAACCTAGACTAGTTTGGCCATTGTTGACCAAACCCTAGCTAGTTTGACCACATTAGACTAGTTGCCCTAGTTTGACTTGATTGTTGACCAGAGTTGACCAAGAGTTGACTTTGACTAAATTGACTTCTATATGGGTAAGGATATATGTGATATATATGTAATATATATTATATAACTAAGTTCGTGTGTCTTGTTAGCTACGTGGTTTAGCTATGTGCCTTGATTTAGGCTATGTGTTAGATAGCAATAGTACTAGTATACTTGATTGTTTAGGCCATAGACTTGTTTAGACCTAGAATTGACTAACCTAGACTAGTTTGACCATTCTTGACCAAATCCTAGATAGTTTGACCACATTAAACTAGTTGCCCTAGTTTGACTAGATTGTTGACCAGAGTTGACTAAGAATTGACTTTGACTAGATTGACTTAGACTCATATAGATTGCATTATAATTTCAATTACCATATAAATTGAACTTTTTATAACCTGTGTTGCTCTAACTATGACACTGTGACTCCAGTTGGCCATCTTTTTATATCAGCTGTTCAGGGTATCAAGCGAGTACATTCTCTGGCCGTTTCATACTTGTTATGATTTATATTCTTGCTCTAGATTACTTTACTTGATTCTGTCATGTTGTTAACACGGATTGGTACTATATAGATCTTTTCATGAGATGTTATCCCTTTCGGGAGCATCGGGATACGTCATGTCATGTACTTTTCATGTATATCATGTATTCATGTGCTTTTATCAATCATGAGCACTTTTGTGATTCATATACTCTCATGTTCACAGAGCCCCCATGTATACTTCATGTGCACCCATTTGTGGGCCCCCATGTGAAATCATGTGTAATAACATAACTTGTCTGGATCTTTGTGTATTGATTGGGGTATAGAGGAGTATAAATGGTCATGTGAACAATTCCAAGTAGTATAATCATGTGCAAACTCTTTAGTATAATCATGTACAAATTTAAGCCGTTCATATGTTTATCGTGTACTCTACATCACTAGCCACTGATAGTTCTTTACTTATAGTAGATATTTCCTTACAGTCATCTCTTTTACTTCATGTATATTCTTTAGTGTTTTATATATCTTACTCTATAGCATGCTTACATTTTCTGTTATGATATGAACTGCGTGAGATATATTGTGCTCGTTTCTGTCCTGACTGGACCTGTTGAAAATATTACAGATGGTTGCCTTGAGCACACTTGTCCTACTTGCTTGGGATCCGGAGCCGGTATAGGTATCTTTAGCCCCGACACCCAGGAGTGATCGGGAGATTAGTTTAGTAGACTTGCATTAGAATTTCATTTGAACTTGTATTGTAATGATTTGAGATCTCGACTTTGTTTTGAGTTTATGAGATATTATTATTTTAGTAGTATATATCAGTTGTTGGAGTTTGGAGTTAGTATAGCTTTGTGATTATGTGTTATCTTATCGTACTTAGACTATGATTGAGTATTATCATATCTTATACTTGTCCTCCGTTCCGAGTTGAGTTTTGACAAGTACATTATATAATTGCGTGAGTTGTTGTTTAGATTGTAACCTTGTACAGCGTTCAACCGCCGATGCTGCGGCGTAGGCTGGGCGCTGTTATGCACTGTGCCCTTACACAGGGTACGGGTCATGACACTGTAAATACCTCGAAAGGTGTGCCAAACCCTGCTTAGAAGCCACCGACCGTGCCAAGACAGAAGGAGGTCTACTTCTTCAACGATATTGACACCTTACAGCTCTTCAGATACTGAAGCAAGGCGACAAGATCAAATTGCCTGATCCAAAGCACCCTAACAAGGTGGACAGGGTAGACGACCCGAGGTATTATCTCTACCATCGATTCGTCGGTCACCCGACCCGAGACTGCTACATCTTGACGAACTATATATAATACATGATCAATACGAACATCCTCTCACTTGACTATGAGGAAAAGACAGTCTCGACGAACATGGTGTCTCTCCAGTTCGTCACCCTGCCACCAACCGAAGCTCAAGATAGCATTGTCCCCATCGCTAAGGTGATAATGGAAGTAATCAACCTTCCACCAACTCATGAAAATGTGAGTAGGCTGGTACCACTCACGGTATCCCAGAGAGAGATCATGTAGGTTCACCCAGATCTAGCTCCGGAATTGACTCTACAGGGGGAACGTCCTACCTTCAAAACTAAAGAAAAGAAAGCCAAGTCTTGCCGAATGGTCACTTCCTCCCCTGAGGAAGACCTTCTAGTATGGACACATTTACAGCAGAACGCTCAACAAGAGGAGGCTCCAGCCGGAGTAACGCCTCTTGTCACCACGGTGGCTGCCCAAGGGGAAGGTTCATCCCAACCTCCAGTAATCGACAAGCAGAAAAAAGGCTCGTTTCTATAGACCTCTGCAAAAAGAGGGTGCTTCGGGGTTGATTCAACCCCACAACTTCGACATACTAGCGCAGCTAGCCAGTACTCCGGCTCGGCTATCCCTATTCGAGCTCCTCCGACAATCCAAAAATACTCTGAAGGCTCTATGTGAAGCACTGAAGGATGCTGAGTCCTGCATCAGTCAGGTTCAACAACCTAAAGAAGATCCTATGGCATATCCGTATTGTCATAGTATAGGGGAAATCATCCCCAACATCACATTCACTTAACAAGGCATGCTACTCAAGAAATAATCGACATAACAAACCATTGTATTATACAGGACATGTTGGTGCCATCAAGGTAGATCGGATCCAGATCGACCCTGGGTCTTCCCTTAGCAATATTCCTCGAACTCTACTACAAACACTGGGAATCCCGATGCATCGCCTGACTGCATCAAACACCACAATCAACAGCTTCAACGCTAGCAAGAGCGAGCCTTTGGAAAAAATTTGACTAAAATGTCATATCGGTGATCTCCAGACGGAGGTGACCTGTTACGTCATTGACGCGGATATCAACTTCATCATCCTGTTGGGACGTCCATGGATACATAAGTAGATGGTGGTGCCATATACTCTCCACTAATGTATGAAATACGTGTCTACTAACGGCATAGTCAGGACGGAGTTCGCTGATGTCGATACCTTCAAAGGGATCGAGGCATTCTTTACTGATTATGATCTGTATAATCCAATCCACTTAGAGTAAGAGGTTAACGAGCCGATGATGAAGCAGAGGCCGAAACATAGGCCAAAGTCGAAGCTGAAATGGCAACTGAAGTCCCTCTGAAGGTATGACTCAAGGGAAAATCTCTCCAGGCGTCGGTACCTCTCGTAGCCAAGTTACAGGGGAAGGCACATGCTCCCTGTTTGAGACAACAACCGAAGCATCGCTGAGGGTATGACTTAAGGGGAATCCTTCCCAAGTGTCGACTCCTCTTATGGCCAAAATACGCTAGAGAGCACCAGACCCTGAGACGCCAACTGAAGCACCTCTGAAGGTGCGCCTTAAGGGGAAACCTCCCCAATCGTCGGCTCCCCTCGTGATCAAGTTAAGCGGAAGGCTCCGACATCTCTCCCAGCGCAGGCTAAGGAGCCAATACGAAGCAGACTCCCAAGAAACTCTCTAGAAACACCCCCTGCCAAAATGTCAACTCCTATGGTCTGGCCTAAAGTCCCAGAATCTCCCAAGGCTACTCCGATTCTCACTGACGAAGAGATGGAAGATTACATATCTGCTAATGATGATGCCCCATCTCTTGACGATGTAATTTCCCGAGACAAGATCCCGTATTTTATCAATAAAAGGATGTCTTTGAATTACTCTAGTCTTCCACATTTGAATGCCATGTATACTTTAGATAATGTCTTACAGTCGTTGCAAACACTAATAAGGACTGTTAACTATGTAAATTGAGTCGTTCGTACCGAGGGGCTATTATATAGTTCTGCTCCAGAACCAGGATGAAAATCCTATCATCTTCGGTAAAGTCGAACGTCATCAAGATCTCCCGTCAGTCGAACCAGAGCTTGATACTGGTAGGATGCAAGTATATCGGTACACCATCAAGCAAAGTGCCTCATCCAAAAGATAGATTATGACTTGAAAAGCGATAAGGGCCTAAACTATGGCAAAGGCCGACGTCTTCCCTTACGACTCTCTGTTCCAAAAGAAAAGCCACAATATTATTATCACCATACTCAATGGAGGGTAGGAAATGTCACGCCACCCACAATGCCAAAGAGTTCAGAAGAAGAAAGGGTGGCACACTCTCACTCATCTGAAGCTTCAACTTGGGACTCTGATACCAGCATCGGCCCAATCTTCAAGAAAGTGTTGTCAGTCAATATGATATCCGTACATCCTCTGGAAGAAGAAGATGAAGATCAGATGTTAGAGTTCTTCGAAGAAGATCCCTAGGATCAACGCTTAGGAGCATAATGGAAATCTCGCTTCGAGCGACGAGAACCCCCTATCAAAGATGAAGTCGAGCATACCGACTTAGTGAATGAATCCTCGTCCAAATCCATCTTTCTCAGCAAAAGCTTGATAGGAGAAGATCAAAAATTCTTGGTTTAACTTGTCAAAAGAATACATCGACGTCTTTGCCTGGAGCTATGAACACATGCCAGGTTTAGACCCGAAAGTCATAATGTACAAGCTTAACATCTTACATAACGGTAAGCCTGTTAAGAAGCAACAACGACACTTCCATCCTAACATCATGGAGGCCATTGACAAAGAAGTGATTAAACTCTTAGACAGTGAGTTTATTCACGAGAAACAACATCTAGATTGGGTGGCCAACATCGTTCTCGTTACTAAAAAGAATGAAAAGATCCGAGTTTGCATCGACTTCCGGGACCTTAACTCTGCTTGTCCGAAAGACGAGTTTCCATTTTCGATCACCGACGTAATGATCGATAATACCCGTGGCTTTGAACGCATGTCCTTCATAGATGGATATTCGATCTACAACCAGATCAAGATGTTCTCGGATGACAAAAAATATACGTCGTTCAGGAATCCAAAGGGGTTTACTGCTACACAGTAATACCCTTTGGCTTGAAGAATGCAGGTGACACATACGAACGAGCTATGAGCACCATCTTCGCAAGACAGTCGAATGTTATGTTGATGACATAGCTGTCAAAAATAGTCTACAAGGTGATCACCTATAAGATTTGAGGACAGTCTTTGATCTCATATGAGCATATCAGCTCAAGATGAACCCAGTTAAATCCTTCATCGGGGTTTCTAGCGACAAATTCTTGGGTTTCATCATCACTGCAAAGGGTATCCATGTTGACCCCGAGAAGACCAAAACCATCCTTTATATGAACCCTCCAAGGAATATAAGAGAACTTCGAGGCCTATAAGGACGTCTCGCATACATCTGAAAAGTTTAGAGCAAATCTTTCTGGACGATGCCAACCCTTTACCAAACTCATGAAGAAGGGAGTCTTCTACGTCTAAACGAAGGAGTGTTAGAAGGCATTTGACGACATCAAGGCCTATCTCATAAGTCCTCCAGTCTTGGTAGTACCGGTTGCGGGCAAACCCTTCTTGCTCTACGTTCGCGCAATGGATCATTCTCTCGGTGCTATATTGGCTCAGAATAATAATGCAGACTACGAGCAAGCTATCTACTACCTAAGCAGGACAATGATCGACGCTGAACATCTGTATAACCCCATCGAGAAAGAATATATGGCGTTGGTATTTGCCATTCAAAAGACTCGTCATTATGTATCGGGTCAGACGATCCATGTCATATTCCGAGTCAATCCACTCACGGTCCTTATGAAGAAGTCGGGAGCACTAAACTCTCATTTAGCTACATAGGTAATACTATTGACACCGTACGATATGGTATTCGTTCCACAAAAAGCTGTCAAAGGTTAAGCGCTGGCCAATTTCTTAGCTGCACATCTAATACCACAGTCATCTAAACTCTATGAGGATATTCCAGATAAAGTGCTGGAATCCAATGTTGCCAAAGAAAACTCCGTCTGGCGGATGTTCTTCGACGGCACCTCAAAAACAGACCCCAAGGGTCAGATCATCGCGAAAGTGAGAGTAGTCTTGATCTCTCCAGATAAGCTAGTCATCCAATATGCCTATTCCCTTACAGAGTCGTGCTCCAATAATGTGGCGGAGTACAATGCCATTATCATAGGACTCCAGTTAGCAAGACAGCTGGGAGTTGAATACCTCGAATCTTACGATGATTCGAAACTCGTTGTCAACCAGGTTCGAGGATAATACGAAGTCCGCCATGAGGACCTAGTCCCCTATTATAAAGTAGCCTTGGACATCATCTCAACCTTCACTGAGTTCTTTATAGAACACGTACCTCGACTATAAAATTTGGAAGCTGATGCTCTGGCTGGCCTGTTGCCTCTTTGGCGGCACCTCTTGTGACTCAATACTTTGTTACAGTGGTCGGCCGAGATTTAGTGTGCCCCAGAAATAATCTGTGGATGTGTCTGAACCATATTGTACCTGTAGACGCCAGCGTCAACATCAAAGACTGGTGGTTTCTATTCATCGACTTTGTTGCCTATGGAATCCTTCCAAACGATCCGAAGGAAGCCATGTCTATCAAAAGGTGCTCTCTCTGATTCTACTATGATACAACCACCAAAATGCTGTATCGATATTCCTACGACGGGATTCTCCTTCGATGTCTATCAAAGGAGGAAGCAGTCGAAGCTCTTCAGGAGGCTCACGATGGCACCTGCAGAGCTCATTAACCCAGTTCTAAGCTAGAGGACCGACTTTGACGTATGAGCTATTGCTGGCCCACTATGATGACATATGCTATCAAGTATGCCAAAAAGTGTCGTACTTGTCAACTACATGCTGACTTCATCCATCGACCTTCAGAGCTTCTATACCCTACAGTCGCTTACTGGCCATTTAAAGCCTGGGGTATGGATATAGTCGGACCGATTACTCCTCCATCAACCAGAGGACATCGCTTCATCTTGGCAACCACCGACCACAGTACCGCTAATGGAGGTAAATAACTCGAAGGTGATCAGCTTCATCAAATATCACGTCATCAACCATTTCGGGGTACCCCGGAGGATCATCCACGATAATGGTCTATAATTTATAAGTCATGCGTTCAGCAGGTTCTGTGATAAGAATCGCATCCAGAATGTGGCATCCACTGCTTACAATCCAGTAGCGAATGGATTGGCTGAAGCTTTCAACAAAACCATCGTCAAACTACTCAAAAAAATTGTGTCATCTAATAAACGCGACTAGGACGAGAAGTTGGGCGAATGCCTTTGGGCCTATTGCACAATAGTACGGACTCCGACGGGCTACAGGGGCAAAGCTGTGCTTCCTCTTGAAATTCAAATCCTTTCACTTCGGGTGGCTATTACGAACCAGCTGACGGAGGAAGACAATCAACATCACCGGTTGCAAGAGTTGGAGGCATTAGACAAAAAATGCCTCTTGGCTCAATAGCGCATCGAGCTCTACCAAGCTCGTATTTCACAGGCTTTCAATAAGAAGGTCAAACAAAGGACTTTCCAAGTGGAAGATCACGTTCTGTCAGTCAGAAGACCAATGGTGATGACTCACAAGACACCAGAAAAATTCGAACCCAAATGAGAAGGTCCTTTTATCATTGAGACGGAGTACTCTAACGGGGCCTACCGACTCGTAAAATCTAACTAGGACTTGTTTATGATGCCAATCAATGGCAAGTTCCTAAAAAGTACTATTCTTGAAATTACTCAATATGTACTTCCATACCCCCAGCAAAAGAACTTATGAATTCGATAACCGAGTTCATCTCCCTTGATAATGATATGCTTCTGGAGCCCAGCTACTCCAGCACATTCCCTCATTATTTTCTTGGTAAAGAGCATCCACGTCCACATCTCCTCTGAGTTGTTTTTCTACATTCCCGTAAAGCTAAAATCTTACACTCCATAAGATGACGCCAAAAATCTGTGTTTACCTTGTCCACAATACCTCTGAGTAAACATCCCTTTCAACAACCTATGCATTGTTACATCTCAATCATAGAACATCCATGTCTATATCACCTCTGAACTGTTCTTCGTATCCCCATAAGAGTTCATTCTTACCACGTCCATATCACCTCTGAGTAGGAAAACTCTACCACCAACCCCATTTTTACCATGTCCACATTACCACAGAGTAAATATGTGGGTTCCGTCTCTCAACTTATTATCTGCACCTAAAAATCAAGGTGCGCCAAAGATGATAAGTCCACAAAATCACAAGTTCATGACAAATGAGCCAACAAAAGTTCTATATTTCTTTTTCAACAAAAGAAGAAGAAGGACTATGTTATAAAATGAACTACATCTCAAACGAAAGTGCATCAAAATACAAGTAAGAAACATTTTAGACAAGAAAAGAAAATTTATTCATTTCATCGAGAAATGACGACTACAAGAAAGTCGTTGAAACCCCAAATTTAGAGAGAATGGTTACGCTGGGGCAGATATCGCTCCCTCAACCACCGTGCATATAAAGGCTCCAATTGATTGAGGTCCTCTATAGGAGTCGGGTGACTGGAGCTTCCGATGCTACTACCTTCCGATGTTGGTTCCTTCTTAACAATGACTTCGATTTTTGGAATTATTTTCTCCTTAATGGTCATCAATTCCTCATTGACAAAAGGAGACAACACTTTTTTTAACGACGACCTCAGCTTTCGGTATCACCATAGACATTGCAGAAAGACAAAAAAGCCATGTTACGTTATAAAAAAGTCGAAAGATATGCGCAGTTCTAGCATCGATGTAAAACCCCTAAATTTCTACTATTTTTTTTAATATTTTGGTACTGATTTAAATTTTTGTATTGTACGTCGCGTAGTCGTATTTTACGTCGTGCACGAAATTTTATTTTTCGTAATTGCTCGATGAGTGCGAATATGTGCGAGCATACATATTTTTAGGAAAAACATTTTCGTATTTTTTTATAGTTTCAAAATATATCTAATAAGTATTTTAGTTATCGTTCCAAAATTTCAAATTTGTTAATAAAACCTTTTATTTACATAGTTATAATAATAAATATGATTATTATAAAATGGTATATTAGAAAAGGTAGTTTTATATTTTAAAATTATTTAGCAGTATATATATATATGTAATTTTCGAAATTAATTAATAGCATATTTTAAATAGATGTGAAAAATATATTTTTAATCTTGTTTAATTTAATAGTTTATTAATTTGGATAATTTAAATTAGAAAAGGTTTTGTTTTAAATACACTTTAAATATAGGAGATATCCATATTTGATTTGGATTCGTTCCAATTATTTTTAAAATATTTAAATTAATATTGAATTTATCTAATGGGGATTTAAACAATCCCAATCTTTATCCTCATGGGAATTCCCACGTCCTATAAATAGGCAGGTACTCCTCCAAAAATTCCATAATTTTTCCATAATCCAATTTCTCCACAACATCGTGCATCGTGTCTCGTGCCATCCACTATATGTATTTCTAGTACATATACATATTTTATCCCGTCCGACAATTCCGGACGTCCATCCAGTCGTGTTGGGCATTCCCGACGACGACGCAAATCCTAAACCTAACACAGCCCCCATCATCCACCAGGCCTCTCGGCCCAAAACCCCGGCCACCTCACCGGAACACGCCACCGTGGCTGTCCCTGACCGTCGCTCGACCTCGATTGTTCCCATCACCACCCTGCCTTCCCGAGTTCGGTCCACGGCAACGCCACCACCGCTGCCCCACAAATCAACAACAACCACCACCGTCGTCGGCGTCCATCGCCGACGACCACAAAAATCACCCACACCACAAGAAGTAGAAGAAGGAGGAGAACCCTAACCTGTGTTCCGCCGCGAGCGTCCCTCCGTCGACCGCCGGCATGGACCCAGCAGCTTCCTTCGCCTTACTGGAAAATGGCCACGCCGCCAGCGCGTGGGACTTCCTCCGCCGCCACCGACTCTCATGCCGCCGGAGAGGCAAAATCCATCATCGGCACAGCCCTCCGAGTCTCCAGCGCGCCGCCCCGGCCTCATCCTAGGAACCGCCGTGCCAGGCGAGCCCATCTGCCGCCGGTGGGTTCCGCCCCAGCCACCACCGGCGCCGTCTTTCCCAGTCGCTCCGCCCGCGCGTAGAGCCGCCAAGCCGCGCCACCGACCGCCTCCTCCGGCCGGTAAAACCCCCTCCACCGACCGCGTGCCCTAACTTCCGCAGGCCGACCGCGTGCTCTAACCTCCGCGCGCCGTCCTCCGATCACTCCCGCCGACGCGAGCGCCGCCTGCAGCGCTCATCAGTCCGCCGCGTCGCCGTCCTCATCTCCGGTCGTCGCCAGATCTGGGCTTCGCCGACCTGGGCTTCCGTGCCGCAGGGGCGACTCCTCCCGTTCCGCCGTGGCGAATCGCTGCCGGCGCGCGAGAACTCCGGTACACCCCTCCCGCTCTACCCCTCTCTCTCTGACTACTCTCTCTCGTGATTTCTGGAATGGGGCGGGGGGAGGGGCTCTGTACTGTTATTTTTTTAATTATCATTATTATTTCTATTATTATTATTATCTTATTATTATTCTATATTATTATCATTTATTATTATTACTATTATTATATACTGTTATTATTATTAGATATTATTATTAATTATTAAGTTGTTGTTATTATTATTATTATTATTATTATTATTATTATTATTATTATTCTGATTATTAGAATTGGTTTTACTGTATTATTGCTATTATATTCTTACTAATATTATTGTTAATTGTAAAAAAAACCTATATATATTTCTAAAATGATGTGTAGTATAAATATAGAATTGGGTTTAGACCTACATTATTTTTCTAGATTACTCATTAATTATTAGAAATATTTTTGACACGTAAAAATATATAGTTCCCCAATAACACAATTTTTAACATATTTATCTAAATTATATTTTGCTAATAAAAATATAGTTTCACTATCTAAATATTTTATTTTACTTAGTTTTTGCCTAAAAAGATTTTTAGACTTTAAAGTAATTATCTAAAGCTATTTTTACCAAAAAAATAAATAAATATATTTTTAAGTATTTAAGCATTTTTTTTCTAAAAACAGTAAGAAGTATCTTTCTCCGTAATTTCCCATTATTATTATCAAGGTTGGTCATGATTAAATTGTGCTCTCCTATTTCATTGTAACATCGGACCCTTACACATTGACCCGGCTATTGGACAACAGGACTTGACGGAACAGCGCACCATACCAGTCGTTACACCAGGCAAGACACCTTGCCACTACTGTTTAAATTTCCTGCTCAATAACATGCATGTTGTGTTTATTTTCAAGTTATTTTCTTTTAAATTATATGTAGATACAAATTACTATATTTTGTGCAATTGACTTAGAGTTAAGGGACCACCGTATGTTTAAGTGCATCTTATGAACTGTCACGATGTGCCACAGGTTGTGTGTGAGCTGCGAGTCGCATATAGCTTCGGACTTGCGTATCGACCGTACATCGGTGCGTAAAGGCCGTACGTTAGGATGTAACTGCTAATAGATTTTTGGTAGAAAACTTGGCAGTTATTAAGGATTAAACAGTGTCGTGGAGGCGACGCATGTATAGTATCATTGGGAGGAGGGAAGACAGTTATTAGCGTAGGGGCTACCTGTTCAGTACACATATAGATTTGGGCCGATAGTATCTCGGATGAGCGCTACTTACTTCCCCGGGGCCGATAGTTCTCATATGAGAACAACTTTCTGCCCATAGTCGATAGTGTCTCTTATGAGTGCTACCTACTACTACTCTCTCTCCATCTATGCTGAACACTATAAGCTCCTGCGTAGAACGTTGTCTTCTCAAAGTATATATCACATAGAATGGTTAGGAACCTTTACGCATGTATGTTTTCTATTGAGCTCTTACTATTCAGTTTATGGCATGATATTATGTGTCTTGTTACGTCCCTCTGAGGACCTGGTTTTTCTCCAGGTGTGTGTTTTCGTGATTTCTTGCAGGTGCTCTAGCTAAGGCGATGACTTGCGCTCTATTCCGTCGTGATGATTACTCTTGGACTCGTCACTTGCTCTCGCTTGCTAAATTTTTTCCTTGTATATTTTTCCATATTTAAATTGGTTGGTAGTGGACTTTGTCTCCGCCCAACTATTGTGTACATGACAAACTCAAAGTTGCTTTATATCATTATTTATCTTTGTGGATGAGATTTAGTTGTCTTGGATTACTATATTTACAGCTTATATATACATACGAGGTCCATGTATTTCGTATGTATACAGCTGGCATGTCTACGTACTTGGTCCTACGTATTTTGGGACTGGGGCGTTACATATTTTTGTGGTGGCCCATGCAGGTCAAGTTGTCACTTCGGTTACGTAATTGTACCGGTGTGAGCCTGCAACATAGGATTAGAGTCTAGGATCTCATCCTCCCACTTGACATCCATTCTAGACTTCGAATTTCGAACTCTCGTTTGACTTCCTTGATTTGCATCTTGCTTGACTCCTTCTACCGTAAATTCTTAGTCTCGTGCTTAGTGACAGCTAGGAAGATGACTATACTTGTATATGCTCATAGGTCAAACACATGGCTATAAGGATTACCTTGACAATTAGTATTGAGGTCTTATTTGTGTATAAAAGCATTTATGTTCCCTAGAAATTTGATCTTTAGGATTAGTTTATTCCAATTTGGGTAGTAGTATATTACCGCCATCAAAAGGATAGTTTAAATTTTATTTACAAGGTGGTATACACAAGAGGATAGCTAGATCGAGAAAACAAAATTTTTATGAATTTTGAAATCGCAAAATAGTTATAATTTATTAGGGGTATGAAATCAATTTGAGAAATATCTTGAGTTTTTATATTGTGACACTTGATTTACGGTTAACTTTAAGTTGGATATCTTGAGATTTTTAAAGAGTTTAATAGATGACTAGAGAGACGAAAGTTTAGAGAACTTGAGGTTTTAAAATTTGCGCGTACGAGTTATAAGTTTATTAAATTTTAAAGAGATGATGGAAAAATTTTGTTTAAAATTTTTGGAAGATATCGACTTTGAAGGAAAAATTTAAATTTCAAATTTTGTCCTATGATCTATGATTTATAGAGTTATTTAAATTTCGAGTTTAAGGCCTTTTATTATGGATATTTAAATTTTTGGTAAACGCATGTTCATTTGCAATATACAAGGACTATTTTGAGATTTATTAGGAATTTAAATTTTGACTAGACTTGGTAGCTTAAGATAATTAGAAATTTTGGTGGAGTATCTTAGAAATTTTATTGAGAAACTTTCGAGGAACTTAAATATTTTAGATTTGATCATATATTGGTAGAAGACCAAGAAGCAAGCAGGTCACCCTAATGGGATGCGAGTATTACTCATTTGCCATGATAGTTGTATGTACTCGAGTGTAGTTAAATCATCTGCCAGACTATGTGACGATATCCCAATTTTGACTCACTCGACACTCCCTCAAACCTAGATTTGTCGTGACTTTCTTATACTCCATCTAAGTGGCTATCATATCTTTAGAAACTGGATTTCTAACTTATTTTACCTTGATTTACTAGAATCTAAGTTATCTTTATTTCCTGCTTTAGCTCGGTCATTTATTTGGGTTGTTAATCATTATCTCATTAACTCCCACTTTCTACTTTAAGTTCTTTGGTGTCCCTATCGTGACTTTGATATTTGGAGCACAACACTAGACGTTTCCTTCCTACAAATTTCACAAGCAAGACCTACACGAGCCCACCTTCATGTAGGTATATCATGTGCCACTAAAATACGTCTTTCTGTACTCTAATTTCATATTGCGACTTTCGGGTCAAAATGACTGGACTCAAATCCCTACCGTGAAACCAATATACTTTAAACTATAGATGAGACTCGACCTCGACTCCATTCTTTCGACCCGATATACGATTTTGTTCTACTTAAATCCATACATTGTTAACCTTGCATTGCTGGACCTATCACACTACTAGTTTAGCTCTTGTAAGTTGGATAGAATATCTCACGACCTAACCAAAATTTTGTGGACCACATTGATAGGTTCACTTGGACCATAGAATTTAGAGGATCCTAACCCATTTGGTCAACCAAGCCTTGGTCAATAAAACCGTAGAATGATGGTATAGGAATAAACAAGACCTAGATCCTTATGACTCTTAGACTATTCATATTGTTTTTATTCATCTATTGTCGTGCCTATATTTTTACTATCTAGACTAATGATGCTAATGTAGCCTAGTTTTTGCAAGCTTAGCCTTTTACCAAGCTTGTTCGTGACATATATGTTAATGGAGGTACCCCACTAACATATTGTCTATCAGAACCGATGCATGATGGTCTGATCAACCAAGTGCACTTTGGTTCGCTTTTGTCTATTATTCTACGTGGATGGAACATAGCTAAACCTTTAGAGTCCCATCCGCGACTGCCTTGGCAACTCCTTTTGAATTTTTTCGGTCGTCTTTGAACCACATAGTCGTACTCGATTATATCGTCTTTTGAACTCCTTATTGCTCTTGCCTTCACCTATTTTAGAAGGACGAAGGCGTCATACTAGAACTTCCTCTAACCTTCCCATCGGCTATGACCATTCTCACTCGATGTTGCTATATCTTCATCACAAACTACTTGGCCCTATCAAGACCCTCTAATCGCTTAAATTAAGAGAATCTATTTTCATTACCCATGACTATACCGTATTGTTCTAGAATATGATTTCTTACGGCATGATTTGCTATCGAATGTTTCCCGCCAATACCCCCTTGTGTCTTTTTACCCTCCTACAAATTCTTAATTTCGAGGACGAAATTCCTTTAAGTTGGGCAGGATGTAAAACCCCTAAATTTCTACTATTTTTTTTTAAATTTTGGTACTGATTTAAATTTTTGTATTGTACGTCGCGTAGTCGTATTTTACGTCGCGCACGAAATTTTATTTTTCGTAATTGCTCGACGAGTGCGAATATGTGCGAGCGTACATATTTTTAGGAAAAACATTTTCGTATTTTTTTTATAGTTTCAAAATATATCTAATAAGTATTTTAGTTATCGTTCCAAAATTTCAAATTTGTTAATAAAACCTTTTATTTACATAATTATAATAATAAATATGATTATTATAAAATGGTATATTAGAAAAGGTAGTTTTATATTTTAAAATTATTTAGCAGTATATATATATATATGTAATTTTTGAAATTAATTAATAGCATATTTTAAATAGATGTGAAAAAGATATTTTTAATCTTGTTTAATTTAATAGTTTATTAATTTGGATAATTTAAATTGGAAAAGGTTTTGTTTTAAATACACTTTTAAATATAGGAGATATCCATATTTGATTTGGATTCGTTCCAATTATTTTTAAAATATTTAAATTAATATTGAATTTATCTAATGGGGATTTAAAAAATCCTAATCTTTATCCTAATAGGAATTCCCACGTCCTATAAATAGGCAGGTACTCCTCCATAAATTCCATAATTTTTCCACAATCTAATTTCTCCACAACATCGTGCATCGTGTCTCGTGCCATCCACTATATGTATTTCTAGTACATATACATATTTTATCCCGTCCGACAATTCCGGACGTCCATCCAGTCGTGTTTGGCATTCCCGACGACGACGTAAATCCTAAACCTAACACAGCCCCCATCATCCACCACGCCTCTCGGCCTAAAACCCCGGCCACCTCCCCGGAACATGCCACCGTGGCTGTCCCTGACCGTCGCTCGACCTCGGTTGTTCCCATCACCACCCTGTCTTCCCGAGTTCGGTCCACGGTAACGCCACCACCGCTGCCCCACAAATCAACAACAACCACCACCGTCGTCGGCGTCCATCGCCGACGACCACAAAAATCACCCACGCCACAAGAAGTAGAAGAAGGAGGAGAACCCTAACCTGTGTTCCGCCGCGAGCATCCCTCCGTCGACCGCCGGCATGGACCCAGCAGCTTCCTTCGCCTCACTGGAAAACGGCCACGCCGCCAGCGCGTGGGACTTCCTCCGCCGCCACCGACTATCATGCCGCCGGAGAGGCGAAATCCATCATCGGTACAGCCCTCCGGGTCTCCAGCGCGCCGCCTCGGCCTCATCCCAGGAACCGCCGCGCCAGGCGAGCCCATCTGCCGCCGGTGGGTTCCGCCCCAGCCACCACCGGCGCCGTCTTTCCCAGCCGCTCCGCCCGCGCGCAGAGCCGCCGCGCCGCGCCACCGACCGCCTCCTCCGGCCGGTAAAACCCCCTCCACCGACCGCGTGCCCTAACTTCCGCCGGCCGACCACGTGCTCTAACCTCCGCGCGCCGTCCTCCGATCACCCCCGCCGACGCGAGCGCCGCCTGCAGCGCTCATCAGTCCGTCGCGTCGCCGTCCTCGTTTCCGGTCGCCGCCAGATCTGGGCTTCGCCGACCTGGGCTTCCGCGCCGCAGGGGCGACTCCTCCCGTTCCGCCGCGGTGAATCGCCGCCGGCGCGCGAAAACTCCTGTACACCCCTTCCGTTCTACCCCTCTCTCTCTGACTACTCTCTCTCGTAATTTCTGGAATGGGGCAGGAGGGGGGGCTCTGTACTGTTATTTTTTTAATTATCATTATTATTTCTATTATTATTATTATCTTATTATTATTCTATATTATTATCATTTATTATTATTACTATTATTATATACTGTTATTATTATTAGATATTATTATTAATTATTAAGTTATTATTATTATTATTATTATTATTATTATTATTATTATTATTATTATTAGAATTGGTATTACTGTATTATTATTATTATATTCTTACTAATATTATTGTTAATTGTAAAAAAAAACCTATATATATTTCTAAAATGATGTGTAGTATAAATATAGAATTGGGTTTAGACCTACATTATTTTTCTAGATTACTCATTAATTGTTAGAAATATTTTGACACGTAAAAATATATAGTTCCCCAATAACACAATTTTTAACATATTTATCTAAATTATATTTTGCTAATAAAAATATAGTTTCACTATCTAAATATTTTATTTTACTTAGTTTTTGCCTAAAAAGATTTTTAGACTTTAAAGTAATTATCTAAAGATATTTTTACCAAAAAATAAATAAATATATTTTTAAGTATTTAAGCATTTTTTTTCTAAAAATAGTACGAAGTATCTTTCTCCGTAATTTCCCATTATTATTATCAAGGTTGGTCATGATTAAATTGTGCTCTCCTATTTCATTGTAACATCGGACCCTTACACATTGACCCGGCATTGGACAACAGGACTTGACGGAACAGCGCACCACACCAGTCGTTACACCAGGCAAGACACCTTGCCACTACTGTTTAAATTTCCTGCTCAATAACATGCATGTTGTGTTTATTTTCAAGTTGTTTTCTTTTAAATTATATGTAGATACAAATTACTATATTTTGTGCAATTGACTTATAGTTAAGGGACCATCGTATGTTTAAGTGCATCTCATGAACTCTCACGATGTGCCACGGGTTGTGTGTGAGCTGCGAGTCACATATAGCTTCGGACTTGCGTATCGACCGTACATCGGTGCGTAAAGGCCGTACGTTAGGATGTAACTGCTAATAGATTTTTGGTAGAAGACTTGGCAGTTATTAAGGATTAAACAGTGTCGTGGAGGCGACACATGTATAGTATCATTGGAAGGGGGGAAGACAGTTATTAGCGGAGGGGCTACCTGTTCAGTACACATATAGATTTGGGCCGATAGTGTCTCGGATGAGCGCTACTTACTGCCCCGGGGCCGATAGTTCTCATATGAGAACTACTTTCTGCCCATAGTCGATAGTGTCTCTTATGAGCGCTACCTACTACTACTCTCTCTCCATCTATGCTGAACACTATAAGCTCCTGCGTAGAACGTTGTCTTCTCAAATTATATATCACATAGAATGGTTAGGAACCTTTACGCATGTATGTTTTCTATTGAGCTCTTACTATTCAGTTTATGGCATGATATTATGTGTCTTGTTACGTCCCTCTGAGGACCTGGTTTTTCCCCAGGTGTGTGTTTCGTGATTTCTTGCAGGTGCTCTAGCTAAGGCGATGACTTGCGCTCTATTCCGTCGTGATGATTACTCTTGGACTCGTCACTTGCTCTCGCTTGCTAAATTCTTTCCTTGTATATTTTTCCATATTTAAATTGGTTGGTAGTGGACTTTGTCTCCGCCCAACTATTGTGTACATGACAAACTCAAAGTTGCTTTATATCATTATTTATCTTTGTGGATGAGATTTAGTTGTCTTGGATTACTACATTTACAGCTTATGTATACATACGAGGTCTATGTATTTCGTATGTATACAGCTGGCATGTCTACGTACTTGGTCCTACGTATTTTGGGACTGGGGCGTTACAATCGACGCATGCAAACTGCCTCGTATGAAAGTCTTGACGCATCATCAGGATAATAAGTCCATGCGCGTTAACTGAGTTTTACCACAGTGCATCCTCAGGACCGAAGTCCATGCACATTTGGCAGAAAAGCTTTGACGCATCATCAGGACCAATGTCCATCCGCGTCAGCATAAAAAAGCATAGGCACATCTTCAAGATATAGCTCCCCATCAGTGCGCATGAAAACCATGCAACAAAACATCTGTGTGTTTTTGATAAACTCCCAAGAAACCAATCCCCCATCGATCACTTCTGGTCGCACATCGGCGTGTGTCGTGTCAATAACTTGGGGTTCCTCGACGTCGGCCTCAACACATTTCTTGCCTCTGCCTCGGCCAGCAGCACTACAAGGAGTCTTGGGGGCCATCTCACAAAGCTAGAGTTTTTCAGAAAGCAAGAACTCTATGGAAGAAGAAGAAGAAGAAGAAAAAGAGGTAGAAGAAGTTTCTCTTTTCCATCCAGACGCCTATTTATAGGCTTAAGCCACGTGCGTGAACCGATAAAATATGACGTTAGCATCTCTTCGGGTCTCTTGAAACTGACGGCTACATATCTTCCAAAAGATTATCATTAATCACTCGCAAAATGAAGATTTAACTTCTTCCATTTAAATCAAGAAGAGAAGACATCAACATGCCCATGCGCAAAAGGGCCATACGCCCAGACAGGGCATGCGCCCAATGCATCTACTGCCCATGCTTCCTAGTTCAAGTATTCCAAAACTTGGCAAAAGTTTTAAAAACTTTGAAGGGGTTCTTGTAGAAGCATAGAATTTTAGGCGCATCAGAGGAGCAGAATTGTTATGCGCCCAAAACAATCATGCGTTTAAGACTCAAAGCAGAATATTTGCATATCATTCAGAAGACAACAAGGATAAAAGGCACATGACGATTAGATTTTTATTTCATATGAAAATCTATTAAATGGCTAACTCGTGTTACCATAAAGTCTATTACAAAGAAGCCTAGCCTAAACTCTACAACTAGGTGCATCACTCTAGCGTCCCAGTTTTGGCATATCACCCTCCCTCGTCAGAGAGAATCACTTCCTCGTCAACACACGAGTGCTTTGGCTAATGAAGCAGTTATTGAGCAGAAGGTGGGTTGGCAATCAATCCAAATATGGTGCCTCTTACAGCATAACGAAAGTCGGGGCACGGTGACCCTAATCTTTTGATGCAATAGGCACCCAATGCCATCTCGTAGAAGAACACTGCCGACAAGGGGCTCTAACATAAACTGTTGTGTCCATAGCTCTTCCAGCGCATCTCAGTCTTGTGAAGGAGTTCGTCTTCAAAATCAAATCTTCTTTGAACAAGGAGATCCACAACCTGTAGTGCCACATCTTGCCAAGGAGGAGGATCGATCGGGTTCATCTCAATAAGAAGTCTGGATGAAATAAAAATGAGCAAACCCTCTTCACACACTGCAATTTATAGGCTAGGGCAAATCAAACCCATATGCCAAGTGGCAACTTTTTCGAAGTCAATGTAATGAAATTGCATTAATGATGATGAATCTGCCACCTCAAACTCAGCTAAGTCAAAATTCATTAATTTTTGGCCACAAAATATCAAAATATGTTGACCAAAGGAGACGCACCAAGAGACTGATGCGCTCTTCAGACAGATGTGCCTCTAGCAGATGCGCCTTACATATAATGTACCCACCAAAGCTCATCACCCATCAGGCATTTAATGCTTCGTGACAGAGTCAGTAGCACGTGTCTCGAAGTCTGAATAATTGACATCTTTTGCATAAAACGAAGAGACACAGTCATCACTCTTTGTTGGTTATGGGTGTGCTCTACCATATGGCCGACTAATCTTTCGCATGTGCCTCAAACAACCATGCGCTCGAATTTTGCATGCACCTCTATGGCCATGCACTCAGACTTGCTTTTGGCCCCTAAAATTTAGATGATAAGTCTTCTTATACGTCAGATCCTAGGCACATCCAAGCAAATTATCCTGCACCAAATCCAAGATCTTTGAGAAATGGACACGCGCCCCGTGTCATTGACTCAGTTCTACCTATGAACAGGCACCAACCATCTAGGATCTCAGCAACAACCAAATCTCAACAACTACCATGTGTCAGCTCCTCCGAAGCCTAACAGTGCAGTTCAAACAGATTCAGTTCCTGCTCCCCGTGTATTGCCCATTCGCCCAACAAAGTCAGACACGTGACATCCCTTCGTACAAAACCTCCATGCGCACATCACATATATGCACATAAGCAGATCGTTCTACTGCGTATAAATAGAAGGATCATTCCTTCATTCAACTTCTTCAGTTCTTCAACTTTTTCAACTACTTCAGCATCTAAAGCACTTGCAAGAGTTTCAATCCTCTTCAAGTCACTGCCTATTCCAGAGCAACTGAGACCTTCAGAGAGCTAGAGATCGTTGTCAGATCGTCAACGGAGTAAAGAACCACCTCTCCATCGCCACGGTTCCCAGATAAAAACAAAAGTGTACAAGAAGGATTCCATCGACATCCTATATTGTACTCTGTTCTGTTTGTGATTAAATATAAAGTCCGTCCAATACTTTTTAATGGCAAACAGACCTCACCTCTGCTTGGTTTTCCATGCTACATTTTCTTCCTTAGCTTTGGTTTTATGAATGCATTTTTGTGAGTATCTTCATTAGATTTTATTTCCTGCGTTATTTGAACTTCGCATTTTATATCGAACTCGAAATAGAAGGGTAGAGTATTGATTCATTGCTTATGCGACTTGAGGTGCTTGTGTAGGTGCCATCTAGAGCAACCGACCTCTTTCTTCTCGCCTCAAGTTAATCAAGGTGAGTGGCTGAACCTTCTCTCCCTTGACCCTCTTGCTTTCTAAATCTATCGACGAAACAATGTAATAGAAATGTTAGAAGTAGATACAGTCGACACCAAGTAGAAATTCTTGTCTTTATAGAATTGAATCAATAAATTGATGCACGACTTCTCACAAGCACGTGCTATAAAACTGTTATCATATGAAACTGTTGCATGCTTACTTATGTTATACTTGTTATAGATTGTGTTAAAAGTAGATAGAATCGATTAATGAATGATGCAACGACAAGGCAAAATATGCTAAATATGGCTAATCTTATAAGAATTCATAGACCATGTTGAACAACTGAGTTAGTAGTACGGTCATTGGACAACTTGTGCATAAGGGAGTTAGTTTCTCAAATGGTTGCCTAGGCCAAGGAACCAATTCGACCTAGGAGGAACGTGGATAGCAGTGCTGGCCTAACCGACAAGGGTGATTCGGGTTCAGACAAGGCTCACTACCCACCTTGAAAGGATCATCTTCTAACACATTTATACTCCAAGATGGCTTGACATTGCCAATGACCTTAACACCTATACACTGCCTTATCTATTAATATATGTTAACACAGGATGGATATATTTTGGTTTGTTTAGGT
This sequence comes from Iris pallida, assembly GCA_029216955.1. Lineage (NCBI taxonomy): Eukaryota > Viridiplantae > Streptophyta > Magnoliopsida > Asparagales > Iridaceae > Iris > Iris pallida. The sequence goes on along the minus strand of JANAVB010019800.1, from coordinate 9,424,370 downwards.
GCAGAGACTACTTCGGGTATAAAAGGGTATATAGTTTCCATATGCTATGCCTTATATAATTTTCACATGAAATCCATTTGGATGGTTAGAAATATCACAAATTATATTACATGTTTTATATGATCTTTTTGAACAAATGAAAACATGTTTAATTTGCCACCCGCCAGTATACGACAATGTACTGATCCTTGCTCTCCATAGATGTTGCTAACCAAGAAAGCGTGCCAAGAAACTAAAGACGACGCTTGGAACATTTTGAAGCATGTTGCTAGCATACGAAGGAGACTCCTTCCATTTTGAAGACTCTGCATCAGTCCAAGAAAAATGGCTCGACTCCCCACGATAGTAGGTGTTTACGAATGTTTTGGTTGTATAAAGGGGATGTAATGTATGAAACGACTATCTCATCAGTGTTCATTTTATATTTTAGTCAAGTTGTAAGCCTATGCGACAACTATTATAAAAGAGTCTTATAAATGACGTTCATTATCAATGAAGTAAAGTTTTCACCTATATCTAATGTGTTGTTCAATTGCTCTGTGCACCCTCTTTGTTATTGTGTTTCAGATAACCTTATAAAATTGTCTTGAATGAGTGCAAGTTAGGCTCGCACGGTATTATGTCCGGAAGACGACTGTCGATTCTTCATAATTGGGACATGACAATATAGGGGAGACTGTCAATTTTTTTGTATAATCCTTGGAATAGATTAAAAAAAGGATTGTGGACTTCTAGCTTGTAAGACCTCTAAGGAGTTAGGTTAAGGTACCATTACCCAAGTAGCCTTGGGTACCCTCATCTTAGTTTATTTTCTTTATCTTTTGTATTTCTATTCAGTATTTGATTCGTGAAGAGCAACATATGCTACCCATGTTATTTCTACTTTTATGAAGTTTAGTTTTATGTGTCCATGTTCTTTATGTATCAGACATATTCTAACACATATGTTATCTGGTGTCCAACTTTAGTATTTTCATGTTATTTCTTGCTTTCTGTTACTCATAAGGATAGCGATATTAATAGACCAACATAGGTTATGCATGCTAGTATACCCAACCATAAATGTTTACCGTTGGGTAGTAGTCCACGATATACGTAGCTGACTAATATCACGTGGCCCAGACTTCAATATTCTGGGAACAGGACATGAAAGTGTACACACCTCTCGCAAATACAACAACATTCCCAACTTATGCTTATCCATGAAACTTTTCCACTCTCAAAATCTAGAAAACAACTCTGACTTTTGTTTGAAAAAATAAACCCTTCCATGAGACGTTGTCGTTAAAGGTGTCGTAGTATTCGACACCTGTCACGACCCGCACCCGGAGTAAGGGCACGAGTGCGAGACAACGTCCCAGCCTACGCCGCAGAAACGGCATAGAACTCTTTCTAGGTCTATTATCTAACAACAGTTATAATATCAAAACCTTTCGAGAACGGTCAACTCCGAATGGAGCACAAGCAATGACAATATACAATCACAAACTCTAAGAAAGATAGATGACACCGAAAGATAAAGACAACGAGATATGAAATTATCAACCAGAATATTCGATACAGAAATAATACAAGTCGAGAGTCAACAATCTCTAATACAAATACTAAAATAATAACAAGTCAAAATGTAATCTGGAGACAAAGTCCAGTACCAAACCAATCTAGCTAAGCTACACTAATGCCTCATCGGTGGGAGCTAACCCTTGCTGAACTAGGGTCTCCAAGTCTAGGCCAACTACGTCCTGAGGACCGTAGTAGGTAGGACACTCGTCCTCGCCATAATCTGTAAAATTTTGTCAACATATCCAGTCAGGAGGGAACGAGCAAAAATCTCCAATAACAATTTTAGTTAGACGATATTGAAAATGTACCAGTAAATAGAGAGAATATATGTAACTCCTCTTCCCGAAAATTTTTGAAATATTTTTTATTATTTATTTGATTTAAATGGTGATTTTTAGAATATTATAAAAAAATTATTTAGTTAATTATTATGGTAGATGACTTTAGCCATGGTTGAGTTTTGAAGTACCAGACGACTAGGAATCATGGCACGAATAGTGCAGTGGCATGTCTCGACTAGTGTACTAGCCATGCCAAGAAAGACCCAGCCATAAGTGTGTCCTAACTAGGAAAACCAGGCCAAGTTACGACTTAACCTCTAAAGACATTTTAAAATATTTATTAATTATATTATTGACTTTTAGGAGACCCGGTTGTATCAATTTAGCCCGGACTTGACCCGAACCGAATCCAAGCCTTTGTAGGCATGAAGTGAGACCAAGGACGGCCATGTACACGTATTTTATGTGTGTACAAATATTTTGTATTTAATTTTAGGGATTGACAAATATTTTCTAAAATATTTGTTACAAGTATAATAACATTTTAGAATATTTGTACGATTTTTCTGTTGAACCATTTAGAGTCGGAATATAATGCGTGCACCATAAGATATATCTATTATTGCTTACCTTAATTTATTATCATATTATTGTTGTTATTATTATTATTATTGTTATTGTTATTATATTAATAAAAATATCGTTTGGTATTTTGGGTTAATTGTGAAATAAATATTATTATATATGTTCATATTTCTATAAATAGGCCCTGCACTAGGAATAGATAATATTAAGTTTTATTTAGATTTTAGGGAGATTATATATATAAGATATATTAAGTGCATATATAGATATATAAAGATACAAATATATAAGACTATATAGTAAAAAAAAAGGAAAATAAAAACCCCAAAATCTCACGAGATTTGAAAATCTCGTAAGATGTAAAATTTCCCCAGAACCCGAGCCCCAAAGGAGAACCCAACCAAATTGTGTAGCCATACAGCATATATATATAGTTATACCCGATCGGGACAGAATATGTATACGAGAGAGAGCGATAGAGAGTAAATCGAAACCTAATCTACCTAACCCCGCCCCAGGACCTCGCCAACCTTCGGCGCACACCCCAGCGACCTTCCTGCCACCGTGCGCCGCCGTGGGGTCGTCGGAAGGCCGCCGCGCGCGCATGCACAGTGCAAAACAGGACAGCGGCGACAGCAGCATATTACAACGAGGTACCTATATTCTCGATTGAGTTTCTATCCATCTAGTTAATCGTTTCCCGAACCTTAAATTCCTATTCATAACCCACATGACCCTCTCGACTCTTCAATAATTCGTTTTCAAAGTAGTCGACTGATCGGTTTAGAAAATCGATCAAAACTTTGGGGAAAAACTGTTTCGAAAACAATTTCTAGGAATCCCAAATACCCATATTCGTGCCCAGTTTCCAAGAAACCTGTTCAATATTTTTGTAATCTAATTAAACACACTTGAAGACAACATGTAGGTCTTCATAACCTAATTTGTAGTTGCAAATTTTATCAACTGTGCGCAAAGAAATCAGTTTTCAAAGTTGGAGAAAAATAGAATTAAAATCAAAACTTTAAAATTCATCGATACAACGTGCGTCCCGCCAAACCGGGCGACGTGGTTGCGAACCGAAAGCATCGAAAGGTACGTATCGACTTCACGGACGTGTGGACTTCGACGGAATTCAAATAGGTTGCGTGTGTGCGACGAATTTGATGTGTATCCATTAAAATTTACCGTATCGGGCTCTTGGCAAATTTTCCAATTACTTTGTGCACATTCGTCAAATAGAGACGAAACTTGTGCCAACTGGACCGTATCATTTTTCTGGTCCTGTATGCCAAGTTTGGTCCGATTCTGAGACAGTTGACCAGATCGCCGTTTTTACAGGTCCCACGATCCAACTCAACGGGCGATTTTGTGCAAGGCCTGCCGGAATCCAATTTGGTCATACGGTTGGGTTCATTTCATCAAAATAAATTCGTAGATATATAATTTGACGACTTTAGAGACCGTTGACTCTGGTACGTTTTTTGGTGCAAAGCGGGTCCAACGGCGGACACCGTTTTGACCCAAAATTATCGTTTTACCCCTGTGTCCAGAATTGAACTTAAGGACAGGCTATCCTAGCTAATTTGACTAATCTAAAAAAATTTGTAACATCTATTACAGCTTCTGGAGGCAGTTGTAAGACTTGGACTTTCTGACTTATTGATTGGCGATATATTGTCGGTTCTCCGTGCAACCCTCAGGCAAGTATACCTTGCCGAACATATGCAGTATTTATATTGTTTTATTTTTATTGTAATTCTTTCATATGGTTACCTGTTTTCCATATTATGATTGGTTTGTCATCGACTGTTTTACTTGTTTTTAGATTTACGTGCACGTATAGGATATTCGACATTGCTTGATTATTGGTCTTTTCGTGTTACCTTGTCTCATGATTGAGTTGTCAGTTTCTATATCTTGTTCTTGACTTGACCATTCTTGACTGGGAGTATCTTGCATTGTACTACAGTGGAGACATACTATAGATTGGGAGTATCTTACATTGTACTACGACCAATAGCAGATTCTTCTACCTTGATATTGATTGATTGACTTGACTTGCAATACTATAGATTGGGAGTATCTTACATTGTACTATAACCTATAGCATATTCTTCTACCTTAATATTGATTGATTGACTTGACTTGCGATACTATAAATTGGGAGTATCTTGCATTGTACTACGATTTATAGGAGTCTACTTGACCTTGTATACTTTAGGATAGGAGATCGATACTAGAATTGGCTAATCTCGACTGAGAGTATCCTGTTTTGTACGTCAATTGAAACACTATAGATTGTGAATATCTTGCATTGTACTACAAGCTATAGGAGTTCTGATTGATAGTTAGCCAAGTCTAGTATTACATTTTCACACGACTCGTTGTCCTTAGATGTTCTTCTTGCAGTTTTCTTATCCTCCATACATGTTATTTACTGTCATATTAGTAGGCATGTTTTATGTATCTTGCTAGTCCTCTGAGGACCTGATGATCTCTTCAGGTAGCTGATTACACGGAGTTAGTTAGCTGAGCATGTGGTAGTTGACTTCAATCGCATGATTCAGGTATTTTGTTAGTGTTATTAATTTACTATCTTTTTCGTGCTTTTATGATATATCCTGCTTATCAGCTTAGCTTTATAGACTCATATTATTCTTGGAGTCTAATCGAACATATATGCTAGTGGGCTGCAGACCACGACCCATACTTGTTCATTCTTGTCTTATATATTCTTGTAGATTGAGGTACACTGTAGATTACCATATTAGCCATGATACCATGATCTTGACAGCTTATACGTACTCGAGTCAGCTGGAGTCCGCTTGATACGTAGCTGGCTTGCTCACGCACTCGTGCCCCGAAAAGTGGGTGCGGGTCGTGACAATATACAAGGTAAAGTGGAAAGTACATGAAAGTAGCATGACAAGGTTAAAGTTGTAAACTATGGCTAGAGCAATGGCAAGAAAATCGATCATATCATGTACAAGAGTCGAGAATCATACCATCTACGTGAGTGAATACTAGCTACGACATGTGGCCGGCTTGGAAACCTGCACAAGGTCTACTGGCATGGTTAATCATATGTGGAGTGTATGATTAACACTCACAAGATCTACAATACTTGTACAAGGTCTACAATACTTGCACAAGAAGGGTAATGACCACACATCTACACTAATACTCCCCGCCCCCGACTAGTATAGTGGATCCAACTATGACACGTTATGACACGTGATTCTCTGAGAAGGTAGCTAGCCTTCGCAAGAATCGTGTCTATACAATGCACAAGGAACAAGAAAGACTTGCACAAGATATACCAAAGAATAAAAGGAATAACATCTCATGACGGGATCCAGAGAAATACCAATCTGTGTGAACAATGTGTCAAGAGAATAAGGATATCTGTACTAAATGCAAGAAATATAGACGATATCATAAAACAGAAATATTATCACAGAATGTACTCACTTGAGATCCGATAGAAATATGTCAACTGTGTAATCTGGCTCAGAGTGAAATCACAGACCTAAAGATGAGATATCATAAGTTAATTAGGGTTTAACAGTGTATGGCATAATTTCTAGTATATGTTATGCAATCTAGGTCAAACTCAGTCATACTAAGTCACACCAAGCCAAAAAAAGTCACACTAGGTCAATCTAAGTCAAACAAGGTCAAACTAAGTCAATCTAAGTCAACTCTGGTCAATACTCTAGTCAAACTAGGTTAACTCTAGTCAAACTACAAGTCTAACCAACAAGTCATATAGGGTAAACCACTCTACGCCTATACACAATATAGGTACAATACATACATGCATATTCATTACATTCATTATTGCAAACATAGATACTTGCATATCATTCATTCATATCCCATATACATGTATACTTCAGTTCATGTATAATATTCATTCACATATCATTAAGTTGCATACATATACTTATTTTTATTACATACACGTCATTCATGCATATTACATACTTACATGCATCTATACATTATATACATTATATACAACATGTAAAAATAGAAGAGGGAAAAAAAGGGAAAACTGAAATAGAAAGGGAAGAAAAGGAAAAATGTAAAAAAAAGAAAAGAAAACAGTGGACATATACGTACTTGCATCATATATTTTACATTACCATACATGCTATCATTATATATTGTATTACATTATATATACATTATGCATTCATATCTATCATTACATGTATACCTTGCATTCATATCTAGCATTCATTATATACTTTCATGCTTACATTGTATATCATTCTTTCATTCATGCATTTATGCATTACTTACATACATTACATTGATTGCATTCCTACATGCTTGCATTCAACCATATATATACATTAATGTAAAGAGGATACATATCATATATATATATATATATATATATATATATTATTTCATTCATCGGACATATCATGCAATACATACTCTACATTCATTTAATATCCATACTACATAGGCTCATAGGTTACACAAAATGCCTATGTCGTATAGTCACTCTTCTATTTAAAATCAATACTGTACTAATTGGGCCTTTACTAAATTCTAGGATTAAAATATGTCGTAGCCCTTTGTGTTAGCTTTCCGAAACTTCAAACAGATCGCATTTTCGTGTCCGAAAGCTCCCGAAATCGCGAAAACACCAAAACACGCTCGTCTTTAGGACAGCTGACACTCAAACAGTTTTACAAAAAGTTTTAGAATGTATTTTACCTATTAATATATATATTTGGAAAGCTAACTTCGATACGATTCTTTTTAAAATACGGGAGATTAATCGGAGTTCTAAGCTAAAAGTTATGACATTTCTAAGTTGCTATAGCTACTAAAAACGTGGATGAATATAATGACGAATTTGGGTTGTTTGGAAAAAGAAACACATTTCACTCTCCATACCACTCAAGACACACATCAAACCGCACTCCCATCTCCTCTAACACAAGCACACCACTAACAACATATCCATACACATCTAAATATATGAAGTATATCTAACATACATATTATATATATATACAAAACAGTCCATTATATAAAGAGACACTAAAATGACAAGTTGAGGCTAAAAATATGACATGTAGACTAAACCACTTAGATCTAACCATGGGTATCCAAATGAAACTCATTCTAACCATCCTAGCTAACATCAATCCATCCTCTAACATGTCTAAAACTGAAATTAAAACACAATTAAACCTATTAGACATTAAACCAAACACATGAGGTGTCCTAACTTGAGATCTAATAAGTAGGACACAAGACACAATTATAACTTGCTTTAGAGAGCTCCAAATGGCCTCAAACTTGAATTTAAAAGGGGTACATGCATGGAGGTGGATCATATGGATTCAAAACTAACTAATATGCATAAAAAAATCAATTTAGAGGGTTGGTTTTACCTATTGGGAGTAGGATCCCAATGATACTCTCAAGGACATGGCTCTGATACGAAGATCCTTCCAAAATAGACACTCCTTCTTGCATTTTGATCCAAATCTTTGCTAGTACCCTCCCTTGATAGTATGAGAAGGATGGATGGAAGTTTTGGTGGAGGAATGAAGAGATTTGGAGATCAAATCAAAGAGGGAAGCTCTCTAATTTGGGGAAGAATACTTTTTGAAGAAAAAAAGGCAAGATGGAATGAAATGAAAGGAAGGGAGACTAACCTACCTATAGTGGCTGCCATTAAACCCTATTTGGGCCTTGGAGGAAAGCGCAATAAGGCCTCAACTAGTCATCTTGGTTAATTTTAAGTTTGGTTCAAGTTTGGGATCAGAAGGGTTAAATTTAAGCCTCTAACTTAACCAATAAACAAGTGGGATTAGTCTAAACTTACTAACTTAATTAGTAGGATTTGTGGGCCATGACTAACTAATCTTAGGATCCCGTCTAGAGTCCCGGGTCACTAACACAAGTCGGAACAAAACGAAACTCAAACCCGACTAAATAAATCCCGTTAAATCAGTATTAAAATATAAAAATTCCTAAAATATTAAAATATGAAAAATGATCAAAATCATAATACATCAATTTAAATATTATTAAAATAATCTAAAATTCATTTATTAATCAAAATCGTAAATAATTCAAAAGTCACAAAATGACCAAAATACTCTTAGCCTAAAAAGTGGTAATTAGCTAATATAATCACATGGGTTAGGCCTCCATGGTCATGGTTAGTCTCTAGGCTAAGCAGCTCTAAGATTACACTAGCCAAAGAATAAAATCACAAAACACTAATTTAATGATATTAAATAATCAAAATTCACCAATAAATCAATAACATGATTTAAACCTATTATTAAATAATCAATTTTATAAAAGTTCAAAATTATCCTTATTTTAGAAAAGTGGTGGTTACAACACCTCCCTTTGATCGAATCCGTGATGGACCTTGTACGTTTGAATGAATATGATAGAGAAGTCATTCAATTTTGTGCATTGTCTGCTTGAAGCCAACTTTATGTTTCTTTTCTATCGTATAATACATGTAAAAAATCTAACTTACACTCGTAAAACCCTTTAGAAATCCCTTTCATGTAACTCATCAAGAGCCCTACTCACTTATGTGGCCAAGACGTATATGCCACAAATTTGCATTATCCTCCACATGCTTCTTCGTAACGACGACTGTACCACTAGTAACCATGCTTCTGTCCATCTGATACATGTTTAACGACATACATTATCCCTTCATAACTACCAACTTACCTTTAAGAATCTTCAAAATTAAAATTTAGCCAACAAATATGTATTATGTTGCGTTCAACGTAACTAGATAAATTAACTTTTATTCTTGTTTTTGTCTCAAATTCACAAGTGTATGCTCACAATAAAACATACAAAGTTTGACATCCCTACGATGTGTGTTTTGCACACAATATTATTTTCTGTAAGAATAAAACCATCGTTGAACTCCTTATAAGTGTTGAACCAGTCTCTGTTAAGACATATATGGTATGAATGTAATGCTCCATGTCGTAGTACATTACACTAAGTCGATTGATGAAATGAGGTATGAGTTTGATTCGAAAAGGTATGACTACAACTTGATGAAGTATTGATTGAGTTGGTTTTATGTGCAGATATCGTACGAAGTCCCTTGCAAATAGCCAAGGCATAGGCGATAGACCGAATCAATTAATGAGTGTGAAGGAGCACGAAGTGATCGCATGGTTAGCTCAGACGAGATGATTGTACAACAAAGTTAAGGTGTTAGACCGCATCGACTCAACGAAGTGCGATGGGTAGATTGGCTTAAGGTTGGAGGGTTTAGACCCTTCTCTCCTACTCCTTCATGCCTAATAAAATGTACCCTGATATGCGAGTGTCGGTATTGAGTTAGTGAACGTGGATCGAATGCATAAAGGTTTTAGTGTATGTCGAACATTAAGGTAGAACGTTGAACATTGAACAATTGAGGTGACGTGCATCAAGTGCACGGGTCATGATATGACAAATTGAAGGTAAAATATTGAAAAGTAATATCGAGACATGCATCAAGTGCACGACTCAAAGAACATTAAACACTAGGCCTAGAATATTAAATATTATATTGAGCCACATCTGTGCATGAGGACTATGTGTCTAACTTAGTAAGCGAATTAGACAAGTTGTTGTACAATGCCAGGAACTGTTGTGACATTGAAAGGTATACTTCGTGCATCGAAGTATGCAATTGTGGCATATATACAACAAAACTGTTGTTACAAATAACTTATGAATAGAACCCATTGGATAGTATAAAGGTATTTGAACCTAAGTCGTTGGGGCATCATGCATCAATACGAATGTGTTGGGACATAGTGCCAATGGAACTTGAGATAGATTGAGTTGAGACAAATTATGTGTTGAAAACTTGAGATTTGGTTGAAAATTATATGATTCTTACTTTTGTACGTATTACATGGTCAATGGACTTGGTTAACCTGCGCACGGATTTTGGCATCCCTCGAACGTGTTACGACCAGGACACCGGGACCGTTCGGCCTAGGAAGGAACTGAGATTGCTATTTGTGGTGCACTTCATTAGGACGAATTGCGACCGGCCATTGATGTGATAATCCATAATATTAATAAGTTTGGGATCCTTTGGATACAGGGTAGCAACCCGTACGAGAAGCGATCATGGACTTACACGTTGAGATACCAGTCCATTATGATGCGGAATGCCATGAACTTTCATATAGATAGGGCCGGTGTGCTGAGATAAGAATTGGGTGCAGGTGCAGATCCTGCCACCCTTATGATTATGTTAAAGTGTTGGTTGGGTTAGAAATTATTATCGGTTTGTAGGCTTGGATGTTCGGACGATACAAAGATGTACACGATTACTATATTTATGAACATTATGAGGCTAACAATGTCTGTTGCAGGGACACGATACTTGACATATTTATGTTTCAAATGTTATGAAGAATCGTATACATGCTTTACTGCTTTAAATCTTGTTATAAAACCGATCCTAAGGCAATAATTGAAAGACCACATAATAAGATACATGTTTCACTAAATTACTTAGTATTGGATTAGGCGAGTGGGTTTTATCAGTACGCTATAGGATTAGTACTAATCTTCTACTAGATTGATTGCAGGTTTAGAAAAAGGGTTTGCTCATGGCAGAGTTTTGCTTGGACGCGCTGAGGCATAGAATTCTTTAGCATTTCAAGACGTGCGACCGCACTAGAGCTCGACATGCAACATAAAGGTGTTTTCGCCGAGGGTCATTGGATATGCTATAAAAGACATGATGTATGGAACGAATAAATCCTTCATGAGCAAGATTGATCATGATTGTTGTAAGTCAATTGGCATTTTTAGTTGGGCTACTAAGCGCCTTTGTAATCTACTGCTTCATTATCAATAAATATTCTTTTGTATACTCTGATGTGTCTCTACCTTTTTCTGCTGCTTACATATTGAATTGAGATAACCATTTTGAGAATCTATCATCTTGCCTTGTACGAGTGCAACTCCAGACTCGTGCGACATCACGTCCCAAGCGAGAACGATTGATTTGAGTGAAATCGAAGCAAGGACGAGCGATTTTTTGGGTCGGGACGTGACAATGAACGTATCGAGTCAAGAATCCAAACTTCGGTAAATATATTATTCATGTTATGTATTGTAAGTTCATAATACGATAATTCCTCAACTTTTACTACAACACTCGCTTGTCTCATATTTTTTGTATTAGCAACATTTACCTTTCTTTTCTAACCATTGTTTGTACTTTGGACATTACTTCTTCATATGACCTAACTGCTAGTAGAAATAACACTTATCATCATCATGAACTGATGATTTTGTCACGACTCGCACCCTAGAATTAGGACACGAGACGTGGGTACGTCCAGCCTACGCCGCAGTGTCGGCGGTAGAACGCTGTCCTAGGTCTCATGCATCTAACAGTATAAGGCTAAGCAGTTTATACTCCCCGAATGGGGGTGACATAGCAGAAAGTAAACTCAATCACATCTAAGGTAGAGCATAATGGAAGATAGATAAAACATGAAATCCAAAAGAGATACAGTAGATAGAAGTCTAAGTGTCTAAGATACACAACCCAGAAATACATCTCAAAGCTCAAATACAGTAAATCCATAAATACAACTCAAGACAACTGGAAATAAACTATAAGCAAAACCCTAGCTATCTATACAACCTCTACTATGTCTCCTCTAGGCTAGCAGGCAACCTCCAAGCTATCTGTAAAATTTTCAACAGGTCCAGTCAGGACAGGAGCGAGCACAATACATCTCACGCAGTTCATATCATGTTGGGAAATATAAAGCATGCAAAGAGTAAGATACATGGACTGTAAAGAAATATATATAAAAATGAGAGAGATTTGATAACTGGAAATATCTATATATATGATAAGTAAGAACTGTAGGTAACATGTGATTTAGAGCATGAGATGGTTATATAAACGGGTTTAGGACATATACAAGATTTCACAAGATTTCACAAGAATTTGTACAAGATGGGATTTTGAACACATAACCATTTCCTACTCACCCTCCCCAATCAATACACAACGATCCAGTCAAGTTACGTTACCTTGTACAAGAGGTTTTTATCATGTTTGCTCACGTGATCATGAGAGTACAAGATTGCACAAGAGTATACATGAAAGCGGTGTACATGAAATACAAGATGTTCGTGAAAAGCACATGACAACTGTATCTGATGCACCCCGAGGTAGATAACATCGTATGACAAGATCCATATAGTACTAATCCGTGATAATGACGTGACAGCATCATGTAAAGTAATCTAGAGCAAGAATATAAGTCCTAACAAGTATGAAATGATCAGAGAATGTACTCGCCTGATATCTGAATGTCCAAGGTAAAGATACTGTCCGAGAAGAGGTGTCTGGCTCCTAATTAGAATAGCACAAGTCACAACATGTCCAGAAGGGTAATATAAAGCACTACAATGCATTCTACATAAATCTAGGTCAAACTAGGCCAAAGTCAACCCTTGGTCAACTCTGGTCAACTGCACTAGTCAAACTAGGTCAAACTAGGTCATGTCCTAACCCAGCAAGTCTTACTAGGCCTAACCAAGACTATCCTAGCAAGCACACATCAATACAAGGCTATACAAGCCAACATACACCCAACTCTATATAGCATGCAATTATTCAATACTCAAATAGGCAAGAATTCACATTAGATATACACTATATAATCTATTACTTTAAGCTATACATGTCTACACATATATACACATCAACATTAGGTCTATAATCATGGCATTTCAATGGCTATATAAACTTATATATTACAATACAATATGCTACCATATATATAATATACATACATAGCTAAGTTAACTATATTCATAAATACTTATTTAAGAGGCTATGTGTGTATGTGAACATGGCAAAGGGGCAAGTGAGGGTTAAATGGGCATACATAGTGTATACATATCAAAGAGTGTCAAAGTGTAAGTGAACAAAGTGTCAAGTGTGATAGTGTCAACATAGTGTAAGGGGTACATGAGGTAATATAGGATTTGTGTTAACATAGAATATTATATCTCATTAACTTGTATTGCATACATTACATCTATTATTACATTACATTCATGCTTGCATTCTCTATTTAGTTACATAATGTATATACATTAACATGGGTTAAAATCAAATAGAACAATATATTACACACAAGGGTGCACAAAATGCATATGCCGAATAGTAACTCCTACTAATAATCAATACTGTACCAACTTAGCATGAATTAAATTCTAGAATTAAAGTATGTTATAGATCTATGTGTTAGCTTTCCGAAACTTCAAACGGATCGCGTTTTCATTTCCGAAAACTCCCGGAATCGCGAAAACACCGAGAACGCGTTTGTCTTTCGTACAGCTGACACTCAAATAATTCTCCAGAAAGTTACAGAAAGAATTAGGCCTATTAATACATGTTTTTGGAAAGCTAACTTCAATACGCTTCTTTTAAAAAAAATGGGAGATTAAATCGAGCTTTGAGCTAGAAGTTATGACATTTCTAAGTTAGGGCTGAAATTAAAAATGTGGATAAAAATCATAACGGATTTAGATAGTTTGAGCCAAAAGAATACACAATATATATCCTAATTATCCACAACAATAATAGCAATAATAATATGAGGAACCACACTCACAAACTTGATTATATAATCATCATGAACCATTTATTACATATATAAATATAGATACACTCTCATTACAATATATATATATAAATCTATATATGTAACATGAACACATCCACAACACAAAGGACACTCCTATGACCTCCAAATGGACACAAAATGGACACAAATGGAGATACAACCATGGGGATCATTCCTATGGGTTTAAAATATTCCTATATGCATGTAGGGTGGTTTAGAGGAGAGATTATACCTTCCGGGAGAGAGATTCAAAGGAAAAGTCTTCCGACACGACACCGACACGTAGAGATTCTAAAAGGACACGAACGAGCTCCGAATCCTCCCAAACTTGGCTAACACCCTCTAACCATGGAGTAAATGAGAAATGAAGAAGATTTGGTGGAAGAAAGGGTTGATTTGGAGATGATTTGGATATTAGGGAAAGGAAATTTGAGGGGAATTTCTAGGGTTCTTAGTAAGAAGTAAAAAGAGGCAAGGCTTTTGTTAATGGGACTTTATAGGAAGGGGGAGGGGGTGTTTGATGGCTGCCATAGATTTATTAGGGCTAGGTTTTAGGTCTTGATGAGTGGCTAAGGGTTGTCCAACAAATTCTAGGCATTCCCATTGGTTCAAAATGTCATAGGCTAACTTTTACAAATATCTTAGAGTAAAAATATCTTCCTATAATATCTAGATATTAGTAATTATCTCATGACTAGTTAACCTAATCATTCAAGGCTAATCTAGATTAGGCTAAGTTTCTAGGTCAAGCCTCAAACCAACAATTAGCACATATTTAAATAATAAAAATTCAAAAGCACCAAAAAGTCAAAATGACCAAAATACCCTTAGGCTAAAAAGTCATAATTAGTCATCCTAATCACATGGTTAGGCTCTCTTGGTCATGGTTAGTCTCTAAGCTTAGCAAAACTAGGGTTTAACTATTTAACCATCAAAATCATAATTCAACATTTTAAATAGTTTTAAATTGATTAAAAAATTACCAAAAATCACAACATCAGTTAAATCTTATTATTGATTAATCAAAATTATAAAAGTTCAAAATTACCCTCATTTTAGAAAAGTTGGTGTTACAGATTTGGATTCATTTTTTCCTCTTGCCTCCTCATCTTTATTCTTCGACCTTTCCCTTTTACCGTCGATCAACCCTGATGACTTCTTTGATGGATTTAGCGGTCTCATATTCCCATTATTGAGAAGTGTCACTATAACCTCCTCCATCTCGAGAGTCTTATTCCCATAAATGATTGTTGTCACCAAGTGGTCATACTCACTAGCAAAGATATGAGCAAAAGTATTTGATCCTCCCCTTCTACTTTTACATCAAGACAAAAGATCTATATCACCTTATCGAAATGGTTCCTTATTTATACATAAACTTTAGAGTTGCTTCTCTAGATACAACTTGTTTAAAAATGACTTTGTCATATACAATCTCTCTAACTTCAACCATAAACTTATCACAAAAGTTTCAGCAATAATTCTATATACCACCTCATCCGCCAGATGAAGCTCAAGCATTGTGTCATTTAATCCATGTCATTTCATACATAATTTGTCATGTCAGCATGTTTCTTTTCTTTGCCAACAATGGACACTTCTATAGTCTTTGTTTTACAAGAATGCCTTTATGCTTCTATGCTACATCAACAAGTTACTTTAGCACTAAACTTTTATACTGGAACTTGGTGCTATTGACGACATTCTTAATCCCGAATTATAGAACTCTCGCTTCATCTTTATGAACCAATGACTTCATGAATCACAACCAAAGAAGGTAAGAGAGGACCAATATCTTCACCTATTGTTGACCTATATCAAAAAACTAAATCTCTTATGCTTTGATACCAAGTCTAATGAATTCTTATGATGGCAAAGAAAATAATACAATACTGAATAAATATAAAAAAGAATAAAATACACAATATAACGTGGTTTAGAAAAGATCGGTCTATGTCTATAGAGAAAGAGAAGAATAACTTTATTGAGTCAGAGAAATCTTACAAAAGTTAGTACCATATCTCGCAAACCCTTCCTTAGAAGCTCTCTAACGAGTTCTCAACCTTCTCTCGCTTAAATTTCGAAGGGCTTTAAAACATCTTTTAACCTTTAGCCTATATAAGATGAGGAATTTCCTTAAATAAGTTCTTCGAACTTTCCCAAATTAGGAGCAATTTGTACTATCCAAACAACTCTCAAATCTGTCTTGTACACCGAATATCCGACGGGTCGTCAAACCCACAGAATGCTTAATGTGGATTTTATAATCTAGTTTAGGTTCTAAAATTGTTAAGTTAGAGAAATCTTACAAAAGTTAGTACCATATCGCACAAACCCTCCCTTAGAACCTCTCCAACGAGTTCTCAACCTTCTTCTCTCTTTAATTTCGTAGGCTTCCTAGCACAATCACAAGTAAAACCTCGTTTAACCTTTAGCCTATATAAGGTTAGGAATTCCCTTAAATAAGTTCTTCGAACTTTCCTAAAGTAGAAGTAATATATACTGTCGAAAACAACCCTCAAATATGTCATGTACACCGAATACCCGACGGGTCGACAAACCCACGATATGCTTAATATGGATTTTATAATCTACTTTAGGTTCTGAAAAATCTTCTTATAATGATTACCAATGGTTTATCAGTCTATAGCTGCTACTACATTTTAGGTTTGAGCACTTTATCTTGTTGCTTCATCTCCTTGTTGAATACAAGCCACCATCCAAAAATATGCATTCACCTGAATATATTATTTGTCACAATTTAGGCGCATATCAGCATTGTGTCCTCCCTCTAAAATTCCAACTTCGATCTTTGATATGTAGTAAAAAAAATTATTGTTCTTAATTTGTCTTTGATTACCTTTAAGGTTAGCGCGGGCGATCAAGAAATACCATTCGAGATCTTTTGTTGATATATTTTAAAACTATTCGTCCATGATGGACCTTTGGCCTATATAGGAATGTGGTACAATAATATAGATATAACCCTCAACATTCATTGTACTTCTAAGAGTATTGGTATAATGGCAGTGTTGGGTTATATCTAGTTTTCGATTAAGCGATAAAAAAAAGTAATGATAATGGAGTTGGAGTTTAGCTCCACATCAAATAGTAAGTCGAACCATCATAAGTAGATAATTAGGATTGGTTCAAGCCTTAAAAAAAATTCTTTTAATGTATATGGGCACGATCCAATATCATACCTCATAGGTCAACTTCGACTTGGGTACACCATGTTCCCAACTAGTGTTATCAAAGCCTAAGTTTATGGGTCGATGGAAAAGATTTGGTGTCTCTAATTGGTTCGAAACAGATTGTGCTAAACATTCATGTGTATAATCAGATTATACATGCTTGATTCTCAAGGTTCAGAAGCATCCTCCATAAGCTACACAGATTGACTTTAGAGGTGGGTCTGACATGTCCAAGATGGAGCAAGATGTTGTGGTTGGCATACAATGTTGTGGTTGACCTCTAAAAGAGGTGGTGGTAACGGAGTTGGAGTTTAGTCCCCCGTTTGATAGGAAGTGGGATCATGAAAGAAAGATAATTTAGATTGGTTCAGCCTTACATAAAATTTTCTTTTAGGGCATATGGATCAAATACAATATTACACCTCATGTCAACTCGGTTCCGGTCATACCGCATCCCAAAAAACAGAGCATATCAATTAGGGTGTGCATCGGTCGGTGGTCGACCTATTTAGTCACAATCGAAGTCGAATCGAAGTCAATCAGTTTGAAAATAATCACAGCCGAACCAAACTAACAAATTGGCCGGTTCGATTTTGAAACCGACTGACTTGGTTCGGTTTGGATCGGTACTGCTTATTCTTACATGTTCTCTACTTACTGCTTTTTATTGAATGATTGGGACAATAGAGGTTGAGCAAACCTAGTGAGACTTGTATGTAGTATGCACCCCTTGTCTTGTAGACAGCATTGATTGTATTATACGGTATTTATCTTCCCTCAATACGTAGCTGGCTGAGTTATTCCCCCGTTCTCCAGTATTCTGGATCTAGGGCGTGACAAGATTTTAGTAGTGGCCCATGCAGGTCTGATTTCAGACTTGTGGAATATTTTAATTTATAGGATGTCTCAATCAAACATGTTTCCCCTTGATCTCAAGATTCGTTACTTTCGACCCTAGCTTGACATTCCGGTATCCTTTGACTTCATTGATCTTTTATGTCTGGTCGTTTGATTGTTCTCTTGTCCCTTTTCTCAGGGGCTCTTCGTCCGCATCTATCAGAGCTGGACAGCAACAACAAGGGCAACACGAACAACATGACCATGTTGGTCAGCAACAAAGGCCAGTACTACCTCAAGAGTGTTAGGGTTATATACTAAAAGCATCACTTTTGTAGTAACCTTATTTCCTTAAATTTTGAATGAGAATCATATGGGCAAATGTTTGCATATTGTATTTGTTGCAAGTGTTAATGCAAATGTCTGATATTCTATATTATAGATAATATGGTGTGTGGTGTCACACAGAAGATCATATTATCAGTTTCCTATGGAGTATATAAATAGTTCACAACCTAGATGGACTTGGACAATCTATTGGAAAGGTTGTAGTGTAATCTGGTATTAGTCTATCTTGACTATAGGTTTACACTAGTACACTCTGTGTGTATTGAACAGGACCACTTGAGGTTGTTCTCTTTATACTGACTACATAAGAGAACAAACATCTCTGTTATTATGGATGCTTGTACTCTTAATTCGGATATAATAACGGATATGTATATGCAGTGTGCATTACTTTGACTCATAAAAGAGTGAGATTCATTATGGATCAACAACCTCTATGAATTGGATAATAACATTGTATGTATGATGGGCTGTTGATTATAAATGGAATCCATGTCCCGATACATCGGGTTGATGATGTCCTCTTAAGGAGCTCATAAGGATTGTCATGTAAACCCTGCAGGTGGATTATATCCGACATGACAAATAAAGTTGAGCGGTACTACTTAAGGATAAAAGATGTCGAATCAATATAGTTGTCAGTAACTTAATTTGATCGATGGACATACGATATCTTAACATGGGAAGCCAAACGAGCATATAATAAAAGGAGCCCACAAACATAATTTGGGATTATGAAGGTAGTACAACAATAGCTCATTAGTGGACCGAGCTATTGTTAATGGGCCTGGATTGTGTGTTCCGGCTGAACACGTGATATCCAGATCCGTTAGGAGGCCTAACCCTAATTTCTCCTTATGGTCCCTGTCGTAGCCTATATATATCCTCTATTCTCTGGCCGCCAGATTACTGACCAGAAATCTGAAATTTTCTCTAAATTCGTGATTCACGTAAGGAGAGAAAGAGAGGGCTGCCAAGGAGAAGAAAAGGATGGGAGATCGTCGCCCACACGACGTCCAACTCGAGGAAGGAATACGTGCAGAAGATCTTGGGGTCGTCCGCTCGAGATTGCCAGGAATTACTTGTCTCCTTTCCGCCGCAGGTATAATTCGTGAACCCTAGTTTTCGCCTATGAAGGGTTAGAACACATATTAGATCTGTTTAACTTCTATCGATCAATACGCACACCAAAGGAAGGGTCCTGGGAATCCCCAGTTCCATCAATTGGTATCATAGCCACTTTGGATCTACTTATTGATTGATACGTCCATGTTGTCCAATAAAACATGTGCTGTGTAATAGTCGGTAGATGTTGATCTGTTCTAACTCGGTTTTGCAGGCATCTTAGATCCAACTATTATGGTCCAATGCATATTTTTTTGATTGTGTTGTTTAAACAACGGACATGTCATGGATGTTGTTGTTGCTGTGGATATAATTAAAATCACGAGGGTTGATCGTGCTTATTATTTTAATTTTTCAATCTAGATTATGTGTAAACTCCTTCGGGAGGCATAGGATTGATGTAATTTTAATTATTTTTGATCAATCGTGATGGCGGTGGTGGCTGTTTCTGACGTCGGACGAGATGCTGGTTTTAAGCAGTCCAGAGGCAGACAGATAATTTTCGATGAAGGAATCGACAGCCAAAACCTTTAAAAAAAATCGGGGCGCTTCCCCGAACCCCGCGACCTAACCGGGCAGGTCGAACCCCGAATAGATCTGCGCAGCGCCAGATTTTGGATTCGGATAGTTGAGGACGGAGCAGCAAAGATGACCATAATAGTTGGATATTTTCTCTTATTTTTGTCATTTTTCTTTTTTTGATTATGCATGTTTATTATTATATGGTTGTTTTTTTTTGAAAACCAAGCCTACATTAATAATGGACAACATGGACATAATATCAACTAGTAGAAAAACCCTCATTGTTAAATAACTAAGTGGGAGAGGATTTTTATTTAGTATAAATCCTATGGTCTCCATTACTGGTTTGTAGGTGATGTAATTATACTTAAGTGTTGGCTTTAGTGCTTTCCTGCATATCGGATGAGTATAATTATAGATCACCAGTACAAACTTCCTTGGGGATAACTGTAGAAAGTTACCTAGTATGTGTTCACTTTTCCATCTGAAGGAACTCATTACAAGGTAATGGACTTAGTATTAAGTAATAGTATACACTTAGATACAAATAATGGTATCCTCCCCATCGGAGTCACTGCTATTATTTGTATGACCAGAGCAAGACCAGCATATTAATTTTATTTGTCATAAAGTTATATTGATATGATAGTAAAATTAATAAGAAAAATCTACTTGAACAAAGTTGAATTTGTATACGTCCACACTATCGTGGCATGCTAAATTTATGGTGTTCAAGGTGTTGGTGAATTTCTTATTATTGTTTTGAGGGAATCAATATTTAGTTAATTCAAAAAGTTTTTTTGCCTTATATAATTTTATTTAAGTGATTCTCAGGATTTCAAAAATGGGTTCTTTAAGTCCACTTATGGTGATTCTTAAAGAAAACAAACTTACTGGACCTAATTATATTGACTGGAAACGTAATTTGGATATTGTTCTGACTGCTGAGGAGTACAAATATGTACTTGTTAAGGAATGCCCACCTAAGCCTGATGCTAACTCTGATGAAGAGGTCAAAGAGGCTTATAAGAAGTGGAAAAAGGCAGATAAGGTGGCGCGGTGTTACATTCTGGCATCTATGTCAAATGTACTGCAACATCAGCATCAGGCCATGGCCACAGCTTATGACATGATGTATAACCTCAAGGAACTCTTCGGACATCAGAGTAGAGCAGCTAGGCAGTTTGCTATGAAATGTTTGATGAATACAAAAATGGCTGAGGGTACACCAGAAAGGGATCATGTTCTCAAGATGATGGGTCATCTGAATGAGATAAAGATCCTTGGAGCTGAAATCGATGGGGAATCCCAGGTCGATATCATTCTCGGAACTCTGCCTAAAAGTTTTGACAATTTCTGCCTTAATTACAACATAAACAAAAGGTTGTATAGTTTGGCAGAACTTGCAAAAGAGCTACAGGATGCTGAATCTCTCTTTAGGCAGAGTGGTCATATTTTTGTTTCTGAAAAGGCTTCTACTTCTAAGCCAAAAGGCGGTAAGAAGAAGAATCACATTCAGAAATGGGCAAACTCAGCAAAGAAGGGCATGGGACCTCAAGGCGCGGTAAAAAAGCCGAAAGGCAAATATTTCAAGTGCAAAGGGTCAGGACATTGGAAGACTGATTGTCTACTTCTCAAACAAGGAAACAAAGAAGGTATATCTCATTTACTAGTAATTGAAACATGTTTAGCGGTGTTATCTACCGGCACTTGGTGTGTAGATACAGGAGCCACTAATCATGTCTGCAATACATTGCAGGAGTTCCAGGAAACCAGACGGCTCAATAATGGAGAGATATGCTTATTCATGGGTGATGCTACAAAAGTATCGGTCGTTGCATTAGGAGATGTTACTTTATCTTTTGGTAGAAATAAGTCTTTGACATTGAGAGATTGTCTTTATACACCTTCACTTAGAAGGAATTTAGTTTCTGTTTCTATGTTAGTTAAGGATGGATATTCAGTTTATTTTAATAACAATATTGTTATTAGAAAGAATAAATATTTTATCTGTTCTGGTGCATTGGTTGATAATTTGTATGTCATTAATCCTATTTCGCCCACAATGCAACTTATGGAAATGAATAATATGTCATCTAACTTAAATAAGAGAAAAGAACCTTCTTGTATGAACCAAATATATCTTTGGCACTTGCGATTGGGGCATATTAACCTAAGAAGGATTCAAAGACTGGTTGAAGATGGACCTTTGAGTTTATTAGAAGTGGAGACACTACCAGTCTGTGAATCCTGCTTGGAAGGTAAAATGACCAAAAGGCCTTTTACGGCAAAGGGGCATAGGGCCAAAGATGTGTTGGAATTGGTCCATTCTGATTTGTGTGGACCAATGACTATCCAAGCTAGAGGTGGCTTTGAATATTTTGTCACATTTATTGACGATTATTCAAGGTATGGATACATTTATTTGATGCGACGTAAGTCTGAGTGCTTTGAGAAATTCAAAGAGTACAAGGCTGAAACGAAAAAATGTCATGGAAAATGTATCAAGTTATTACGATCAGATCGTGGTAGCGAGTACCTCTTGGAGAGTTTAGGGATTATTTATCAGAGGCTGGGATTGCATCCCAATTGACTGCACCTGGAACGCTCCAACAGAATGGTGTAGCCGAAAGAAGGAATAGAACTCTTATGGAGATGGTTAGATCAATGATGAGTAATTCGAATTTGCCAGATTCGTTTTGGGGATATGCCTTAGAGACTGCAGCTTATATTTTGAACTTGGTTCCTTCTAAGTCAGTACCTCTTACTCCCACAGAGCTGTGGATTGGGCGTAAGTCTAGTCTGAAACATGTTCGCATTTGGGGTAGTCCAGCACATGTGCTGAATGGAAAAGCAGATAAGTTGGAATCTCGTACAGAAGTACGCTTGTTTGTAGGCTATCCAAGAGGAACGAAAGGAGGTTTATTTTATAGTCCTAAGGATCAGAAGGTCATTGTTAGCACCAATGTCCGATTCTTAGAGGAAGACTATGTGATGAACCATAAACCCACAAGTAGAGTTATTCTAGAAGAATTGAGACGTGAGACACCAAGTACTTCAGTACCAACAGTACAAGAGGATGAACCACAAATAACTGCACAACGTGTCACAAAGTTACACCACAACCGATAGTGCCTCGTCATAGTGGGAGGGTTGTGATACAACCTGATAGATATATGTTCTTGGGAGAGTCGTAAGACTTCGTCCCTGAGGAACAAGATTATGACCCTGTACCTACAATGAAGCACTCCAAGATAAAGATGCAGAGTCTTGGCAAAAAGTAATGATATCTGAAATAGAATCTATGGATTCTAATCAGGTTTGGGAGCTTGTAGAACCACCCGTTGGTGTAAAAGCCATTGGATGCAAGTGGGTCTATAAGAGAAAAAGAGAATCAGACGGTAAGGTTGAAACCTTTAAAGCTTGGCTTGTAGCAAAAGGTTTTACTCAAAGAGAGGGTATCGATTATGAGGAAACTTTTTCTCCTGTAGCCATGTTTAAGTCTATTCGGATTCTTTTATCTATTGCAGCTCATTTCGATTATGAGATTTGGCAAATGGATGTCAAGACAGCTTTCCTTAATAGAAGTCTTGAGGAAGACATCTATATGAAGCAACCAGACGGTTTCATTGAAAAGGGCCAGGAGCATCTTGTTTGTAAGCTCAAGAAGTCCATTTATGGACTTAAGCAAGCTTCCAGATCTTGGAACATATATTTTGATCAGGTGATAAAATCCTATGGATTTGATCAGTGTCAGGATGAATCATGTGTATACAGAAAGTGTGACAGAAACGTGGTGGTATTCCTAGTACTTTATGTGGATGACACCTTGCTCATTGGAAACAATGTGAAGGTATTATCTGATGTAAGGGTATGGTTATCCAAACAGTTTGATATGAAGGACTTGGGAGAAGTAGGTCACATCCTTGGGATCAAAGTTCTACGAGATCGCAAGAAAAGGATGTTGGGCTTATCCCAAGCTTCTTATATTGATACTGTACTAACTCGTTTTAGTATGTAAAATTCTAAGAAAGGTTTCTTACCTTTCAGACATGGAATTGCTCTATCAAAGGAGCAGTGTCCGAGGACACCTAAAGAGATAGAGAACATGAAGGCAGTTTCTTATGCTTCAGCAGTATAAAGCTTAATGTATGCAATGCTATGTACGAGACCAGACATCTGCTTTGCTGTAGGCATGGTCAGCAGATATCTGTCTAAACCAGGACAAGAGCACTGGACTGCCGTAAAGCATATTTTGAAGTACCTGAAAAGGACTAAAGAGTATATGCTAGTTTACCAGACAGATAGTTTAGTTCCCTTGGGGTATACAGACTCAGATTTTCAGTCAGATAGGGATTCCAGGAAATCTACCTCAGGTTATGTGTTTACATTGGGAGGTAGAGCCATTGTGTGGAGGAGTATCAAGCAAAAATGTATTGCTGATTCTACCATGGAAGCCGAGTATGTGGCAGCCTTTGAGGCAGCCAAAGAAGCGACTTGGCTCAGAAACTTTCTGTTGGACTTGGATGTGGTACCCAGTTTGCCTAAGTCTATTACACTTTATTGTGATAATAGTGGTGCAGTTGCAAACTCGAAGGAACCACGAGCCCATAAGACAGGCAAACATATTGAGTGCAAGTACCACCTGATACGAGATTTCATAAAGAAATAAAAAGTTGCTGTGATCAAGATAGCATCAGCCGACAACCTAGCAGATCCCTTTACAAAGAGCTTACAAGCTAAGGCTTTTGACAGTCATGTTGAGGGAATGGGAGTCAGATGTGTAGCAGCATGGCTTTAAGTATAAGTGGGAGATTTGTAACAGTATACTGAAAAGCAATACTTTGAGTATAAGTGGGAGATTGTTAGGGTTATATACTAAAAGTATCACTTTTGTAGTAACCTTATTTCCTTAAATTTTGAATGAGAATCATATGGGCAAATATTTGCATATTGTATTTGTTGCAAGTGTTAATACAAATGTCTGATATTCTATATTGTAGATAATATGGTGTGTGGTATCACACAGAAGATCATATTATCAGTTTCCTATGGAGTATATAAATAGTTCACAACCTAGATGGACTTGGACAATCTATTGGAAAGGTTGTAGTGTAATCTGGTATTAGTCTATCTTGACTATAGGTTTACACTAGTACACTTTGTGTGTATTGAACAGGACCACTTGAGGTTGTTCTCTTTGTACTGACTACATAAGAGAACAAACACCTCTGTTATTATGGATGCTTGTACTCTTAATCCAGATATAATAACGGACATATATATACAGTGTACATTACTTTGACTCATAAAAGTGTGAGATTCATTATGGATCAACAACCTCTATGAATTGGGTAATAACATTGTATGTATAATGGGCTGTTGATTATAAATGGAATCCATGTCCCGATACATCGGGTTGATGATGTCCTCTTAAGGAGCTCATAAGGATTGTCATGTAAACCCTGCAGGTGGATTATATCCGACATGACAAATAAAGTTGAACGGTACTACTTAAGGATAAAAGATGTCGAATCAATATAGTTGTCAGTAACTTAATTTGATCGACGGACATACGATATCTTAACATGGGGAGCCAAACGAGCATATAATAAAAGGAGTCCACAAACATAATTTAGGATTATGGAGGTAGTGCAACAATAGCTCATTAGTGGACCGAGCTATTGTTAATGGGCCTGGATTGTGTGTTCGGGCTGAACACGTGATATCCAGATCCGTTAGGAGGCCTAACCCTAATTTCTCCTCATGGTCCCTGTCGTTGCCTATATATATCCTCTATTCTCTGGCCGCCAGATTACTGATCAGAAATCTGAAATTTTCTCTAAATTTGTGATTTACGTAAGGAGAGAAAGAGAGGGCTGCCAAGGAGAAGAAAAGGTTGGGAGATCGTCGCCCATACGACGTCCAACTTGAGGAAGGAATACGTGCAGAAGATCTTGGGGTCGTCCGCTCGAGATTGCCAGAAATTACTTGTCTCCTTTCCGCCGCAGGTATAATTCGTGAACCCTAGTTTCCGCCTATGAAGGGTAAGAACACGTATTAGATCTGTTTAACTTTCTATCGATCAATACGCACACCAAAGAAAGGGTCCTAGGAATCCCCAGTTCCATCAAAGAGAACATCCAAGAAGAGGTGATAGTGGAACCAACAGCTGGACCGCAGTATCCAGAGGTTCCAATACCACCAACAGTTCCGTCTACCCCTACGGCCGTAGACACACCAGCCCTTCTGGAAATCATAAGAGGGATGATGGCTACTCAGCAACATCAGATGTTGGCCCAACAACACATGCTCACTCAGTTGCAAGAGCAGAATATATTACTCAACCAAGGACTACAGACAGCTTTGGAAAGAGGAGTGAGGACTGATTCAGGGGCATCAACCAGATTCTGTAAGTACAACCCTCGTCGTTTTGAAGGCACGGAAGATGTTATTTTAGCGAATGCATGGCATAAGAACATCGAGGCTATTCTGACAGCGGCTAAGATTTCGACGGAAGAACGAGTGGATCAAGTGAAGCTGTTACTTCAGGACCTCGCACGTGATTGGTGGGAATCAGAAGAAGTGGGCATCAGACTTTCTATTGCTTGGGATGATTTTACTGCGAGATTCAAGATGAAGTACTATGGATTTGTGGTGCAGTTCGAGCTACAACAAAAATTTATCAACCTCAAGCAGACTAGCAAAACAGTAGATGCTTATGCAGAAGAGTTCTACAGACTGAGTAGGTTCGCCCCGGAGATGGTAGCAATGGAGAGCCAGAGGGTATAAGGTTTCAGCAAGGGTTTCATCTTGAACTCTTGCAATTGATAGAGGGGCACAACTACCAGACTTTTGATGATGTATTGACGACAACCCGGAGGCATGAGATCACCATCCAGAGGATCACATCAAGGACTGGAGGTCAGAAGAGGTCTCACAATCAGATTGAAGGAGGAGGGGGAGTAGCGCCCGGAATAACAGCACAATCTCCTGGCATTCGTATTCATGATGTGGCGATACGAGGGCCAGCACCACCAACAAGACAACAACAATAGAGGAAGAATCAGCAACCTCCAGCGGGCTGTATCTATTATGGGAAGGCAGGGCACACTAGAGGTGTGTGTCGGGCATTGAACGGACAGTGTTTGATATGTGGAAGTCTAGATCATCGGGTTTCCACCTGTTCCACGAATTCGAGGTCAGGAGGACTATTGCAATAATATCATGTGCTGCCAACACCAGGGGCAGGCCAGTATCAAGGACCAGCGGTAGTAGTAAGACCATTGGCATAACGTTCGTTGATGTCGCATGCTCAGATATTTTGGCAATAGGGACCACCGATGCAGGAGCAACAACAAAGACCACCCCAGCATCACCAAGGCAGGGGCCAGCGGCAACACCAGGCTAGGCCGCAGCATAGAAACCAACAAGGAGGCAGAGGACAGGCATTCAATCTGCCCTTGGAAGAGGCATTGGCATCGGGAGATGTTGTGGCAAGTAACATTTTTGTCGCCTCATATCCCGCAGTAACATTGTTTGATTCGGAAGCATCACACTCATTTATATCTGTACGATTTGCGACACAACTAGGAATAGAATTTGAGGCATTGCCAGAGAGGCTGAATATACTCACTGGTAACGGGCTCGTAGGAGTTAGTTAAGTTATTCTAGCGTGCCGAGTTGTAGTGTGCGGGCGTTCTTTACCCGCCAAGTTGATAGAATTTTCTGTTGGTAATTTCGACGTTATCTTGGGCATGGACTGGCTGAATGACAGTCATGCAATAATAGATTGTCGAAGAGGGAGTATATCTTTTAATATTCTGGGTAAGAAGCGATTTACCTTAGTCAGGTCAGAGACAGACCAACATAAACAAATAGTAGTAACGATAATGAAAGAAGTTCAAGTCCCAAAGGTAGTTGAAAAGTTTCTTAACGTATTTCCCGAAGAACTTCCAGGTCTACCACCTGTTAGAGATATTGAATTCAGTATAGAATTGTCACCTGGAACTAAACCGATATCGGATCGAGTTTACAGAATATCGGATTCAGAGCAGGCCAAGGTGTATTAGCACATAGAGGAACTGAAGGCGAAGAAGTTCATTCGAGACAGCGAATCACCATGGGCAACACCAGTGGTACTTGTAGAAAAGAAGGATGGGTCATCAAGATTGTGCATAGACTACAGAAAGCTCAATACAGCAACAGTAAAGAACAAGTACCCACTACCAAGGATCGACGACTTGTTTGATCAGTTGAGCAGAGCTAGAGTTTTCTCTAAGATAGATCTTTGGTCAAGATATCATCAAGTTAGAGTTCGAGAAGAGGATATTCCCAAGACGGCATTCAGGTCAAAGTACGGGTATTACGAATTCTTAGTTATGCCATTTGGTTTGACCAATGCTCCAGCAATATTTATGGATTTGATGAACCGCATCTTTATGCCATACTTAGATCAATTTGTCATTGTGTTCCTCGACGACATTCTCGTATACTCAGCTAGTGAAGAAGAGCATAAAGATCACCTCAAGAAAGTGTTACAGGTTCTGAGAGAGAACCAGTTGTACGCCAAGCTCAGCAAGTGTGAGTTTTGGACGGATCGCATTTTATTTTTGGGGCACATCATAACAGGGACTGGAGTAGTAGTGGATCCCAAGAAAGTAGAAGCAGTAAAAAGTTGGCCAATGCCTAAGACCGTAGCAGATGTGCAAAGTTTTTCGAAATTGGCAGGATATTACAGAAGGTTCGTATCAGACTTTGCAAGACTCTCAGCACCTATGACCCGCTTGACACGAAAGGATGTGCCATTTGTCTAGTCGGTAGAGTGTCATGCATCATTTGAAAATTTGAAGCAGAAGTTGATCTCGGCACCTATTCTTATATTACCAGTTGGACCCGGAGGTTTTACTGTATATTGTAACGTGTTAGGAAAGGGACTTGGGTGTGTCCAAATGCAACATGGAAAGGTGATAGCATATGCATCTAGCCAACTTTGAGACCACGAGAAGAATTATCCGACTCATGACTTGGAGTTGGCAGCAGTAGTATTTGCTTTGAAGCTAAGGAGGCATTACTTATACGGTGATCGAGTGAACATGTACACAGACCACAAAAGTCTAAAGTACATCTTTACTCAGAAGGAACTGAACATGAGACAGAGAAGATGGTTAGAGCTGATTAAGGATTATGACGTAGAGCTTCAGTATCATCCAGGCAAGACAAATGTGGTAGCGAACGCTCTTAGCAGGAGAGGCGGAGTATTTATGTTGACATCACAGAAACACATTTTAGAAGAACTTTAAGAGATGGGGATCGAGGTTATAGTTTCTAGTGATGTAGGAATTCTGGCAAGTCTACGAGTTCAATCCGACTTGGTAGACAGGATCAAGGCAGCTCAGGCATAGGACCCAAGGATTCAGAAGCTTAGGAAAGAATGTGAGTCAAGACTCAGGAAGGAGATAAAAATTCATGAGGATGGAACACTTAGATTTAGTTCACGTCTATGTATGCCAAGTGGAGATATCAGACAGGAGGTTATGATAGAAGCCCACAGTTCTCAGTATTTTATACACCCAGGAGGGACCAAAATGTACAAAGATATCAAGCAGAACTTCTGGTGGAACGGAATGAAGAGGGAGATAGCTAGATTCGTTTTCCATTTCTTAATATGTCAGCAAGTGAAGGCAGAACAACAAAAACTAGCTGGATTATTACAGTCGCTTCCTATCCCGAAATAGAAATAGAAGCATATCACAATGGACTTTGTGACAGGTTTACCGAGATCACCAAGTGGCAAGGATACTATTTGGGTGATAGTGGATCGGCTTACGAAGGTGACACATTTTCTTCCTTTTAGAATAGGGCAATCTACAGAAAAGTTGGCAGAGTTGTATATGCAGCAGATAGTCAGGCAGCATGTGTAAAAACCCTTATAATATAAAGGATTATTTAAATTATTTTTGGATTTTATTTAATTCTAATTTATTTTTATCTTATTTATATTATATAAAAGGACTATAGCCATGGTTGAGTTTGAATATGCAAGGCGACTAGAAAGTATGGCATGCCTAGCGTAGTCGGGTGCTTTAACTAGTATGCTAGCCATGTTAGTAATGTCATGGTCATATTGTAATCTCTTGCATGTTAACCATTTAAATTATGGCACAAGTTATATTTTTATTTAATTAATTAGTTAAGAAAGCCTTTATGACTTTTTAGGAGACCCGGTTGCACGAAACCTTTCCAAGCCTCTTCCAAGCCAAACCCAACCCTATGTAGGCATGTTGGACATTAATAAATATTAATAATTTCATTTATTTGTATTTAATTCAGATTTTGTAGTGTAATTATATAGATAGAATTAAATAGTTCTATATTAGGAAACCCCTTTTTTAAATCCTCAATCAAATCAACTTGCCAACTCACCAAACAACCAAATCATGCCAAGTGGACCCCCACCATGATAATTTCGGCCAAGCAACCCCCCAATGGCCGAATGCATCAAATTAAATAGGATTTAATTTCAAGATTGCTTAAATTTTATTTAAGGATACGTTTAAATATACCAACTTATCCCAAATCTTAACCAAATCCAAATCTTTCTCTCTCTCACCTTTGGCCGACCAAAACCCCTCTCCCTCTCTATAATTTTGGCAGCAACAAACTTCTCATAGCCTCCATACATCATCTCCTCCATTGCACACCTCTCCATCCTTCACAAAAACTCATCTCCTCCACCATACATCCCCGAAACCCCTCAAAACAAATCCAAAAATCTCCATCTCCCCCATCCAATCCTCTATAGCCATTATAAACTCTCTCATACTCACCAAGAGAGGATTAGTAAGCGAGGATAGCAGAAAAGATTGGAGCTTTGGTGAAGAGAAGTCATCATCACCCTTTCTAGCAAGGATCGTTTGGTAAGAACCCTAATCTTTTCTTCTAAAAACCTTTGCTAAAATTCTGTAAAAAAATATGTTATTAATTTTGTAGAAATTATATTTTGAGGGCTTTTGTTAGGTATAATCATCCATAAAGGTTTCATAAAATATATGCGTAATATTCATGTGTCGGTAGGATCAAATTAACCCCATTATAAAGGAACTATGAGTTATTGGTGCCTATTTTCGAAACTGAATTTTATGTGTATTCATATACATAAATTAGGATTTTTAAATATTTTTCCATGATTTTAGCAACTCAAATCTGGTCGAAAAAATTGTAGGTCAAAACTAGCTAATTTCGGGTAACCGGCGAACCTAGAATGTCCCAAACTTATAGTATAACTCAACCCTTATACCTCTGATATTATTCTATAAAATAAATTATTTTACTGCTGTTTAAAATATATTTTTGATTATTTTAGCAATTTGGAGTCATTAACTATGTTCCGGGCGACTTTTGGGTAGACTAACTGACTTATTAATCAACTAGTCATAAATATCTTTAGAAATATTAATTCTGAAATTTCAGATATAAATCTGTAGAAAATTATTTTAAATATTATTTTTATGATTTTTATATAATTTTTAAGTATTTTATTGAAGTAGGGGCATAACCGACTAATTAAAAGTTAGAAACCCTAAAACTGTGTTTCGATGTCTCGTGGAACCTGTGTGTGATTGTATAGATCTAAATGGTTCCACGAGAGATTGAATATAATTTTAACACATTAATTTGACTAATTAAGTCGTATCGTAAGTTTCATAAGTAGTGACTTAATTTAGTTAATTAATTATCTAGGAGCGTCGGGTTCCGGAGGCGTGGACCCGAGAGCGGTGTTTCATATTTACAGCACGAAATCAGGCAAGATACCTTGCCATTATACTATTTATATTCAGTCTGCATTTTATTACATATCACTATTCATTATTTCCAGTTATTACAGTTCTTGGTTTACTACATACTCAGTGATTATTAGTTTACTTTGTTACTATCCTTTGGTTGCACATAAACCTAGAGTTAAAGGACTATCGTCTGTAGTGCATCGCATATACCTTGACACAGTTGTACCACGAGGATGTGTGAGATAAGTAGCATGTAGAGGTTCTTGCGTGTGGGCTGATCCCCCATGCGCATGCGTTAGGGCTAACTGCTAATAGAAGCGTGTTATGAGACTTAGCAGTTAGTAGAGGTACATGGTCGTGGATGCGACTTGACAGGTACATTGGAAGAGGAGAAAAATACCTAACGTATCGTCTTCTTTGCACTTCCCTGCTTACCTGTGCGCTCCGCCGGAGAAGCAGGCTACAGGTGCCCTCTGACATTTTCCAGAGCGTTATGGACGTACCCCCTTGCACATGATGCCCTCTGACGATCTTCGGACGTTACGGACGTAGGCCCCTGGTGCCCTATATGGGGACTATGCCGATCCTATTTACAGCCAGGGCTCATGCGTCGAAGGATTGTTTCTCAACTACATGATCACTTTAGTATGGTTAGATTACCTTATTGTAGTCTTGTCACTTACTTTTGTTTGTGGCATATTTTATATTCAGTATTTATATGGCATGTTTATTATATCTTGTTACGTCCCTCTGAGGACCTGGTTATCTCGCCAGGTGTGTGCTCTTGTCCTTCGCAGGTGTTCTAGCCAGAGCCGTGATCTTCTCCATTTCTTCGAGGATGATTGCTCTTGGTTCGCCTTGCAATTTTATCGATCATTTCCTTGTATATCTTCTTTCCTTTAAATTGATTGGTAGTGGATTTATCTCCGCCCAACTACATGTATAAATGATAAATTCTTGAGTTAATTATAATATTATTCTTTATTGTTGTGGATGAGATTTAGTTATCATGGTTTTACTGTATTTTACAGCTTATGTATACATACGGGGTTCCATACATTGGAGTATACTTCGTATGTATACAGCTGGCATGGATACGTGCCCAGCCCTAAGTATTTTGGGACTGGAGCGTTACAGCATGGGATCCCTGTCAGTATTGTGTCAGATAGAGATACCCATTTTACATCACATTTTTGGAAGAGTTTACATCAGAGCCTGGGTACCAAGTTATGATTTAGTACGGCTTACCACCCACAGACGGACGGGCAATCAGAAAGAAGAATTCAGACTTTAGAAGATATGTTACGAGCCTGCACCCTAGATTTTGGAGGATCATGGGAGAGTCACCTGCACTTAGTCGAATTCTCGTACAATAACAGTTATCAAGCCAGTATCCAGATGGCGCCATTCGAAGCACTATACGGTAAGAAATGTTGGTCACCGCTGGCATGGGATGATATCGAGGAGAGAAAGATGTTAGGTCCAGAGATGATTGTTCAGACGGTTGAAGTGGTTAAGGGGATTAGAGAGCGACTTCGAGTTGCGCAAGATTGGCATCATCATTGGGCAGACCAGCATCGTAGGCCGTTAGAAATTTCTTTTGGGGACCACGTGTTCTTGCGAATCTCGCCTACTCATAGGATTATTAGATTTGGTGTTCGTGGGAAGTTGAGTCCGCGATACGTTGGCCCATTTGCTATCCTCGATAGGGTAGGCGATGTTGCTTATCGTTTGTCCCTTTCATCTTCGTTACGAGAGGTGCATGATGTGTTTCATGTATTTCAGTTACGTAGGTATGTATCGGACCCAAGCCATATCCTCGATCATTCTGAGCTGGTTGTTGGTACCATCCTGTCTTACGAGGAACAGCCTGTGTCCATTTTGGACCGAAGGGAGAAGATACTCAAGAACCGAACAATTAGCCTTGTCCGTGTTGCTTGGGGTCATCATTCCTTAGGAGAGTTAATGTGGAAACGTGAGGATGATATCCGATTACGGTATCCGTACATATTCGACTCACAAGGTATATTTTTTTCGTGTACCTTGATTGTCTTGATTCCTCATGCTTATCACCCTATGAGTAGAAATTGCTTGATGTCGTAGATTGATAAATATAGATATATTACATGCTATTAATATTGTAAGATGACTGCTTGCTCGCTAAAATTACTTGTACTTGGATTAGTCTAGCTCTGATATTTCTAGCCTGCTTGGATTTAAAATTCTAAGGACAAAATTTTTCTAAGGAGGGTAGAGATGTCACTTCCCGTTCCCAGAAAACATATTTTAATATGTGTGCTGCTTGAATATATTTATTTAATATTTATCATGTATTTGTTCTGTATTTAATTTATTTAATTTCATGCTAATTATTTTTCTGTATTTTATTTTCTGCTTTTGCTTAGCTCTTGGTTTATTTTGTTTATGTTAAACCAACTTGGTTTAGCTTGGTTCATCATGATAAGGGATGGATGGCCTAGATTATGTAGGAAGGAATGGGTGGTGGAGATTAACTTGGGCTAGATATTTATACCCTTTTTTTCTCTCCTCATAAACTCCCATTTCTTTCCTCCACCAAAAACCCTAACCCCTTTGGAGAGGCAAGTACATCTTGCACCCCATAAGGGATTTCATGCATCCCCATTTATTTTTAATCCATGTTGTTCCTATCCTCTTTCTCTACAAGTTTAGGTCTTGAATTTTTTGATTTCTATGGATGGCTGTGTGTAGATCTAGGTTTTATGTTTTGGATTTTATAGATTTTTATGGTTTTGATCTATCAAACTTTGTTGTTTTCAAAAACAAGTTGTTCCATGTTGTAGAGAATTCAATTCTAGTCAATTTTGACCTTTATTTCGCCCAATTTCGAGTCCGGTAGCCCTAGTTATGGCCATTGAAAGTTTTTGAAACTCCATGGCCGAAGCTTGCTAGTGCAGCAGAATGCATGTTATGTGCCCAAAGACACTATGCGTCCAAAGGCATGTTATGCGTCCAAAGGCATTATGCGCCCAAAGGCATGTTATGCGCCCAAAGGCACTATGCATCCAAAGGCATGTTATGCGCTCAAAGGCACTATGCGCCCAAAGGCATGTTATGCGCCCAAAGGTACTTTGCGCCCAAAGGCATGTTATGCGTCCAAAGGAATTTCTATGCGCCCAAAGGAATTGTTATGCTCCCAAAAGGAATTGTTATGCTCCCAAAAGGAATTGTTGTGCTCCCAAAGGAATTGTTATGCTTCCAAAAGGAATTGTTATGCTCCCAAAGGAATTGTTATGCTCCTAAAGGAATTGCTATGCACCCAAAGGAATTGTTATGCTCCCAAAAGAATTTCTATACGCCCAAAGAAATTGTTATGCTCCCAAAGGAACTGCTATGCTCCCAAAGGGACTGCTATACGCCCACAGTAAATCAGTGAATTCTCCACCTGTGTGCGCATAACAGTCGTTTCAGTCTGTGCATTTTGCTAAATTTGTGCCATCTGTTTATCCCGCACGATTCGTCGAATTCGAGCATTTCGTCTTATCTCGCGCATTTCGCTAGATTGTGCCACTTGATACATGTTAGTGTTTTAATACATATTGTTGTGTGGAGTGTGCCCCGTGTCTTAATTGGCTTGTGGACATCTGTATCCACTACAACAAAAAATCCTTTTAATGACGGCTAAAAAGCGTCATTAATGACAAACCATGACGCTTTTTTCTTCAAAATAAGCGTTATGAAAACGGGTGTTATAAATTTTTTTAAAAGCGTTATAAAAAAAAATCGTCATGGATAGTTCCTATAAAAGCGTTATGAATAGTTAATATATAGTGCACAATTCATGACATTTTTAAAACGTTATGAATAGATAACATGTATATGCTCAATGAACCACATTTATTACACTTTATACTATTCAAATTAGCATATTTATAATGCTCTATACTGCACATTATATATTACATTCCAAAAACTTAACATTATATATCACCATCTTTATTACATTTTTCGAAATAGAGTACATATCAACATCTTCATTACATTCTCAAAATAGAATATCCAAATACATATATACATTTACAACTACCAAAATTGTCCACATCAAAACTTGGCCATATCAAAACTGTCCACAGAACATATAGCAAAATCCTGAAAAAGATAAAAATAAGGTTCAATATACTTTGTAATGTAATATGAAAATTGAAAGAAACGAAGGACTTGTACACATTTTTCAAACTTTAAAAGGAGAAGAGGACTTATCACAATTGTAAGTAATTAATAATTTGATAAGCTTTGTGAAGTCTATACAAATGTGTAGGTATTCTAGATTACTCAAATCAAAATTAGAAACAGAATCTGGCTTGACATATATTTGTATATCAATGTAAAATTTGTACAGGAAAGACAAACAACGCTAGAAGATAAGTACCTTAATATAACCATTAAGGTTGACTAAAATCTGCCTGTCCGTTTTTTCTAAGCTGGTAGTCCATTTTCTCTAAGCTGGTAGTCCATATTCTAGGTTTTGAACACAATTCAATCCAAACTTGTCTAATTTAAAGAAAAATCCTACATGTTCCACCGAAGTCTACCTATCGTATAATTGTGGATTTTCCACCCATGTTAGGACCCATAATAATCTGGAACCAACTCTTCCCACGCACCTAATAGAAGCATAAATTGAAGGGTGAAGATGAGAAAATATCCTGGTATTCTCAGCAGTCATTAAGAAAGAATACTTGGTACTTACAAGAGTACAGTCATTGGGTATAAAATTCACACCGTCTTGAGCCTCAACACAAGGATGCCTACTCCCTTCTAGTATGATGTCTCCCTTATCCTGAAAAGCTAAACTATTAATACCAAAATCCATCACCTAAAATTAGAGTAATTAACATCAGCAAAATCAAATGAACAAGCGAAGAAGAAACCTTACTGAGGGTGTAATATCTGGTCTTACATAAGGAACTGGACAGCTTGTAGCGAAATCAGCAAAGCTCAGCAAGACATCCATCTCAGATAGAATTCCAGTAGAAGCTTCAAATAGCTAAATAACAACAATCCAATAAGACAGTGATACATGCTGTAGAAAAATAATAAAAACTTCAAAGAAACTTGAGTTTATATACCTTAGAAAAACTAGCAGAAGTATCAACAACTCGGACAACGATCTCCTTCTGACAACTTGTGTATTCGCTGAGGACCTTTTGGTATTGATCTCCCAACTTTTTAAGCCTTGAGTTGGTGAACTTCACTCCATCTTTCCGAGTTTCAAGAATAATGAAATGGGTGCTAAGCTTTTTCCTCACTTTTTGTTCTTCTTTCTTTGCGATCCTGAATACGTGTCCAAATTGTGTCCCTTTCTCTAGACACATAACTGTTCTTTGACTGGACACAGAAGAAACAGTACAATAAGAGAACGAAAATTGGTATTAAACCAAAATT
Organism: Iris pallida; assembly: GCA_029216955.1. NCBI lineage: Eukaryota > Viridiplantae > Streptophyta > Magnoliopsida > Asparagales > Iridaceae > Iris > Iris pallida. Next base: position 9,387,012 of record JANAVB010019800.1, on the reverse strand, counting down.
TATACAAATCAGACACATAATTGTTCTAAACTGAAACTGATGCTCGAAAATTGTCTTATATGGTGTTGAACAATGTAAATATATGTAAATTTAATACACTTCCTTTCCGTTCTAATAAGATAGAACAATTCTTATTGTATGCACAAAGCAAATGTGCACTTAGTTATCCAAGCAAAATGGACATTTACATATTATCTTTAGAAAAAAAATTCAGGATGACATAAAGATAAAGCAGTGACATAAGAAACATGTCAGAGATAGGGAAATTCAGTTAAATCCTACTAGAATAGAGTTGTAATAGAACCAGATGGTCACCTGATAAAGTTTTATGACTGGCTGCAAATTAGCTGCTTTCTTCTTCAGATTATGTGTCAAGCGCTCAATATCTGAAATCTTTTTCAGGTGCTGTCTCAGTCCATGGTGAAGTTCTGCATCCTCAACAAATGCTTGGACAAGGTCCAATCTACAAGTTATGTCATCTATATCCAACAAAGGCTGTTTGAGCTACCTGTTGAGTAATCGTTTTCCTATGCCAGCAGTGCAGGTTCTATTCATCAGACCAAACAGACTGAAATTTTTATTAGAATCTGATTTATTCTCCAGAACATTCAAAGCCCTCATTGTAGCAGAATCTAATCTCATGTAACTATCCAGATTGTACTTTTGGATGGTATAATTTCCATATTTTGTTTCTTCAGCAAGCAATTTAACATACGATAACAATGCACCTAGGGAACTCAATGTATGCTCAAAATTTGAAAGCAAATCTCACACTGGTTCAATCGAACCTCTAACAATCCTACCAAGTTCCTGTACCAGATCTCTTGACTTGAACTCAGATTTCTTTCTTTCGGTTAAAAGGACACCACATCTAGCCAGGGCGTTGCAAATAAGTGGGGGATAAGTGAGGGACTCACGTCGAGGACGCGGTAGAGGAAGAGGAGGACGCTGGCGGAGTTGCAGTTCTGGCGGGAGGCGGTCATGAGGAAGACATTGTTGTGCTAGATGAACATGTAGCTGACGTCGCTGCTGTAGACGACAGAGTCATGGGACTCCGGATCTCCCTGCTCCACCCGCCAAAACCTTAAATTCTAATATCTTGAAGGAAAATAGATTCACTTTTTCTGCTCGAGATGTCGAAAAAAGAGTACCTCTTTTTCGATGAGCTTGGTGAAAAACTTCTCGGCCTGGGCGGCGGAGACGTCGCCGCGGTAGTCGCGCCAGACGAGGACGCGGCCCTTGATGTCAAGGAGGAACACTGCCGACACAACGCCAGCCATTGGTCTCCTTTTTCGTCCTCCTCCCCTCGATCCACTCTATTTATGGACTCTTTTGAAAAAAAATTTAGGGTTTCTATGGGTCAGATCTGATCTCCATTTCTATTTGCTTGAGAAGAAAGGAGGAGAAGGAGAGGAGAAGAAAGGGGGAGAAGGAGAAGACCAGAAGGTTTTGGGTGAGAGGCGAGTTTTTTGTTGAAGCGCGGGCTATAGCAAGGATTTTACCAACAATTAAACCTAAAAAATATTACAAGTTTGCCACCGCTCTAAAATATTAATAACGTTTCGTTTTATAAACGTTATAAAAAGTCCAGAATTAGTCCAAACCGTCATAAAAAAAGGTGTTTCAAATTTTGTTAATGCTTAGGTATCAGGCATCATCAATACGCTTTTTCGAGCATTATTAATAGACTTTTTTGTTGTAGTGATCACCGGTACTCAACCCTGAGAGTTATAGACTCGACCATACCAAATACTAGTTTGAGTTTCATACCTTGTCACGAATTGACATTGATTGTTACCTTGACTAAATGATTGATCATGTGTTCCTAGTTGGAAATAAAAGAATGGCTAGTCGTCTTATTGAATTGAATGAGACACGTTCATGTATGAACCATTGCGATCGACTAGCCGATCCCGAATTTTGGCATATGGACACGTGCTGACTCCAACTTCTTTCTACAAAAGCAGCATGTGCACCTTACAGTCAAGGCATGATTATCCCGTGGTTAGGTTTGATTGTTACATTACGCTATGTAAGACCCACAACCTAACCGCACAGACATCGTTGTAGAGTTATGCATATCGTATTCTGTACGGAAGTACTCATTCAGAATGACCATAATCCACGGCATGAGATTTCAATTAACGTAGGGACTATTAAGTTAAATAAAATAATTATTACATGGAGAGAATGGATTCCCAAGTTCTTACATGACAGCCATCTTGAGACAATTACTGTCCCGACATGCCGGCTGATTCCCACGGATACTGCAAATCTGTCACACGGGCAGGGAGTGGTATCTGTTTATATTTTTCTGCATATTGATGACGGGCGTCCCGCTGGGACATGTCTAATTTATGATTGGTGCAATTGAATATTGGATAGACTAGCCTTGCTCGTACATTGTAAGAACTGAGGAATCTCTTATTGCATATTTCTAAGGCAACTCGGAACTTACAGTTAGCTAGCCGTAGTAGTTGTATTGCCGTTTAAATTGATTTGTTTGTGTACTGTACCTACTCTGTTAACTACTGAGATGATCAGAATGTCAGGACATGACGGGTCAACTTCTGTCCTTATTTGGTTGGGAAGTTGGCTTGAAGTGTCGTGATGTTGTATGAATCCCAGTAGCAAGCAGAGACTTATTTATCATATTCTTAACTTTTATCACTGGTTCTAATTCTTTATGTCATGCTTCCTTTATGGTACTTGCTATTTGAGGTCTAACCTCTCTAGTTTTGCATGGCCGGATTTAGAGCTAGCTCCCGATGACTCAGCTTACTTCCACTCCCAAGATGGTCAATACTAGAGGGATGATCGCAGAAGGACACGAGTGGGTTCCTTGTTTCCCTGCTTGTTTTGCTACTTACTTTACTTTTACCGTTTGGCACCGACATGTTAGTCAGACTGTCTTGCACTTACTTTTACATAATTGTAACTAAGTCAGACTGCAGCTGATAACGATTGTGTATACCTTGTTATATCATCTGGCTATGTTTTGTAAAGCCAGATCTCAAGAACATTTTGACTGAGCATTTGGGACGTCGTACTGCTTATTCTTACATGTTCTCTACTTACTACATTTCATTGAATGATCGGAACAATAGAGGTTGAGCAAACCTAGTGAGACTTGTATGTAGTATGCACCCCCTTGTCTTGTAGACAGCATTTATCGTATTATACGGTATTCATCTACCCGTAATACGTAGCTGGCTGAGTCATTCCCCCGCTCTCCAGTATTCTGGATCTGGAACGTGATATAAAATAAAGCAAAAGAAACAAGCATCTTTTGTCACCTTCATATTAAGAACGATCTTTTAGCATTCCTAGCTACAACAACCTTTGATACAATAATTTTTGACGGTACAATGCAAATACGTCACATTTGTGCGACCAACTTAATTGCATCAAATTCTACACTCAAAAATGCCGTACGTGTGTTTCAATGCAAATGGTTTGAGTCGAGGTGGTCCGATTTGTTGGGACAACCCTTGATCGACAAGTTTTTATATAAAATTATAATTCTAGGAGGCCTACTTTGGCTAATGATTTAATCTATTTATAGCTCGAATAACCTACAAAATTTTAGAGAATTAAATTAGAGTTGTAGGAGATCATATATAATTGTTTTGTGATTTCCTTGAACGAGTGTAGATATCTGCTCGCACGAACTTTCTGAAAACTCACGCATATTTGTGCAACAGTCTTCTTTGTGCACAACCTTCTATTGGCGGTTAACGAGCAGGCTCGTCAACAGCACTGGGGATTCTGGGTGCTCGTGGGGTATTGGCGAAAAGTCCTGGATTGAAAACGAGGTGGTTTGGAATCTGTGGACGTTTTGTGAAGGGATAGAGAGTCTTAATTTGTGGGCATTTTTTTAAAGGGAATAGAGAGGTTGTTGATAGAGTCAAGGATCCGTAGAATTTTATTTGAACCTTATAAGTCTTAGGATTTCATATTAAGTCTTAGGATTTTCTACTAAGTCTTAGCATTTTTCTATTGGTTTTGAGTAGTATTGAATGAGATTGAGAGAATCTTTGACTTAATTCCTTAATTGAAAACACTAGAGGCCTTTGTTAATTGATTCGTTAATTGAAAATAAATATAGCCTTAATTAATTAAGAGAATCTCCACTTGAGCTTAGTATACATAAAGAAGGCCAATGAATTTATATATTACTTATTCATAGGTTAGTTTAGTATTATAGTATACATAATAAATGTACGTATACATTTTTAATTACTTATTCATAACTTTTAAATTATTTATTCATAAGTTTGACATTTTTGGATTTATTTTAATTATTTATCCATAAGTTAGTTTAGTATACATAAGACATATACATATAAAACAAATTGGAGGCCTACGAATTCGGGAGGCCTAGTGCGGTCGCATCCATTGCACTCCCTCAAAACCGGTCCTGAATGTATAACATACAGCCCTTACCTTACCAATATAAGTTCACAACTCTAGGTTGTTTTGATTATTCACAACGAACTCTACCATATACATATCCAGTACAATATCTCTACAATTATAATGCGACAAACGGCTCAAAAAATAAATCATCTAATCCGTATTTATATTCTTCATTAATTAATAAAATATTTTTAAATATAAATTTTTTATTGCGTACGTATTTTTTCACGTAGTTAACAACAAAAATAAAAATTCTAAAATTCTTCTAATCACCTAAACATATAAAAAAATTCTAAAATAGTATATTCGAATTATATTTAAACTAAGTACATGATATTATCTAACTAAACATATATACAAAATTTTAAAAACATATTTATAACAAATCCTAATTAAAATATATTCAAATTATATTTGACATTTTAATATAATTTAAACTCTTATCTAAGTTTTAATAATATTATATAACTTTTTTTTTACATGTGAACATGACTAGTATTCTTAAAGGCAGACTGGTGGATTCAGCAGCCAGCTTTCCTACGTGTGATATGAAAGAGACTAGTTATTTTTTTTGCAAGCTAATCTTTGTAGAAGAAGAGTTCGACAATTTTGTACTTGTATGCTGACATTGATGACAATTTGTTGGTGCAAATGCTACAGTTATAAATAGAAATAGAACAATCAAGTCAACTTTGTGTATCTAATTTCTCTAATATTCTTTGTTACTTTTGCATTCTTTATACAAATTCTTGGTTGTCACAGAGTTGTCTCCTTTTCCGAAGAATTCGAGCTCGCCATTTGTCTGTTGTTAGTCTCGTCACTCTTATCAATCTTATTATAGAACAGATCTGATTAAGAAAATATTGTGACAGAGTTATTCAGCTGGAGAAGAAGGTCGATACATAAGTGATTGAGGCCACCTTATTTTCAGACATTCACACTAAACTATTATCTTCAATATAGTGGAAGTGGAGTTTACACTATGAATACATTTGGTCAATATATATTTATAAAAATACTACAGAATATGAAATGAGATTCCTAATCCTAATTAGAATTGAAAATTACAGTTCAAAAAGACGAAAAAAATCTGAAAGGAAAAGAAAAAAAAAATCCAAGTAGATCAGGACTCAGAAAATTAGAAACTCCGGAAAAAAAATATATTTGAAATATGTCGAGGTACAAATATTCGAAAAATCTTGAAAGAAAATAAAAATATATTAGAGTTGAAAAAGACGAAAAAACTTGAAAGAAAATATCTAAAGTGATCTAAGCTATTCAAATAGTGAAAAAAAAATTGGAAGAAATAAAAAAGTAGGACTTCCTATTAAAAATAATCTTGGAATGGAACTGTAAGAAATCGAGAAAACAATATAGAAAAAATCATAAAAGATATAAATAACAAATAAAAATAGGCATGAAGTAGCCGTTGAAGATGGCGAACGGATGTCGCAAAGAAGATGAAACAATTAACTCTAAAAATATTGCACGAGAGTGTCGAACTACAAACTAAATAACGAAGGGAATGACACACTCCGAAAGTCTATGTGGTGAATGTTAGTCCCGGGGCTTGATCAAAGATGGAAAATCAGATGCAATCGAGATCTGAGATGTCCCACAAAACTTTGCAGAGATCAAACTCAAGATCTACGATGGTACAAAAAATTAAATAGCCAAATTACAATCTGAAGGAGGGAAAAAGAGAAGAGAAGATCTCTCGTTCTCCTTGCAAACGTGTTGCAATTGGGACAGAACGAGTTACAATAAAACTAGAGAGAGATGAGAAGAAGAACAATGCTAGGGTGTCAAAACACCGTTGCTCAAAGCAAGATTCGCCCCACACGATCTGCTTCCAGGAACCAGCAAGTTGAAAAACTTGTGGAACGCTCGAAGTCACCTCTGTTCAGACTCCTCGGATGGACTTGCAATGGCGGCAGCAACTCTCTCTCTCTCTTTCTCCTTTTCTGACTTGTAATTTTCGTAGTACTCACAAAGGAGGCCAAAAGAGAGTATTTATAGAGAGATGATGGAAACCCTAGCCGCCTCTTCAGTTATGGAAAGATTGAATCAAATCCCAAAAGATAGCAACGAGATTTAATTCAAATCCCACGAAATTAATTCAAATCCCAGGATCTGAATTAATTCAAATCCCACAAAGATAGGATCTGATTTAATCGCATTGATTCAGCCTTTCTATAACTGATTTGTAATCTGCACAGTCAGCGGATCCCTTCATGCGGCAGCAACAGCAGCCTGGCCGCATGAGCCTAATGGCCGTATGGACCGCATGAGCCGCATGGACCGCATGAGCCGCATGGACCGCATGGACCGCATGTGCCGTATGAGCCGCATGTGCCGCATGTGCCGCATGTGCCGCATGAGCCGCATGAGCCGCATGGCCGCATGAGCCGCATGGCCGCATGGTCGCATGGCCGCATGGCCGCATGGCCGCATGAGCCGCATGAGGCCGCATATGAGCCGCATGCCGCATAAGACCGCATGGCCGCATATGAGCCGCATAAAGACCGCATGACTGCAGACGTGCTAAGTGCAAAGTGCGCCAACAAAATGCCACATTATGCCTCATGAGCCCATGAGCCCGAGTCCGAGTTCGAGTCGCTAAGCCCCTTTGGGGCTTAGCTCCAAATAGAATTAATCCAAGAGAATGACAAAAGCATTAATGCTTAATCCTTGGAGCCTTATTCTTACCTCCTTGTAAAATCACCCACATGGTTCCCTCCTTAGGGTCACCACCCCATGTGCATCTCTCAACAATACACCCAAGTATATATGTTGAGATAACTCATGGTGCATTTTCGATGTGGGACTAAAATTTACAAGGCATGTTGAGAGCAAGCTCTCTCCATGTAAAGAAAGCACCAACAATCCCCCACATATCACAACATATATATGTGTCCAGGGTTGAGCGTTCCCCACAGTAACTGTCCATTTTGCATTAGGATAGATGTCGCTGACGACTTGAATCTTCCCGCATGGGTTAAATAACAATGTGATACAAGAATGGACTACGCCTTGAATTCTGCACCACAATTGTAATTCTTCCCACTCACAAAGTGTAGTTACGTGTGCTTCTGGCTGCACATTAAAGGCCCTGTGCCAGCTTGGTTTCAGTGTATAATTTTGGGCGTCTACAAGTTTACCCTCAAGAGACGGCCTGATATCTCTTTCCATATACTATAGGTGAGTTCTTTATTAAAGAGATATGGCATGAAGCCTTGCGCTTCCTTGCGGTGCTACGCCGCTATGACATGGCCTGAAGCCGAGGCATTACCCCTACCTGGGAACCTCATCGTAGTGTCATACTACTGTAGCATGAGATCACAAGCCTCTTTGTAGTGCCAAACTACCCAGCATGAAGCCTAAGGCTTCCTTGCGGTGTTACGCCGCAACGACATGGCTTGCAATGCCGAGGCTTTACCCCTACCTGGGTACCTCATAGTGGTGTCGTGCCACTATAACATGGGGCCATCCTCCCCTTTGTAGTGCTATCTACAACTCTTTAATTACGTCATACAGCATTAGGCTACCTGCCTATTTGCGGTGCTACGCCGCTGTGACTTGGCTTGCAAAGCCGAGGCATTACCCCTACCTGGGAACCACATGGTGGAGTCACCCCACTGTAGCATAGAGTTTCACTCCTTGTAGTGCTGCTCTACCGTGCTTCCTATAAAGCACACCAGGCATTCACTCTGCCTGAGAACTCATTAAGGCGTTTAAGCCAACCTTCCACAGGATCAATTTTTTCTGCAGAAAAAATACATAGTAGACAACAGTGGTTATGGGTCCGTATCCCTTCTATGTTCCAGAGAATAAGTACCCACTGCTACCTGATAGTTTCCTGGTCAGTGATCCTCCTTTGAACCAAAAGTTAGATGCCTAGTAGATTTCTCTTTGAACTAATAGCATAAAACTTTATGGTAGGATTACAAAGACACACTATCAGAATGCCTTCAAGCCCATTTTACAAGCTGTGTCATCGACCAACTGGCGCTTGAGGCCCTTTGTGAACGGATCTGCCAGGTTCTCCTGACTCCGAACATCAACCACTGCAATTACACATCTTTTGATAAGATCGTGTACTGCCATGTGCTTCAACCGCACAGTCCTCTTCTTCCCGTTGAAGAGGTCATTTGATGCCACCACCGCAGTCGCCTGGTTATCACAGTATATCGGTATCGCCGGTATCTAAGCTCCAACTACTGGAAGATCATACATGAGCTCCCGAAGCCATTCTGCTTCATCTGCTGCAGTTTCGAGTGCATAAAATTCAGATTCCATGGAGGAACGAGAGAGTATTGTCTGCTTCTTCGACTTCCACGATATAGCAGCTCCGCCCAAGGAAAAGACATATCCACCTGTGGATCTCTCGCTTTCTACTTCTGAACACCAGCTAGCATCACTGAAGCCTTCCACTACTATCGGATACCCGTTGTAGTGCAGTGCATATGTCTGAGTCTTCTTGAGATATCTCATAACCCGTTTCACAGCTTTCCAGTGCTCAATGCCTGGATTGCTCGTGAAACGACTCAGCATTCCCACGTCGAAAGCTATGTCAGGCCTTGTGGCAGTAGTAGCATACATCAAACTTCCGATTGCACTTGCATACTCCAGCTGCCTGACGCTTTCCCTCGAGTTTGGCTTCAGCTTCTGATCACACCTGTATGGCGTATCGATCCCTGGAAGATCCTTATACCCATATCGTGTGAGCATCTTCTCAATGTAGTGAGATTGTGACAGCGCTACTCCAGTGTCTGTCCGGATGATCTTTATTCCCAAGATGACATCTGCATCCCCCAAGTCCTTCATACTGAACTTGGTTGAGAGGAACTTCTTTGTCTCTGTGACACATCCTATATCCGTACCTAGGATTAGCATGTCGTCCACGTACAGACAAACGACGACTCCCCGTCCATCAGCGAACTTTGTGTAAACACATTTGTCCGTCTCGCTGACTCGGTAGCCGTTTGACCTAATAACTTTGTCAAACTTCTCATGCCACATCTTGGGAGCTTGCTTCAAACCATATAATAATTTCACCAACTTGCAGACTTTGTCTTCAAGACCTTTGACGACAAATCCATCTGGCTGTTGCATGTAAATCTCTTCGGTCAGCTCCCCATTCAGGAATGCTGTCTTTACATCCATCTGATGTATCACCAACTTATGTATAGCTGCTAGAGCGATTAACATCCTGATGGTGGTCATCCGAGCTACTGGAGCGTACGTGTCAAAGTAGTCTATCCCCTGTTTCTAAGAAAATCCCTTGGCGACCAGCCTGGCCTTGAACTTGTCAATAGTTCCATCTGTCTTTATCTTCTTCTTGAAGATCCATTTACATCCAATAGGCTTTTCTCCTTCAGGTAGATCTACCAACACCCATGTGTTATTGGAGGTGATAGAGTCAAACTCGTCATTCACTGCCTCCTTCCAGAAGATAGCATCTCTGGTCATCATCGCCTCATCATAGGTAAGTGGATCTGCTTCCACATGATAGGTGACAAAGTCATCTCCGAAATCTTTCGGTCTTCTCGCTCGCTTAGCTGACGGCTCTGCGAGTTCTGGTACAAGAGTTGTTTCATCAACAACAACTTCTTCTTGGACTACTGGCTCGTATGAGATTTCAGTTTCATTTGCACCTACATCATTTTCCGGAATGTCCGAAAGAACAATATTTTTGTCTTTTGCAAACTTGTCTTCAAAGTATTCAGCATCGCGAGATTCGATGATATGATTTGATTCAATATTAAGAAATCTCCGAGCATCACTCTTCTCGGCATACCCCAAGAAGATCGCCTTCGTAGTCCTTGTCCCCAGCTTCTGAATCTTCAGATCTGGAAGCTTCACATACGCCAGACACCCCCACACTCGAATGACATTCAAGTTTGGTCTGACTTTGAACCAGAGTTCATGAGGAGTTACGTCCTAAGTTGCATATGGCACTCTATTCAGAATGAAAGTGGCCGTTAATGCAGCTTCTCCCCAGTAGCATTTTGGAAGACCTGCAGTGAGTAACATAGAATTCATCATTTCTGTTAATGTTCTGTTCTTCCTCTCCGCTACTCCATTGGATTGAGGAGAATATGGAGCAGTAGTCTCGCATATGATTCCATGTTCTTTGCAGAACGATGCAAATTCATGAGACCTGTACTCCCCACCTCGATCACTTCTTAACCTCTTGAGTTGTTGTCCAGTCTGCCGTTCAGCTTCGGCCCTGAACTCTCTGAACTTCTCGAAAGCTTCGTCTTTGGACTTGAGCAAGTAGACGAACGCGTATTTTGAGAAGTCGTCGATGAAGGTTATGAAATACTTCATCCCGGCCTTCGTGGAGAAATGTTTGAAGTCACAGATATCGGAGTGCACCAACTCCAGAAGATCTGTGCTTCGATTGACCCGATGAAAGGGTTTCCTTGTGATCTTCGTCTGAGCACACACTTCACACTTCTCCACCTTACCCCCACATTTGGAGATAATTCCTAGACTAGACATTTTGTTAATTCTTTTACAATGAACATATCCTAGTCTATTATGCCACAACTCAAGAGAATAATCAGAAAATGCAACTGCATTTATGTCTTCAAACTGGTTAACAAGCTAAATTTTAAACATTCCTTCGGTTTGATAAGCCTTTCCGAAGTATGTTCCTTTCTTGGATATCACCATCTGACCAGCATTGATGTCCATCCTCAAGCCTGCGTTGCAGAGCAGGCTCCCAGAGATCAGGTTCTTGGCAATCGCCGGAACATGCTTCACACCTTGAAGCGTCAGAGTGTTCCCAGAAGTGAGTTTCAGTTCCACGGTCCCGATCCCCATAACTTCAGCTTGGGCCTGGTTCACCATGACAACCTTCTCAGAAATCGGCTGGTACGTGACGAACCATTTCTTGCCTGAACAGACATGGCAAGTCGCTCCAGTGTCTATCCACCAGTCAGAGTCAACCCCCACAGTTGTGAACTGTCCGATCACAGCAACAATGTTAGAAACCAATGAAACCTTATTAGGCTCACCTTTCTCTGATTGTTTAGGCTTAGATCTGCATTCACTCTTGTAGTGGCCTTTCTTGCCACAATTGTAACAAGTCACGTGGGACTTGGTCTTCTGTTGCTTGAAAGAAGGACCCTTCACTTTTAGATTAGTGAAGTCCTTCTTCTTGGGATGAGAAGCCGCCTGCTTCCCCTTGGGATCTCTCGTCTGCACAAGATTGGCTTTAGCCAACTGTTTGGACAGAGTGTCCACCTTCTGTTGGGAACGCATCTCGTCCTCAACATGGATCTCTTGAAGTAGATCTTCCAAGCTAATGTCTAGCTTCTTCCTGTGCATCCTTGCATAGAAGGTACTCCACCCAGCAGAAAGTTTTGAGACGATCCCTCCGACGACAAACTTGTCGGAAAGGGGCATCTCTTCGTCTTCCAGTTTCTGACGCAGCTTCAGAAATTCCTTCACCTGTGGCAACATGGACTTTTCATCCTCAAAGAGCAATTTGTGATATTTTTCAACCACAAACATCTTGCTCTTGTTCCTGTCTTCTTCATACAAACTTTCTACAGACTCCCATATGTCTCTGGCAAGTTCCTTCTTTGAATAGGATTCTGCCAGGGAATCCTCCATAGCATTCAGGATGAGAAGCCTGCAGATGCTATTTTTCCTTCTCCACTTGGCCTGGAGTTTGGTAGCCGCGTTGATGGCGACAGTAGATCCAGTGTCTGGAACAGAGGGTTCTTCCTCCAACAGAACATGATCAACATCTTTTAGTTGAAGAGTTAGGTACACCTTTCTCTTCCAGACTTGATAGTGCTCTCCATCAAACTTTTTCAACATGCAGAAGTCCGATTGGAGGAGCGAAGCATTAATGTTTTCCATCTACACGAATCTTGCTTTGAGATTGTTAGTCCCGGAGCTTGATCAAAGATGGAAAATCAGATGCAATCGAGATCTGAGATGTCCCACAAAACTTTGCAGAGATCAAACTCAAGATCTACGATGGTACAAAAAATCAAATAGCCAAATTACAATCTGAAGGAGGGAAAAAGAGAAGAGAAGATCTCTCGTTCTTCCTTGCAAACGTGTTGCAATTGGGACAGAACGAGTTACAATAAAACTAGAGAGAGATGAGAAGAAGAACAATGCTGGGGTGTCAAAACACCATTTTTTAAAGCAAGATTCGTCCCACACGATCTGCTTCCAGGAACCAGCAAGTTGAAGAACTTGTGGAACGCTCGAAGTCACCTCTGTTCAGACTCCTCGGATGGACTTGCAATGGCGGCAGCAACTCTCTCTCTCTCTTTCTCCTTTTCTGACTTGTAATTTTTGTAGTACTCACAAAGGAGGCCAGAAGAGAGTATTTATAGAGAGAGGGTGGAAACCCTAGCCGCCTCTTCAGTTATGGAAAGATTGAATCAAATCCCAAAAGATAGCAACGAGATTTAATTCAAATCCCACGAAATTAATTCAAATCCCACAAAGATAGGATCTGAATTAATTCAAATCCCACAAAGATAGGATCTGATTTAATCGCATTGATTCAGCCTTTCTATAACTGATTTGTAATCTGCACAGTCAGCGGATCCCTTCATGCGGCAGCAGCAGCAGCCTGGCCGCATGAGCCTAATGGCCGCATGGACCGCATGAGCCGCATGGACCGCATGAGCCGCATGTGCCGCATGTGCCGCATGAGCCGCATGTGCCGCATGTGCCGCATGAGCCGCATGGACCGCATGGCCGCATGAGGCGCATGAGGCACATGGTCGCAAAGTGCGCCAACAAAACGCCACATTTCGCCTCATGAGCCCGAGTCCGAGTCCGAGTCGCTAAGCCCCTTTGGGGCTTAGCACCAAATGGAATTAATCCAAGAGAATGACAAAAGCATTAATGCTTAATCCTTGGAGCCTTATTCTTACCTCCTTGTAAAATCACCCACATGCTTTCCTCCTTAGGGTCACCACCCCATGTGCATCTCTCAACAACACACCCAAGTATATATGTTGAGATAACTCATGGTGCATTTCCGATGTGGGACTAAAATTTACAAGGCATGTTGAGAGCAAGCTCTCTCCATGTAAAGAAAGCACCAACAGTGAACGGTGTCAAAGATGACGCACGGAGAAAAACCAATGGCCAAAAAAGTCATTATGTACGGGTAAAAGAAGAGATGAAAAACATAAGAAGATAACCTAGGGCTACATGTTTCAAAGTGGAGGCTACATTGTGGACTAGAACAAGTGATATAAAATTTATTACGACTCTTGATCAATATTTATAGAAAATATTGAACAGATAAAATAGCATCACTAGGCCTAAGTAGATGTAAAAAATACATCAAATAATAAATACATAAAAATAATATTTAACCTATACTATGTAACAAATAGTACAAAAGAACTACTATGTAAAGAAATCTAGACGAAATATGATGAACATACTTTGAGTTGTAAGTTCTCTGTAGTCAAATTAAGATACCAAAATAATAATTCGCCAGAAAGAAACGAAAGGAAAATATGGTTGATTAATTCCTGAACTTTCTAGCATGACATACTATAACATAATGATGAGGGTTTGAGACTAGCAGAGTTTAAATGCCCAATCGAATTCTTCCCAATTTTAAATTCAGTGGAGAAAGAGAAAACAAATACAAATGTGCAGCTTTCCTAGCGAAAGTCAGGAATCCAAACTTCTAAAGTATGCAAGCTAACTAATTTTAGGATTTGAAGAGATGGATTGTCCATCAAAGTTAGGCAGGCTAGCTGACATTTCAATCAAACCCTTGGTCTTGACATCAAGTCATAGATAGTTTAGTTCATAAAGGAATCCCAAGAATTTGAGGACGACAAGACATTAAAACTATCGACAAGTGTTTTAAAAAGGGGAACGGTCCCGCCAGTTGAAATGGTCAATCCGACTAGTTTAATATAGACAAGTAATTGTTTCTTGGACTAATTTAATACAGACTCACTATTGTTTTTTTTAAATTTTTGATTAACCATCTGGCCGGTCAAATCATGGATTAACTGTCAAATCCAGTTTATTTTGGACCGACTTGACCCTTGCTTTTGACTTTTGTTTGAACTTTATATGTAATCAAAGTTAATATGTTTGTTTCCTAACCAATTGTCAATAGTATACATGTACTTGTGTACTATGTAATATAGTCGATGTAAGATTGTAAATCTATATAATTGGCTCAATCCAGATTAATCCATTTGTTAGGCCAGTTTGACCCAATCCAGTATTCTAATCGGATCGATCTCTGGTTTGATTTGTAGAACACTGCTATGGACCCATATTTCGAAACTAATTATGTCTTCGCCATGCAATTTTTTTATTAATTGATTTATAAATATATTTCTTGTATGCACATTTTGGTAAGACATTTTATTTAAATTGTTTGAAAATGTTGGCAGAAAGTTAAGTTATTAAATCATGTACTAAAGACCATTTTGAATTAGAATTATATTACCTTCGGAACACCATTTGATGTTAAACGCGATGGATGAAAGAAAGGTTTCTTATTTTAGATAAACATATTTTTTTTTTCAAACGTCTCACTTATTTGGATATCAAATCAACGTTTTCGAAACCAACCACTCTTTTTCCGCCTCACCCTCCCACCCATCCCTCCTTCTCTAGTCTTTTCCATCCTTCGTAGACTTCCTCCTTGATAATATGAATTCGACTTGGATTTCAGATTTGCTTATCATGGTTATATAAAAATTTTTATTTGGTTGAGGTCGGATTTTCAACATGAATTTGGCCACAAGATCAAACTATTTCCCATAGGAGAAATGACATTCCCACATCCACTTCTCCAACCCGAACATTGGGTGGGTTTATTTAATTCTAGTAAATATTTAGTTAACACTAATTAACAACTAAAATAATTTAATAACAAATTAACAATTAATTAATATTTAGTTAACATTTTATTTCATTTCCTAATTAGTGTTAATCGTTAGTATAATAAAATTTATTTATATTAACTTTTACTTAGATTTGTACTTATGTTGTATGGCCACGAATACTATACGACACGATAAATAAGGACAACTAATAGACATAACATATATTTTGGCATGTCCATGGAGTGTTCCATATGTATTTGTTAAGTTTTTGATACGTGACTTACACAACAAGGCACATATTTCCTACATTTTGACTGAGTTTGTTTGGTTTAACTAATTATTAGTAATCAACTAGTAAATAACATAATTAATTATTATTTGAATAAAGATATTTACCTTATTATATAATTAGAATAATTAATTTATTAACTATTTTTTAATTAATATTATTTAATTAATTAATATTAATAATAATAATAATAATAATAATAATAATAATAATAATAATAATAATAATATACTCTTCTATATGCTTGAATGTACAAATCCAAAATTTCTTCTACTTGTGATTTACATTGAAACCATCATTAGAACTACGATCTATTTTCTCCTTTGAAATGAGAGACAACTTCTTGTGCAGCAGCAACACAATAAAAAAAAGGGAATCTTTCTGAATGAAAGTTTGATTTTTTGGGAATCCACTAACATTTCAATCTTTCTTCTCAATCTATTTGTTGCAAGCATTTAGTGAAGATTTTATAAAATAAATTGAGAAGATTAATTGCATGTATCATGATGAAACATTTAATTTCTTACAATAAAAAACATGGCTCTCACACCTTCCATTTATGTGAGTGTGCAACTTACAACAATAAAACAAAAGTATTTAAGAGATCCAATCGATCTAGACACGAACGAAGAAAACGCAAAGATAGCGAGAGAGACAAATTAACCGAACTAATCAACCGGACCAGGTCGGGGTCCATTTGGGGCAAGCCGGGCTGAAATGGGTGGAGACGACCCGGGAGTCGAGCAGGTCGAGGATGGGCGGGAAGGTGACACACCTGGGAACCTTGTACTGGTTAATGGAAGCTCCCCTAGAGATTGCATAGTCCATCAGCTCCTCGAACGTCCCACTCCTCACCACCCTGATCTCCAGCGGCCCGATCGACCCGTCGGCCGCCCTGCTTTGCCGGTACACCGCGTTCATCGCCTCCTCCATCTCCAAGCAGCAACCATCCAGAACGTCCTGGCTCGGCCTGCCGTGTTCCGGATTTCGTAACAACAGTTCCCAGTATATGACATAGTGTCCCGGAATGGCCTTGGTGTCGGCCTGGCTCGTGTACTCGGCCACGCCCGCTCCGTACGGCTCCAGCAGCCCCGACGCCCTCTCGACCGCCTTCTGCAGCTCCGCCTCGTCCGTCTTGTCCGACTCGATGCTGAGCAGCATGTTCTTGCGCCGCACGAACCTGAACTGGGGCGCCGCGTTGTGGAAGCCGGTCACGCGCAGGATGTCCCCGACGCGGTACCGGCTCAGCCCCGCGTACGTCGTGACCACCAGCTCGTACTCCTTGCCGGCCTCGAGGCTCGCGAGGTCGACGAGCTCGGCCCCCGGCGTGCCCTTCGGGTCGTGCGGGATGAACTCGAAGTAGCCCATGTTGGGCATTATTGTGTACGACACCTCCGACGGGTGGCACACCGGACGGAGGTTAAGGCCGAAATAGCACTCGGACGACGCGTACATCGTGCAGGCCATCAGGAGCCCGCCGCTGTAGAATTCGAGAGTGGGAATGTACTGCGCCATCGCGCCGGTGACGATCACGTCCAAGTATTTGGTGTTGGGCCAGATTCTGGTTATGATCCCGGCCCACTCCCCTCCCGAGCACTGGTCGGTGACGAACCGGGCTAGCTCGGGCTCGGGCTTCAGTACATCGACGACGGAGTCGCGAACGGATTGGTCGGTTATTTTGGGGCTGAGGGTGCCTGTGGCAATGTCGCGGACGAGGTCTTTCCAGTTGAGCTGGAGGAAGCGGATCGACCGGCAGAGGCCCGAGGCGAAGACCGCGCCGACACGGAGGACTTGGAGGCGTTGGTAGAGGCCGCAGAGCATCTGGACGTACATGCTCTGGAAAGAGTCCGGGCACAGGATGGCAGCGTTGGGGCTGGTGTAGACGTTGTAGGGATCGTACGGTCGGGTCCGGAACTTGTCGGACTTGTAGTAGCTGGTTAGCACCGGCCGAGCGGTGAGGCCGCCGGGGGTTTTCGTTTCGGATTTGACGAAGAGGAAGTACAGCCCCTTTCCTTTGTCGAGTCCGGGCACATATCTGCAGATATCATCATAGTACCATGTCATGTTGAATGTTACCTCCATTTCACATTACTAATATATATATACACACACGCACACAAAAGTTAAAAAAAAAATTAAAATTTTCTATATTTTGTACAACTTGTAAATTATCACACGTTCTTGGTGCATGCATGCCATGAACAACTTTGACCGTTACGTATGGAACATAAATTCGTTGTCATTAATGTATACTTACAAGTTCATGACCGGCATTAGAAGGCTGTAGAGGAGCTGGCGACGGTCGAGCTCCTCCTCGATCGTCGGCATTAGCTTCCTCTCTCCAGCAGACGTCCCCGAACTAATTAAATCACATGACATCATAAATTTCATCTGGAATTTATAGTTTGTCACAAGAAGTAAGTAATGCTAAAGAATGAAGGTTAATGAGTGCGTACCTAGTAAGGAACTCCGAAATCGGGTGGGCCGACAGAATCGCAGAACGATCGCCGTTAGCGATCCGCTGAATCTCCGGCTGAAGATCCTCATAGGTGACGACGGGAATCTTGGCCTTGAAGTTCTTGCGGTCGGTGGCGCCTCCGAGCTCGTACCGCCGTAGGTACTCGGTCTCCGCATTCCTGCTCAGTATCTCCGCCAACACCTTCTCCTGCACGGCGTCGACGTTCGTCGTCATCTCCTCGATGAACCGCAGCTTCTCCGCGTCCCTATCGCACGCGGCATGCGCCAGCGGGGTTGAGACGGTCGAGTACTCCATCGAACAAGTTTTGTTGAACTCGACTACGTACTATTTATGGGTAGAAGAATATTTTGGATGAGGGGTTTGTGAGACTTGAGGGATATATTTATATGCGATTAGGTTAGGGTTAGGGATGGAGCCATGCATGGCGACGACGATGACGCATGCAAGAGCTAGCTGCTGACAGCGTTAGCCGGTCCCACCGACGCGTCCTGAAAGCCGACACAAATGTAGGAACAAGTTAAAAGTTCGTCCTTACGTGTGGAGTTTAGCCATAGATTTTCACACTCCCTTCCTAATGCCATTGCAACTTGATAGCTAAGCTATAAGGGAGAAATTTAGGGTTTGGTAAGTGTGAGTTCAATATTTAATTTAACTAAAAGGATTGGCTAAATGTGAGTTCAATATTCTTGTGACACAATTCCATCTGTATAAACAATTATGAAGAGGTCGACAGAATATGTGTGTCCATATCTACTTCAAATCTTTGATAATAAAAAAACATAAAAAAACATTGTTTATCATTTCTTGCTCACCTATTAATTCATTTTTTTTAAAAACAAACAAACATTCCATTCAGCTGTTCTCAACATTACAATCAGTCATGTCAAGCAAGACATAGTTATATATACATTCAGGAATGAGATCATGAACTAAGAGAGAATTTGTAGGACTTAGAAACAGAGATTGTGAAGTTAGATCGTGAGCACATTGATTGGCAAGTCTTGGGACAAATGAGAATGAGATTTCCTCAGCTGATTCTAGGAATTTCCTAGCATTGTAGATTGTGTGACGAGCCAACCATATTGTGGGTGCCACACGGGAAGATATGGCATCAATCAAAACTTTGCAGTCACTCTCAATAATGGTATGATTGACTTGCTTCTTTTCAACTAGTAACAAAGAGAGATGTACTACCAGAGCTTCAGCTTCAATAGGTGACCCTCCTTCTTGAGACTTTGATAGCGCACCAATGAATTGTCCCTTTCCATCCCTCAAGATAGCTGCAGCTGCCATCTTTCCATCAATGTATGCCCCATCAAAGTTAATTTTCAGTTTGTTGTCACTTGGAGGATGCCAAGATGAATCACGGACAGTCTTGATTGTCGATGAAGCACATTGTATTTGACTCATGTTGTAGTATTCATATTTTTCCTGCAGGGTACTAGCTTCTTTGATAATCCTGTTGGTGTTGATAGTCTGATTCTCGAAGATGTACTTTGTTTCTAGCCTTCCAAATAGACCACATTAAATAGAAGCAAGATGCCAGAAGATCCCGATCACCCTCCTTGAGTAAACTCGAAATGAAAGAGGATACAGAGCATTGAGGATGGATATGCCTCATGAATGAAGGATTTCCTTGCCAAGAGGTACCTGTTATAGAACAATGGAGGATAAGATGGTCAGTAGATTCTTCACATACCTTGCAGAGCGGGCACAGATCATCAATGTGATTAATCCTTCGATGAATATTGGATTTGGTGGGTAAAGAGTTCGTGAGAACTCTCCAAATGAATATGAGAACTCTTGGGCAGATGTGGTTGTGCGACCACATTACAAGAATAAGGGCTTTTCTTGACGGTGATTCTTCGTCAAGAAATTGGTATCTTGACGGTTGCAGATCCGTCAACTAGGCCGGAGTCAAGAAAAGACCCCCCATTTTCTTGACGGTCGCTGACAGGGCTTTTCTTGACGGTATTTGGCCGTCATATTAAGTAGTTTTTTTGACTGTTTTTAGCCGTCAAGATAGAAGTTTTTAGAAACCGTCAACGTAGGCAAAAACTTTTCTTGACTCCGGCCTAGATGACGGACTTTAGCCGTCAAGAAAAGTATTTATTTTGACGGAAAAAATCCGTAATGAAAAGCAGTAATTCACGACTATTATACAGTATGATATGAATTAAATTTGACGTTTGACAACCGTCAAGAGAAGCTATCCAAAGTACCGTCAAGAGAAGCATGCCAAAATTCTGTCAAGAATTATATAATATCAGTCAACCACACATAATATCAATCCAGAAGCTACACACATCAAATTACTATAAAATTCAAATTTTATATTAACAAACTGTATTGTTCATACATCAAAAACTTCCAACACACATCCCAGCACATGTATTCTTCACTTGTCCAACCACAACATAATCCAACCATAAAGTACACATCCCATATCTGTTATTTCCATACCACTTAAATATCCAAACAACAAACATCCATCACTTGTCACCACAAAACAAAACCCACCAACACTACAAAAATAAAACAAAAAGTAGCAAACCATATCGGAGCACATTCCTAGCCATATCCACAGCATTTCCCTATTCACAGCATGCATGCACCTTCATTTTTCAGCAAGTTCCTGAGAGAACAAGAACACAAAGTATCAACTCAGTATTACAGAATCTGAAGGCTAGCTATATTGAAAAAGTGTAAAAGTTAGAAAGAAATAGCTCACAAAAACTTCTAAGATGCACTAAGATATCCTTATTTGACTGGTGGTTTCCATTCAACAAGCACTTTGATTGCCCAAACAAGAATTTTTTTGAAGCATTGTATATTTAGTTTGACTTAATGAAAAACAATAATTTCTTCCTTACAGACTAGCAACAATACTTGCATAATCCTATAGTTGTTGAGTTTGTGTGGTATCTGGGACCCTTATATCACCTACTTAATCCCGAAGGGCATGAAGTCATTTCTTTGGAAAAAAAAAATCCCTTTGAGCATTCATATTGGAGGCCAGTGACTAAAACTCAGATAAGTTATTTAACAAGTACGAGTGCTCACCTTACTTGCCTCCATGAGGATTGATACCCAACCCAAAAGACCCCCAAATCCCTGATACCACTATACCTGTCACATACTCAACCCAAAAGACCAAAACTGATACATAAACCCAAGACCTAAAGCCTCTGAACTAGTTTAGGATATCAGATATCTACTTTAACATTCAAATCAAAAATCATCCTAACTAACATATCAATATATATACCTTCATATGAAATTAACTATACAACTAATCTATTGATACCTCAAGCTAACACTCTAACATCTAAAGCTAACCCCAAACTCTGGTACAAACTAACATCTAATAAATCTGATACTAACCTCACATCTATGATACACAACTGTTTCTTTGATATGTACAATAGAACCCCAAAGCCAAACTCTGAAACTCAAACCCCTCTCTAGATATCCTAAGTCCAAAACCAATGGCCAACTGCCCTGCATTGCTCCTACTGCTACTGCTACTGCTACTACAAGCTACTGTTGCTGCATTTACTATTACAAATGCTCAAAGAGCCTGCTGCTGCTGCTGCATGCTACTGCTCTGCTAATGCAAACACAGACAATGGCTAAGGCAAGCCAATGCTTGTTGCAACACCAAGGCAAATAATTGCCTTGGCAAGTTGCTGCTGCTTGGGCTACTGTCGCTGCTTGCATTGCTGCTTGCATTGCAATGCAATGCAAGCCCAAATAGGCCTGCAAACTGCCACTCAAAGCCAAGGCAATGGCCGATATAATCCATCATCAAAAACTAACCACTATCATACATTATATAATTTTTCGTGAGCAATTTAAGACTAGAATTTGTTCACTGTGTTGACTTGTAGGCTTTGTTGTCATTTCATTTTGTTATCAGCTATAATCCAACAAGAAAGAAATTATTATAGTCCAAAGAGATCTGTATAAATCATTGAATTCTTTTCCTAATGATTTTGCTGATATAATCCATAATAGAACTTCCAATTAAGGGCAAAAGAGGAAAATTTTATCCAATTCTGTTTTACAATACACTATAGGTAATCTATAACAGAATGCTAAGTACTCAATTCCAATTCATAAACAGGGATTCTTTTGGTCTATTAGCTTGACAGAGATGGAGTAACACTGTGATCGTATTATGAACATAAGAAAAAAAAGACCAAAACTTAAAGAAAATGGAAAAACATGTAAATTGTTTTGAAGCTTGAACTTGAAGAGTTAGCGACTTACAATTGACACTAAAGTTAAAGGATCAAAGGAATGCTAATCTGGCCATTCGCCACCAAATATAAATTTGACACTAAAGTAATCATAAAGGAAAGTTAACCAAATATAAAGTGATTCCAAATCTTGTCATGTACTTACATTTGACAGAAGAATAATACCTGCGTCAATCCACAATTGAACATTCTCTTTACAAATGAGGTATATGGCCAGTCTTGTGCATACTAGTGTCAAATAGGGACTGCCAGGTTAGCCAATGTGCGTTCCTGAAAATTAATCGAGCTATTAAGATGCAAGTGGCATTAAGATGCATATTCATATAAACTTGTAACAAAAAATTATAACAAGATAAAGTGCCCAACTATCCTGAAATAGAACGACCATTGAAATAATCTTTGAACAAATTAATACAAAAACTAAACAACTTAAACATGAAATATCCCATCATTAATCGAGCTATTTCTTATATGAACCAAGCATGTTCATGAGAAGCAAAATGATATTATCTCATTTTTCAGAATCACTCATATCATGAAAATAACTTATGAATTTAAACATTGAACCTATGTATACTCTGTCAATTTTCACATCTTTGCATTCTCTTGCTAATGCTCGATTATCAGAAGAGTGTGGCTAAAATAGTATGAAAAGAATTTGAGGGGTTAGTATAACCACAAGAAAAACACACATTTTGGATCTTGATTGTAATTTATTAGTCAAAAAAGAAAAGTTACTGAAAAGAAGATAACTGTACAGCAACCATTAGGTCCAACTTGGAGACGTCAAATTTTTAATCTTTAATAAATCTAAAACACAAGATACACATGCTAAGCAATCAAAAAATATATATGAGTTACATAAAAGGTAGCAACAAAGTAGATTGTAGAAGCACTTCCCAAAGAGCTGATACAATAGGCCAATAACTATCATAATGAGTCTTTCATGGAAGTGAAACAACAGGAGTTTAAGATAACTCAGGTGAAAGAGGTCAAAAGAACAAAAGAAAAAAAGGGGGATACAACATTTGTACTTTAGCTATCAATAAGAATTTCAAGCTATCTCATGCCAAAACTAGCCCCACAAAATGCAGAAGGGCCAAATTTCAGAAGACTAATTAGCCTCATATTATTTTTCAATATACGGTAGTCCCCTATACAAGGAAAAGAAATTTAACTTCACTAAGTACATCAGTGATTCAACATCCTGTAGGGGGGAATACAACATTTGTACTTTAGCTATCAATAAGAATTTCAAGCTATCTCATGCCAAAACTAGCCCCACAAAATGCAGAAGGGCCAAATTTCAGAAGACTAATTAGCCTCATATTATTTGTTAATGTACGGTAGTCCCCTATACAAGGAAAAGGAATTTAACTTCACTAAGTACATCAGCGATTCAGCATCCTGTAGTTAGTTATATTGTCCATCTATATTAGCACAACAATCAAATGATTTTCTTTTGAAGATGAATCTTGTCGTTACCACCATCTCATCATATCTTGCTTAGTTCTTAAATTTCAATAATTCAATAAGAATTTCAAGCTATATCTCATGCCAAAACTAGTCCCACAAAATGCACAAGGGGCAAATTTCAGAAGAGTATTCCTAATTTAGTAACTCTCGAACTTCAAAGAAGTGGGAGGTTTGGGGGAATGAATATTTGTGATCACCTATCTAAGTGAGCAGTATTGTCTTCCAGATTACTTTAAAATAAGTGAACATTATTGCCTTTCCGACGTCCCTAAATTCCATTTAATTTCCCTTAAATTAAGTGGCCTTCCATATTTCCTTCACAACAAGATTGAACCCAGTATTACTTATAATAAGCCTAATTTGTCCTTGACACAATTTCACCTATAACAAGAACAGTATGCAACAATCTGATTTAAGTTCAAGATCCCCTGTTACCGGCTCCAAGGTCAAAAACATAATCACATTCCATGATCCTAGCCGACCAAAATTTGGAATGAACCCTATGTAGAAGGCCAAAGGTCCCTGAAAATAGCAAATGTTATAATTCTCATAAATGGCTGCATAAGCAAAATATTCTATGATTACCAGATAATATACCTCACATACACACAGTATGATGCATTGTTATAGTTCGTTAACCATATTTTTTCCCCAAATATATGATTAACTCAAGTAAATGAACACAAGAAGAACCATATTTATGTACCCATCTGGTTGATTCAAAATTACGATACAAGTGGAAGAATTTATATAACAATTATAAAAGTCAATAAATAGTGATAACAATTATACGGGTCAAATGAATACTAAAAAGTGGCATTCAACATGAGTAAGGATATCAAAGATGGCAGTATATTCAATATGTCAACACATCTCGCACCTTCAGTCCACATCTATTTGCAATTGTATGTAAAGATTACTAACTGGTTCTGTAGTAAAAGCACAAAATACAATATTCTAAACTGGTTCTGTAAAGATTACTAATTGGTTCTGTAGTAAAAGCACCAAATGCAATATTCTGAACATAAGAAAAGTAGAGCTCAAAGACATTTGGACCATTTAATTTACTCAGCAGAGAAATATATAATTTGTTGATTAATACATTCATAAATGAAAAAGAACATTAGACACAATAAGAAAGGAACACCAATAATATTTTTAGTGTAAGGTGAGGATTATAAGTGCTACTCACTGTTCCCAATTTCCTTAGTGTGTCTGGTGAAATACCGGCCACAATTTGCATAATAGGTTTTTCCAATATGCTGGCCCCAATTTACACAATTTGCACAATAAATTTTTCCAATATGCAAAGATCGAAAAACTCAGCTAACTTTTGGCATGTTCAGAGCTTTAGGTTATGTGCATGCCATCTGAAGCTTAGTGTTGGTCGAAACCGTCCAATATAGGAAAATACCAGTTCTGTAACAACAACAGAGACTTTATCGAAAACTTTTTAGGGGCATATCCTTTGTGATACTAGTAAATTTTAAATACCATATCCAATATTACCGATTCTTTAGCCAAAATTTAGAAGATTTCGGTTTTGCTCAGTGACCGAAGCGAAAATATAGGCAAAAATATTAGACAAGTTAGTAAACTAGACAGAATTCTGAACAGGTTTTATAGTAAAAAATATAAAGATTGTTGGTGCTTTATTTACATGGAGAGAGCTTGCTCTCAACATGCCTTGTAAAATTTTAGTCCCACATTGGAAAAGCACCATGAGTTATCTCAACATATATACTTGGGTGTGTTGTTGAGAGATGCACATGGGATGGTGACCCTAAGGAGGGAACCATGTGGGTAATTTTACTAGGAGGTAAGAATAAGGCTCCGAGGATTAAGCATTAATGCTTTTGTCATTCTCTTGGATTAATTCCACTTGGAGCTAAGCCCCAAAGGGGCTTAGCGACTCGGACTCGGACTCCGGCTCATGGGCTCATGAGGCGTAATGTGGCATTTTGTTGGTGCACTTTGCACTTAGCACGTCAGCAGTCATGCGGTCTTTATGCGGCTCATATGCGGCCATGCGGTCTTATGCGGCATGCGGCTCATATGCGGCCTCATGCGGCCCATGCGGCCATACGGCTCATGCGGTCCATGCGGCTCATGCGGCTCATGCGGTCCATGCGGTCATGCGGCTCATGCGGTCCATGCGGTCCATGCGGCTCATGCGGTCCATGCGGCTCATGCGGCTCATGCGGTCCATGCGGCACATGCGGTCCATGCGGCCCAAGCGGTCCATGCGGCCAGGCTGCTGCTGCTGCTGCCGCATGGAGGGCTACGCTGACTGTGCAGATTTTAAATCGGTTATGGAAAGGGTGAATCAATACGATTAATTCAGATCCTATCTTTGTGGGATTTGAATTAATTTTGTTACTATCTTTGTGGGATTTGAATTAATTCAGTTCCTATCTTTGTGGGATTAGAATTAATTCGTTGCTATCTTTTTGTGATTTGATTCAATCTTTCCATAACTGAAGAGGCGGCTAGGGTTTCCACCCTCTCTCTATAAATACTCTCTTCTGGCCTCCTTTGTGACTACTACAAAAATTACAAGTCAGAAAAGAAGAAAGAGAGAGAGAGTTGCTGCCGCCATTGCAAGTCCATCCGAGGAGTCTGAACAGAGGTGACTTCGAGCGTTCCACAAGTTCTTCAACTTGCTGGTTCCTGGAAGCAGATCGTGTGGGGCGAATCTTGCTTTGAGCTACGGTATTTTGACACCCCATCATTATTCTTCTTCTCATATCTCTCTAGTTTTATTGTAACTCGTTCTGTCCTAATTGCAACAAGTTTGCAAGGAAGAACGAGAGATCTTCTTTTCTCTATTTCCCTACTTCAGATTGTAAGTTGGCTATTTGGCTTTTTGTACCATCGTAGATCTTGAGTTTGATCTCTGCAAAGTTTTGTGGGACATCTCAGATCTCGATTGTATTAGTTTTTTTCATCTTTGATCAAGCCCCGGGACTAACAATCTCAAAGCAAGATCCGTATAGATGGAAAACATTAATGCTTCGCTCCTCCAATCGGACTTCTGCAAGTTGGAAAAGTTCGATGGAGAGCATTATCATGTCTGGAAGAGAAAGGTTTACCTAACTCTCCAACTAAAAGACGTGGATCATGTTCTGTTGGAGGAAGAACCCTCTGTTCCAGACACTGGATCTACTGCCGCAATCAACGCGGCTACCAAACTCCAGGCCAAATGGAGAAGGAAAAATAGCATCTGCAGGCTTCTCATCCTGAATGCTATGGAGGATTCCCTGGCAGAATCCTACTCGAAGAAGGAACTTGCCAGAGACATATGGGAGTCTGTGGAAAATCTGTATGAAGAAGACAAGAATAGGAGCAAAATGTTTGTGGTTGAAAAATATCACAAATTGCTCTTTGAGGACGAAAAGTCCATGTTACCACAGGTGAAAGAATTTCTGAAGCTGCGTCAGAAACTGGAAGACGAAGAGATGCCCCTTCCCGACAAGTTTGTCGTCGGAGGGATCGTCTCAAAACTTCCTGCTGGATGGAGTACCTTCTATGCAAGGATGCACAGAAAGAAGCTAGACATTAGCTTGGGAGATCTACTTCAAGAGATCCATGTTGAGGACGAGATGCGTTCTCAACAGAAGATGGACACTCTGTCCAAACAGTTGGCTAAAGCCAATCTGGTGCAGACGAGGGATCCCAAGGGGAAGCAGGCGGCTTCTCATCCCAAGAAGAAGGACTTCACTAATCTGAAAGTGAAGGGTCCTTCATTCAAGCAACAGAAGACTAAGTCCCACGTGACTTGTTACAATTGTGGCAAGAAAGGCCACTACAAGAGTGAATGCAGATCTAAGCCTAAAAAATCAGAGAAAGGTGAGCCTAATAAGGTTTCATTGGTTTCTAACATTGTTGCTATGATCGGACAGGTCACAACTGTGGGGGTTGACTCTGACTGGTGGATAGATACTGGTGCGACTTGCCATGTCTGTTCTGACAAGGAATGGTTCGTCACGTACCAGCCGATATCTGAGAAGGTTGTCATGGCAAACCAGGCCCAAGCTGAAGTACTGGGGGTTGGGACTGTGGAGCTGAAACTCACTTCTGGGAACACTCTGACGCTTCAAGGTATGAAGCATGTTCCTGCGATTGCCAAGAACCTGATCTCTGGGAGCCTGCTCTGCAACGCAGGCTTGAGGATGGACATCAACGCTGGTCAGATGGTTATGTCCAAGAAGGGAACATACTTCGAGAAGGCTTATCAAACCGAAGGAATGTTTAAAATTCAGCTTGTCAACCAGTTTGATGACATTAATGCAGTTGCATTTTCTGATTATTCTCTTGAGTTGTGGCATAATAGACTAGGACATGTTCATAGTAAAAGAATCAACAAAATGTCTAGTCTAGGACTTATCTCCAAATGTGGGGGTAAGGTGGAGAAGTGTGAAGTGTGTGCTCAGACGAAGATCACAAGGAAACCCTTTCATCGGGTCAATCGAAGCACAGATCTTCTGGAGTTGGTGCACTCCGATATCTGTGACTTCAAACATTTCTCCACGAAGGCCGGGATGAAGTATTTCATAACCTTCATCGACGACTTCTCAAAATACGCGTTCGTCTACTTGCTCAACTCCAAAGACGAA
This sequence comes from Iris pallida, assembly GCA_029216955.1. NCBI lineage: Eukaryota > Viridiplantae > Streptophyta > Magnoliopsida > Asparagales > Iridaceae > Iris > Iris pallida. Next base: position 9,358,618 of record JANAVB010019800.1, on the reverse strand, counting down.
GCTTTCGAGAAGTTCAGAGAGTTCAGGGCCGAAGCTGAACGGCAGACTGGACAACTCAAGAGGCTGAGAAGTGATCGAGGTGGGGAGTACAGGTCTCATGAATTCGCATCGTTCTGCAAAGAACATGAAATCATATGCGAGACTACTGCTCCATATTCTTCTCAATCCAACGGAGTAGCAGAAAGGAAGAACCGAATATTAACTGAAATGATGAATTCCATGCTGCTCACTGCAGGTCTTCCAAAATGTTACTGGGGAGAAGCTGCATTAACGGCCACTTTTATTCTGAATAGAGTGCCATATGCAACTTCGGACGTAACTCCTCATGAACTCTGGTTCAAAGTCAGACCAAACTTGAATATCATTCGAGTGTGGGGGGTGTCTGGCGTATGTGAAGCTTCCAGATCTGAAGATTCAGAAGCTGGGGACAAGGACTACGAAGGCTATCTTCTTGGGGTATGCCGAGAAGAGTGATGCTCGGAGATTTCTTGATATTGAATCAAATCATATTATCGAATCTCGCGATGCTGAATACTTTGAAGACAAGTTCGCAAAAGACAAAAACATTGTTCTTTCGGACATTCCGGAAAATGATGTAGGTGCTAATGAGACTGAAATCTCATACGAGCCAGTAGTCCAAGAGGAAGTTGTTGTTGATGAAACCACTGTTGCACCAGAACTCGCCGAGCCGTCAGCTAAGCGAGCGAGAAGACCGAAAGATTTCGGAGATGACTTTGTCACCTATCATGTGGAAGCAGATCCACTTACCTATGATGAGGCGATGAAGACCAGAGATGCTATCTTCTGGAAGGAGGCAGTGAATGACGAGTTTGACTCTATCACCTCCAATAACACATGGGTGTTGGTAGATCTACCTGAAGGAGAAAAGCCTATTGGATGTAAATGGATCTTCAAGAAGAAGATGAAGGCAGATGGAACTATTGACAAGTTCAATGCCAGGTTGGTCGCCAAGGGATTTTCTCAGAAACAGGGGATAGACTACTTTGACACGTACGCTCCAGTAGCTCGGATGACCACCATCAGGATGTTAATCGCTCTAGCAGCTATACATAAGTTGGTGATACATCAGATGGATGTAAAGACAGCATTCCTGAATGGGGAGCTGACCGAAGAGATTTACATGCAACAGCCAGATGGATTTATCGTCAAAGGTCTTGAAGACAAAGTCTGCAAGTTGGTGAAATCATTATATGGTTTGAAGCAAGCTCCCAAGATGTGGCATGAGAAGTTTGACAAAGTTATTAGGTCAAACGGCTACAGAGTCAGCGAGACGGACAAATGTGTTTACACAAAGTTTGCTGATGGAAGAGGAGTCATCGTTTGTCTATACGTGGACGACATGCTAATCCTAGGTACGGATATAGGCTGTGTCACAGAGACAAAGAAGTTCCTCTCAACCAAGTTCAGTATGAAGAACTTGGGGGATGCAGATGTCATCTTGGGCATAAAGATCATCCGGACAGACACTGGAGTAGCGCTGTCACAATCTAACTATATTGAGAAGATGCTCACACGCTATGGGTATAAGGATCTTCCAGGGATCGATACGCCATACAAGAGTGATCAGAAGCTGAAGCCAAACTCGAGGGAAAACGTCAGGCAGCTGGAGTATTCTAGCGTTATCGGAAGTTTGATGTACGCAACTACTGCCACAAGGCCTGACATAGCTTTCGCTGTGGGAATGCTGAGTCGGTTCACAAGCAACCCAGGGGTTGAGCACTGGAAAGCTGTGAAGCGAGTAATGAGATATCTTAAGAAGACTCAGACATATGCACTGTACTACAACGGATATCCGACAGTAGTGGAAGGCTTCAGTGATGCTAGCTGGTGTTCAGAGGTGGAAAGCGAGAGATCCACAGGTGGATATGTCTTTTCCTTGGGTGGAGCTGCTATATCGTGGAAGTCGAAGAAGCAGACTATACTCTCTCGTTCCTCCATGGAATCTGAATTCTATGCACTTGAAACTGCAGCAGATGAAGCAGAATGGCTTCGGGAGCTCATGTATGATCTTCCAGTGGTTGGAGCTCAGATACCGGCGATACCGATATACTGTGACAACCAGGCGACTGCGGCGGTGGCATCAAATGACCTCTTCAACGGGAAGAAGAGGACTGTACGGTTGAAGCACAGGGCAGTACACGATCTTATCAAAAGAGGTGTAATTGCAGTGGTTGATGTTCGGAGTCAGGAGAACCTGGCAGATCCGTTCACAAAGGGCCTCAAGCGCCAGTTGGTCGATGACACAGCTTGTAAAATGGGCTTGAAGGCATTCTGATAGTATGTCTTTGTAATCCTACCATAAAAGTTTTATGCTATTAGTTCAAAGAGAAATCTACTAGGCATCTAACTTTTGGTTCAAAGGAGGATCACTAACTGGGAAACTATCAGGTAACGGTGGGTACTTGTTCTATGGAACATGGAAGGGATACGGACCCATAACCACTGTTGTCTACTATATATTTTTCTGCGGAAAAACAGATCCTGTGGAAGGTTGGCTTAAACGCCTTAATGAGTTCTCAGACAGAGTGAATGTCTGGTGTGCTTTACAGGAAGCACGGTAGAGCAGCACTACAAGGAGTGAAACTCCATGCTACAGTGGAATGACTCCACCATGAGGTTCCCAGGTAGGGGTAATGCCTCGGCTTTGCAAGCCAAGTCATAGCGGCGTAGCACCGCAAATAGGCAGGTAGCCTAATGCCGTATGACGTAATTAAAGAGTTGTAGATAGCACTACAAAAGAGAGGATGGCCCCATGTTACAGTGGCACGACACCACGATGAGGTACCCAGGTAGGGGTAAAGCCTCGGCATTGCAAGCCATGTCGTTGCGGCGTAACACCGCAAGGAAGCCTTAGGCTTCATGCTGGGTAGTTTGGCACTACAAAGAGGCTTGTGACCTCATGCTACAGTAGTATGACACTACGATGAGGTTCCCAGGTAGGGGTAATGCCTCGGCTTCAGGCCATGTCATAGCAGCGTAGCACCGCAAGGAAGCGCAAGGCTTTATGCCATATCTCTTTAATAAAGAACTCACCTATAGTGTATGAAAAGAGATATCAGGCCGTCTCTTGAGGGTAAACTTGTAGACGCCCAAAATTATACACTGAAACCAGGCTGGCACAGGGCCTTTAATGTGCAGCCAGAAGCACACGTAACTACACTTTGTGAGTGGGAAGAATTACAATTGTGGTGCAGAATTTAAGGCGTAGTCCATTCTTGTATCACATTGTTTTTTTAACCCATGCGGGAAGATTCAAGTCGTCAGCGACATCTATCCTAATGCAAAATGGACAGTTACTGTGGGGAACGCTCAACCCTGGACACATATATATGTTGTGATATGTGGGGGATTGTTGGTGCTTTATTTACATGGAGAGAGCTTGCTCTCAACATGCCTTGTAAAATTTTAGTCCCATATTGGAAAAGTACCATGAGTTATCTCAACATATATACTTGGGTGTGTTGTTGAGAGATGCACATGGGGTGGTGACCCTAAGGAGGGAACCATGTGGGTGATTTTACTAGGAGGTAAGAACAAGGCTCCAAGGATTAAGCATTAATGCTTTTGTCATTCTCTTGGATTAATTCCACTTGGAGCTAAGCCCCAAAGGGGCTTAGCGACTCGGACTCGGACTTGGACTCGGACTCGGGCTCATGGGCTCATGAGGCGTAATGTGGCGTTTTGTTGGCGCACTTTGCACTTAGCACGTCAGCAGTCATGCGGTATTTATGCGGCTCATATGCGGCCATGCGGTCTTATACGGCATGCGGCTCATATGCGGCCTCATGCGGCCCATGCGGCCATGCGGCTCATGCGGTCCATGCGGCTCATGCGGTCCATGCGGCTCATGCGGCTCATGCGGTCCATGCGGTCATGCGGCTCATGCGGTCCATGCGGTCCATGCGGCTCATGCGGTCCATGCGGTTCATGCGGCTCATGCGGTCCATGCGGCACATGCGGTCCATGCAGCCTAAGCGGTCCATGCGGCCAGGCTGCTGCTGCTGCTGCCGCATGGAGGGCTACGCTGACTGTGCAGATTTCAAATCGGTTATGGAAAGGGTGAATTAATACGATTAATTCAGATCCTATCTTTGTGGGATTTGAATTAATTTCGTTACTATCTTTGTGGGATTTGAATTAATTCAGTTCCTATCTTTGTGGGATTAGAATTAATTCATTGCTATCTTTTTGTGATTTGATTCAATCTTTCTATAACTGAAGAGGCGGCTAGGGTTTCCACCCTCTCTCTATAAATACTCTCTTTTGGCCTCCTTTGTGACTACTACAAAAATTACAAGTCAGAAAAGGAGAAAGAGAGAGAGAGAGTTGCTGCCGCCATTGCAAGTCCATCCGAGGAGTCTGAACAGAGGTGACTTCGAGCGTTCCACAAGTTCTTCAACTTGCTGGTTCCTGGAAGCAGATCGTGTGGGGCGAATCTTGCTTTGGGAAACGGTGTTTTGACACCCCAGCATTATTCTTCTTCTCATATCTCTCTAGTTTTATTGTAACTCGTTCTGTCCTAATTGCAACAAGTTTGCAAGGAAGAACGAGAGATCTTCTTTTCTCTATTTCCCTACTTCAGATTGTAAGTTGGCTATTTGGCTTTTTGTACCATCGTAGATCTTGAGTTTGATCTCTGCAAAGTTTTGTGGGACATCTCAGATCTCGATTGCATTAGTTTTTTTCATCTTTGATCAAGCCCCGGGACTAACAAAGATTACTAACAGGTTCTATAGCTATTGAGAAAATGCAATATTCTGAACATGTTAATACCATGCAAGTTGGTGACTTTACCACTACGATTTTCATATGCCCTCAGATCTTAAGCATGAGGCATGATCTACCTGATAATCCACCACCATCGCCCTCACCTTGCCCTTCCGGAGCTCATAGATGGCGCCCAGTCCCGTAAGGCTCAACATCTCCTGGACGAGGGGGGAGGGGGGACGTTCAGGCTCCACAACACGTTGTTGCCGCCGTCGGTGATGATACGCGCAAGCCCCAGCAGCTCGTGGTTGGCCAGGACATACAAAGGAGGGGGAGGCGATGACCACGCCGAACATGCTGTAAGAAATCTATGTTGTAACGATCTCACCGGTGCTCCACCGAGAGACACCCCGGTATTGTCACGACCCGCACCCTAGAGTAAGGGCACGAGACGTGGGTACTTCCAGCCTACACCACAGTATCGGCGGTAGAACGCTGTCCTAGGTCACAACATCTAACAGTTGAAGGTAATAACAGTTATACTCCCCGAATGGGGGTGACATAACAGAAATATAACTCAATCACAGCTAAGGTAGAACATGAATATATAGAATGATAATGGAAGATAAAATATCCAGAACAGATGAAACACAGAGATACAATCCAGAATTCTAAGTGTCTAAAATAATACATATCTCAAAATATCTCAAAATCTAATACAGTGATCCAGAAAAGTAAGACAATCCTAAGCTAATGGAGTGTCGTCTACTGCTAATGGATCCTGCTGCTGGTCCAAGTCCAGGCACTCATCTAGTGTGGCACCGTAGTAAGTAGGGCAGAACGCCTCGGCCTCGTCCTCTGTAATATTTTCAACAGGTCCAGTCAGGACGGGAACGAGCACATATCTCTCAAACAGTTCATAGCAGGTTAGGAGTATGCAATCATGCAATAGAGTAAAATACAGGAAGTGCTGAATGAAAGTACAAGTAAACAGGAGATATTTTGTAACTGAAAGTAAATACAAGATAGTAGAGAATGTAAGTGGCTACGTGATTTAGAGTACAATATGGTTATGTAAACGGCTTGGGGGCACATGAATACAAATAAGGAGGCACATGAATACAGCTACTGGGGATAGTGTTCACATAACCAATTCTACTCACCCCGCCCCAATCAATACACAAGGATCCATTCAAGTTACGTTATAAGCACATGCATACAGCTAAGATACGTAAACTCATGTAATGAGTAGTATATGAGGTACGTGATAAAGCACATGAAAGCACATGAGAACATGTAATAACATGAACTAGTACGAGTACAAGAAGTACCTGATGCACATGATAAAGTACATGAATATGAAATACCCGATGCACCCGTAGAGGGATAACATCTCAGGAAAGGATCCATATAGTACTAATCCGTGAAGATACGTGTCAGCATCATGTAGAGTAATCTAGAGCAAGAATATAGTCCAGACAGGTATGAAAAGATCAGAGAATGTACTCGCCTGCTAACTGAAAGTCCGAGATAAAAGTACTGTCCGAGGAGTGGTATCTGGCTCCTATTTAGAACAGTACAAGTCATAAAAAGTCCAGAATAGTAATAAAATGTACTACAATGCGTTCTACATGAATCTAGGTCAATCTAGACTAAAGTCAACCTTTGGTCAACTCTAGTCAACTACATTAGTCAAACTAGGTCAAGCCTAACCCGAACAAGTCTCACTAAGCCTAACCAGTCTATCCTAGCAAGCACACATCATCACCAAGCCATACTAGTCTACCAACACACAATCATTGGTGAATACATACCATATACTCATAGGCTATATCATAGGGCTACATCCCATAGGCTATGTGCCATAGGCTATAGGCCATACATACTTATCACACATATTATATATGTTAATATAAGTGACATTCACATATATTTATATACCACATTATTATATCAAGCATATAGATAATATTTATGTTTATATATAGGCCATTAATATTTATATTACATATAGAGAAATAGAGAGAGGGATACATGTGTATGTGTGTTCCAACTAACATGTTTGTTTGTGTGAATGAGTGACAGGAAAGTGAAATCAGTGATGTGTGTGTGTGTGTACAACTAACGTGTGTGTGCAATATTTGACAGTAGTTAAGTGTTCCTGTGTGTGGGTTTGTCAATGTGATAGTTTAGTGTTCATAGCTCAGTTTTATGGTAATGTGTGAAATGTGTGAATGAGTGTGTGTGTGAGTATAGCATAATGTGTAATAGGAAAACAGTAGATAGGTGAGTGAATGACAGGGCAATGTAGATAGGTTTCAGGAATTTTAGTGAATAATGTGTGTGTGAACATAATGTGTCAATGTGTGTGTGTGTATCAACATACAAGGCAAAAAGGAAAGGAAATCAGTCCAGGGAATGGGAATTCAGCATATCAAACCTTCATTCAATTCCTAGTTTGCAGTAAACAAGTCTCAAGTTTTTAAATCTCAGTTTTAACTACACATAGCAAGTCGATGTGAATGTAACCCATTCATCCAAACTCAGGTTATTAGATAACCTGTGTCAGTTTCCTATTCTCAAGAATAAGGAAAACAAACAGTGAATGGAATCAGTTCAGGTAAATCAGACAGTGAACTCATTTCAGTTAATGGTGAACCAATTATTAGGCATTCAGTAAATCGAAGAGGGAAACTCAATTCATGGTTGAAAGGAAGGGAATCAATCCCAGTTTCAGTTCATTCATAGTATTCTCAGGTTTTCCATTAACATAAATCACAATCAGTTATCAGTTCATAGATAGGAAAACTGGAATCTCAGGTTCTTAACCAATTCGAAAAGGAAAGGAAATCAATTCAATATGATTTAAGAATCAATCTCAGGTTTTGTTTGAAAATGAAAGGGAATTAATATCCCAGTCTCAGATTTCGAAAACTAACATAGTATCCAAAAATCCTATTCTTAGTATCAGTTAACAGTTTTGAATCCATCACACTAACCAAAATCCTATTTCCAATTCCAAAAGTCTATAATTGAATATAAAAACTTAGCTAGCATGAATTGTAACATGAGGGGATAGTTTACAGTGAAAAAATTATCAAAACAGGGATTGAAATGTTAGGAATTCACTAAGAAATCCCAAGTGTCAGAATGTATCAGTAAAATACAGCAAATTTCCAATTCGAACCCAATAATCACCATCAAAACCTAATCTATTGTGCAAACTGAATCTAACACATATAATACATTATATTTAGGTTCAAAATAGTGAGTTAAAACATAATTACAAGTATTTAAAATGAATTAAACAGAGAACTCGAATACTAGCACACTGAACCACACAGTGCACTACACGTGCACAGGCAATATCGTGTCCGACACGACACGAGAGCTCGTAAAACTCGAGGAGACTCATGTCAGTCATGGACACGACACGTGTGTCAAGTTTCGTGGGCTCAAACGCTGTGTGCACTGAGAAAATGCACACGAGCAGCAGGGAAAAATCCTGCCAGCGCGCGCGCACGCTCGACCGCGTGTCCACGCGCCTGTGTCGACTCAACCCAACACGAAATCATGTTCAGAGCAACAAAAATGCATAAGCGAGGTGAATATCTATTTTCCTATTCAAACAAAATCCACAAAATCAAATGAAATGCCCTTTGAGGCATTTCGTCGAACACGTTCCTATACACGTTGATACGTGTCCGATACGGACACGAAAAGGGCTCAAAATCTAGGGTTAGCCTATCCTACTGTTAGGTTAGGATTAGGGCATCCTAGAAATGAAATTAAACAGAATTTATATAGGTTAGAATAGATTATACCTATTGATGTCAAATCCTCACAAAAGCCCCAATTGGAATGGTTCCTCAATCTACCAAAACTTCCCCAATTTGATCCTACTCTGAAATATTCTTACAAAAACAGAAAGAACAGGAGAATTAGGTCCTAATGCAATTTATTTGGAAGAAAATGGAGTTGAAATGGATTTTCTATGATTTTATAAAGATGGAGACTCACCTCTTCCAAAACTTGCACAAATCCCAATGGAGGCTAGCCCTAAATTCTAGGAGCATATAAATAGGTGGGAGACTATATTGGCCGGCCAAGTGGCTGAATGGGCTAGGGTTTGGGTTCATGTGTGGGCCTATGGGCTATTAAGCCTAAGTCACAAGTCATGACTTGTGAAATCACAAGCCATTTCTAATCAATTCAAATCCTATTTTCCCAAAATAAATTCTAATAGGTTAATTATCACTAATATAATTCAACCTAGGTTTTCATATCCTAATCTCATAGTCATGACCTTGGTTAGCCACTAGGTTAGTCTCCAAAGTCAACATAAGTCAAAGTCAACTAAAACACCAAAATCAATTATACTAAAAATCTCTAAAAATCACTAAAAATCATATAAATTTCAATAAATCTAAATAATACATAATTCCAAATAATTCTCAATATTTCAAAAATGACAAAAATGACCAAAATACCCTCAAGCTAGAAAAGTGGTAGTGACAAATCTACCCTCCTTAAAATAATTTCGTCATCGAAATTAAAGGCGAAACTAAACTGCTGAGAAGGATAGAAAAGTATACCTCAAGGTCCAAAAAGATAGGGGTACCACTCGCGCATCTCATCCTCCCGCTCCCAAGTAGACTCTCCTGGAGAATGATGCCTCCATGCGACGCGTACCAAGGGTATCACCTGGTTCCTCAATACCTTCTCTCGGCGATCCAGAATCTCCACAGGCTGCTCTGGATAACTGAGAGTAGGTCCAACCTCAATCTCCGAATGATCGAGCACATGGCTAGGGTCAGCCACGTACCATCTCAACTGTGATACGTGGAATACGTTGTGAACTCTCACTAGTGCAGGTGGCAAGTCTAGCCTGTATGCCACGTCACCGACTCTTCCGCTGATAACGAAAGGGCCGATGAAGCACGGGCTAAGCTTTCCACCTCCACCAAAACGTATCGTACCACAAGTCGGAGATATCCGCAGAAAAACCATGTCTCCAACCTAATCACAAGCAAGTTCTCAAGTTACTAAAAAATCAAACACGATCAATCAAATAAAACAAACCAAAATACAACCTAATTCTAATCCTATCTCTAAATTTGTACCTCAAACTCCAGCGGCCTTAGGTGGCTATCGGCCCAGTGCCGATGTCTGTCCTGCGCCATGCGAAGTCTGTCCCTGATGAGCTTCACCTTCTCGGCTGCGTCAACAACCATCTCTGGTCCCAGTAAAGCTCGCTCTCCAACATCATCCCAAGATAAGGGTGTACGACACCTACGCCCGTACAGAGCCTCAAACGGTGACATCTCAATGCTGGCCTGATAACTGTTGTTGTAAGCAAACTCCACCAAATGTAGGTGATCCTCCCAGGAACCTCAAAAATCTAGGACGCACATCCGCAGCATATCCTCAAGGGTCTGAATGGTCCTCTCTGACTGTCCGTCCGTCTGGGGGTGGTATGCAGTACTAAACTTGAGCTGAGTGCCCAAACTAGTCTGCAGACTCCTCCAGAAATGGGAAGTAAAGCGACTATCCTGATCTGAGACTATCCTGACAGAAACTCCGTGAATCCTGACTATCTACCTCATATACAACTCCGCGAGCCTCTCTGTAGACGTACCCACCTTGAATGGCAAGAAATGGGCCGATTTGGTCAACCTGTCAACGATGACCCAAATTGCGTCTTTTCCTCCTGGTGTACGCGGCAACCCTGATACAAAATCCATGGTAATATGTTCCTACTTCCACTCTGGAATGGGCAACGGCTGCAATAAACCTCCGGGCCTCTGCCTCTCTGCCTTGACCTGCTGACAGACCAAGCATCTAGCTACAAAGTGGGACACCTTTCGCTTCATCCTGTACCACCAGACATGCTCTCGCAGGTCCCTGTACATCTTGTTGGCACCAGGATGTATAGAGTACTGTGATCTGTGAGCCTCCTGCATGATCTGCTCTCTGAGCTCCCCGCTGGGCACACATAACCGGGAACCGTGCCTCAGGGCACCATCCTCTGCAAGTGAAAACTCGCCATCCTCCAATCCTGCACTGATCTACTCTCGGATACGCCGCAGAGCCACATCCTCGAACTATGTCGCCTTGATCCTGTCCATCAAGTCCGACTATATCTGAAGGCCCCATAATTGCATCTGTACCCCTGGCACAATTACCTCAATCCTAAGGCTTTCCAAGTCTGTAAGCAAATGCCGATCCATAGTCAAACACATGGCTGTCGGATACCTACTCAAGGCATCGACAACCACGTTGGCCTTCCCCGGGTGATACTGAAGTGAGATGTCGAAGTCCTTCATCAACTCAAGCCACCTGCGCTGCCTCATGTTGAGCTCCTTCTGTGTAAACACATACTTCAAGCTCTTGTGATCTGTGAAAATCTCCACCCTCTCGCTATACAGATAGTGCTTCCACAACTTCAAAGCAAAAAATTACCGTCGCCAGCTCCAGGTCATGGGTAGGGTAGTTCTTCTCATGGGGACGTAATTGCCTGGAAGCATAGGCAATCACCTTCCCATGCTGCTGCAAGACACAACCCAGCCCCTTCCCTGAAGCATCACTATAAATAGTGAAACCACCTGATCCTGAAGGCAATGTCAGAATCAGAGCTGTCGTAAGCCGCTTCTTCAACTCATCAAAAGCTGCCTGACACTCCTCTGACCAAACATACTCAGTATCCTTCCGGGTCAACCGTGTCAACGGCTCTGCAACCCGGGAGAAATCCTGCACAAATCTCCTATAGTATCCTGCCAGCCCCAGGAAACTCCTGATCTCTGCCACTGAAGTCGGCGCTGTCTAAGCCTCAACTACTACAATCTTCTTGGGGTCAACTGAGATACCATCTCCAGTCACCACATGCCCCAAGAAGTCCACCTGGTCCAAGAAAAACTCACACTTGGAGAGTTTCCCATAAAGCTGCTCCCTCTTGAGAGTCTCCAGCACTATCCGCAGATGCTCCTCGTGCTCCTCCTCTGTCTTAGAATATACCAAGATATCATTAATGAACACCACCATGAACTTGTCTAAGTACTGGTGGAACACCTTATTCATTAGATTCATAAACACTGCTGGTGCATTGGTTAGCCCAAACGGCATAACCAAAAACTCAAACTGCCCGTACCGCGTCCTGAAAGCGGTCTTGGGAATATCCTCTCTCTTCACCTTCACCTGTTGATAACCCGACCTCAAATCAATCTTGGAGAACACCCGAGCTCCGCTCAACTGATCAAAGAGATCATCGATCCGCGGCAGTGGGTATCTGTTCTTGATTGTCAGTGCCCTGCAGTCGATACACATCCGTACCGACCCATCCTTCTTAGGTACGAAAAGTACCGGTGCACCCCAAGGTGCAGAACTAGATCGGATGAAGCCCTTGTCCTGCAGCTCATCCACCTGCTTCTTCAGCTCCACCAACTCGCTGTTGTTCACTCGATAGACATGCTGGGAGATTGGTTCCGTGCCGAGAACCAAGTCTATCGAGAACTCTACATCTCTGTCCGATGGAAGTCCTGGCAACTCCTCTGGAAATACGTCCATAAACTCTGCGATCAAGGGATGCGGAGCCACCTGCTCCTCAACTGAAGCTCCACAGAAGACTCCGCCGTCCTGCTCTACCTGCCGTCGGGAATACTCAAACTCTAGCTCTCCTCGCGTCCCGAACAAAACTCTACCCCTACGGCAATCAATGCGGGTGTGGTGTCTACTCAGCCAGTCCATACCTAATACTATATCGTAGTTCGGTAATAACATGACGAGTAAACTCACTCCCAACTCTCGGCCTCCTAATAAGACGCTCCGCCCCCTGCAAACATCACTCACGAGGATGACCCCACCCCCGATCGTGATCTTGCATGTCCTAGGCAATGGTTCAGAAACCAAACTGTGTCTAATAGCATACGATACTGACAAAAAGCTATAGGAAGCCCCGAAATCAAAGAGTGCAAATGCTGGAAAGGAATCTAGGAGAACCGAATCTGCTATCAGCTCTCCGATGGCCTCAGCATCCTCAGCTGCCATGACGAAAGCTCGCCCCTGCTGTCCACCTCGTGCCTGCTGCTGGTGCTGCTGGAACCTCTGCTGCTGGGTCTGCAGGGCTGGTCCCCTCTGCTGGCCTGCTGGAGCCTTGGCTCCACCTTCCTGCTGTCCTTGTCCCAAAGCCCCAGGGCAATCTCTTAACTGGTGATCTCCCGCACCACAAAGTAGGCACTTGCCTAGCTTCTTCTTGCACTCATGGATTATGTGCCCCGGCTTCTTGCAGAAGGCACAAATGACTACCTGACGAGGTGCCTGCTGCCCTCTCTGCTGTTGCTGCTGCTGAAAGGGTGCACGACCCTGCTGCTGATACTGCTGATGAGCTGGCCTCTGCTGCTGCTGCTGCTGCTGGAAGTGAGGCCTCTTGGCCTGCCCCTGACTGCTGCTACCACCCTGGAAGTCACGACCCCTCTTCTGCTTCAGCCCTAGGTCGTCTTCCGTCGCCATAGCCCCAGAAAATATCTCAGCATAAGTAGCATTCCGGTCGCTCTTAGTCAGCGACCGAACCTCTCTAATCAAGCCTCGGCGAAACTTCCTCGCCTTCGTCTTCTCAGACAAGTCATCAATAAACCGGGCCAATCTGCAGAACTCCCCGGCATAGTCAGCTACCGTCTGGTTCCCCTGAACCAGAGCCTCGAACTGTGCCTCGATACCTCCCAAGGCCACATCAGGAAAGAACTGCTCCTTAAACAGCTCCTTGAACTGGGCCCAAGTCTGGCCCTCAACTCCTACCCTGGGATCTGCCTGATACCACGCACGGGCCAAATCCTGTATCTGGCTGCCCGCCGCCTCGATCTGGAGTCGAGCTGGTATCTCTGCTAGTCGGAAGATCTCCTCGATATGCTCTATCCAGTCGTCTGCAACATGAATGCCCTCTGTGCCGAAGAACTCCCGAAGGTACATCTTCTGGAAGTCCTGAATGTCCTTCTTCCTCCAACGGGGCTGCTGCTGGGTCTCCTGAGTTGTAATCATCTCGACTGTGGTGCGAACCAGCTGGTATGCCTCATCGATCCCCTGCCTGAAATCTGCAGTCTGCCTCGTCTGCTGCTGCTGGTGGGACTCAAGAATCCTCTCTACGAAGGAGAAGAGATGTGCAGAATCTACCATCCCTGCAGGCGGAGGCTGCTGCGGTGGAAGGATCTCAGAAATCACAACCGGCCTCCTGACTGCTGGAGGTGCTCCTCCAAAAGTGGCAGAAACACCGACTCTTGAGGGCTGCACTGGCCCTGTGGCACTGGGAGCTGGCTGCTAGACATGAGAGGTGGCAGACCCCTCTCCAGCCTCTCCCGTCAAGGGGCGATGCGATCTCGTCTCAACCATCCTGGAGACACAGATCAAACAAGAAACAATTACTGAGAATGAGTCAAAAAATCAAAGGAGGATAGTTTAAAATTCTAAGAAAGACAATAAGCAGCAAAATAGATATACGGAATCTAATAAGGAAATTTTCTAGTGTGATTGAGTACCTTCAAAAATATACTACTTTCTACTGCAGGCTGCAGGGATATTCTAGTTCGAATACCACTACACTTCCAACCTAAACCTGCATGGGCCACCACTAAAAATGTGTCACGACCCGCACCCTAGAGTAAGGGCACGAGACGTGGGTACGTCCAGCCTACACCGCAGTATCGGCGGTAGAACGTTGTCCTAGGTCACAACATCTAACAGTTGAAGGTAATAACAGTTATACTCCCCGAATGGGGGTGACATAACAAAAATATAACTCAATCACAGCTAAGGTAGAACAGGAAAAGATAGAATGATAATGGAAGATAAAATATCCAGAACAGATAAAACACAGAGATACAATCCAGAATTCTAAGTGTCTAAAATAATACATATCTCATAATATCTCAAAATCTAATACAGTGATCCAGAAAAGTAAGACAATCCTAAGCTAATGGAGTGTCGTCTACTGCTAATGGATCCTGCTGCTGGTCCAAGTCCAGGCACTCATCTAGTGTGGCACCGTAGTAAGTAGGACAGAACGCCTCGGCCTCGTCCTCTGTAATATTTTCAATAAGTCCAGTCAGGACGGGAACGAGCACATATCTCTCAAACAGTTCATAGTAGGTTAGGAGTATGAATTCATACAATAGAGTAAAATACATGAAGTGCTGAATGGAAGTACAAGTAAACAGGAGATATTTTGTAACTGAAAGTAAATACATGATAGTAGAGACTGTAAGTGGCTATGTTATTTAGAGTACAATATGGTTATGTAAACGGCTTGGGGGCACATGAATACAAATAAGGAGGCACATGAATACAGCTACTGGGGATAGTGTTCACATAACCAATTCTACTCATCCCGCCCCAATCAATACACAAGGATCCATTCAAGTTACGTTATAAGCACATGAATATAGCTAAGATACGTGAACTCATGTAATGAGTAGTACATGAGGCACATGATAAAGCACATGAAAGCATATGAGAACATGTAATAACATGAACTAGTACGAGTACAAGGAGTACTTGATGCATATGATAAAGTACATGAACATGAAATACCCGATGCACCCGTAGAGGGATAACATCTCAGGAAAGGATCCATATAGTACTAATCTGTGAAGATACGTGTCAGCATCATGTAGAGTAATCTAGAGCAAGAATATAGTCCGGACATGTATGAAAAGATCAAAGAATGTACTTGCCTGCTAACTGAAAGTCCGAGATGAAAGTACTATCCGAGGAGTGATGTCTGGCTCCTATTTAGAACAGTACAAGTCACAATAAGTCCATAATAGTAATAAAATGCACTACAATGCGTTCTACATGAATCTAGGTCAATCTAGACTAAAGTCAACCTTTGGTCAACTCTAGTCAACTACATTAGTCAAACTAGGTCAACTAGGTCAAGCCTAACCCAAACAAGTCTCACTAAGCCTAACCAGTCTATCCTAGCAAGCACACATCATCACCAAGCCATACTAGTCTACCAACACACAATCATTGGTGAATACATACCATATACTCATAGGCTATATCATAGGGCTACATCCTATAGGCTATGTGCCATAGGCTATAGGCCATACATATTTATCACACATATTATATATGTTAATATAAGTAACATTCACATATATTTATATACCACATTATTATATCAAGCATATAGATAATAGTTATGTTTACATATAGGCCATTAATATTTATATTACATATAGAGAAATAGAGAGAGGGATACATGTGTATCTGTGTTCCAACTAACATGTGTGTGTGTATGTGTGAATGTGTGACAGGAAAGTGAAATCAGTGATGTGTGTGTGTGTACAACTAACATGTGTGTGTGCAATATTTGACAGTAGATAAGTGTTCCTGTGTGTGGGTTTGTCAATGTGACAGTTTAGTGTTCATAGCTCAGTTTTATGGTAACGTGTGAAATGTTTGAATGAGTGTGTGTGTGAGTGTAGCATAATGTGTAATAGGAAAACAGTAGATAAATGAGTGAATGTCACGACCCGCACCCTAGAGTTAGGGCACGAGACGTGGGTATGCCCAGCCTACGCCGCAGTGTCGGCGGTAGAACGCTGTCCTAGGTCACAACATCTAGCAATATAGAGCTTAAACAGTTTATACTCCCCGAATGGGGGTGACACGATAAAAGTAGACTCAATCACAACTAAGAAAGAAGAAGCACGATATGATATAAAACTCAAGGAAAAACAGATGATAACATAGCTGATAGATAGATAAATGAAACTTCTGAAATGAAAGGAACATCCCAAGTACATCAGAAGGTCTAAGTGTCTAAGATAATACAAATCCCAGATCCCAAGTATCAATAAGTACAATCGTCCATGAAATACTGAAATGAAAGCATCCTAGTCTAAGGGTGTGTCATCCACAGCTAGTGGCTCCTGCTGCTGGTCCAAGTCTGTACTATCATCTAGAGTAGCCCCATAATAAGTAGGGCAGCCAGCCTCGTCCTCATCCTCTGTAATATTTTAACAGGTCCAGTCAGGACGGAGCGAGTACAAAACATCTCAATAAGTCATAGCAGGAAAGGAAATATAATCATGCCAGAGAATAAAATACAGGAACTGAAGAATAACATAATGTAAGAGAGAGAGACAGTAAGCAAATATCTATGATATATAAAAGAGAGACAGTGCTAGTGATTTAGAGTACATACGAACATATGAATGGCTTAGGACTGATTCATGACTACACTACTTTGGATGTTTATTCACATGACCATTCATACTCCCCCGTACCCCAATCAATACACAAGGATCCAGTCAAGCTACGTTAAGATTCGTGACTAAACTACTATCCCGTATAGGGTGATTCATGAATTGATTTATGAAGGCTCGGTGATCATGAGGGTACATGAGTCACTAGCTGATTCCCGAAGATTCATGATAATAGAAGCATAAGATACGTGATGTAAGTAAAACACACTGGCCAAAAGTATCTGATGCTTCCGAGAAGGATAACATCTCATGAAGGGATCCATATAGTATTAATCCGTGTTCCAACGTGTCAGCATCAAGTAAGATAATCTAAAGCAGGAAATATAATCCTAAACATGATATGAAATGATCAGAGAATGTACTTGCCTGTAACTGGTGAATCTGAGAGAATATAGACTGTCCGAGGAGTGGTGTCTGTCTCCTATAGAACAGTACAAGTCACTATGAGTCTACAATGATAATAAGATGCAATTCAATACATTCTACATGAATCTAGGTCAATCTAGACCAAAGTCAACTCTTGGTCAACTATGGTCAACTCTGGTCAACCCTAGAAGTCAAACTAGGTCAACCAAGTCAATCTAAGTCAAACAAGTCTACACTAGGTCAAACTAGTCTAGCAAGTCTATTCTAGGTCTAGTAAAGCTATACAAGCCCAATCTAGGCCTCTTAGTCAAACTGACTCACATACAGGCCATAGTCTATATCACATATATACCTATACCATTATCACATATGAATGTATATGTATATCCTTATATACATATAGGCATGTGCCTAGCACATGAGCTATCATAGCACATAGGCTAGTATATCCATATGCCCACATATTATATATATATATATATATATATATATATATATATATATATATATATATATATATATATATATAATCACACACCTACATATATATAGAAAACTAATACATATATATCCTATACACCATGTCAATCTATATCTAAACATTACACTATTAATATGTTACATAACCTAATACATAACACATATATTTATGTATATTACATATATGTAGCAAATACACACATTACATTATATATAACATTATATATATACATACATTACCTATTAGCTAGTATTCACATAGAAGAATAGGATATACATATAGGGTGGTAGAAAATATTGAGAGTGAAGAGTGAAAGAGGGAAAGTGTGCATGTGTGTTTGTGTCACTTGCATGAGTGTAGTGAGGAAGTGAACATGTGTGTGTGTGTGTGGACTGTGTCACATGAGAGTGTGTGTAGGCTAGAGTGTTAGGGTGAGGCAAGAGTGAAACATGTGAACAACTCAGTTTTAATGAAAACAAGGGTTTGATCTATGAACCCAGGTTTCTAACACCCAACCAAACTCAGATTTAAAGTTCCAAAAAAAACAGTTAATAGGCTCAGTTATATAGGGACTGTTAAAAGAAAACAGTCCACCACATGTCAATCCCCATTCAATACACAAATCAGATTTTAAAGTACAAAGTAGTCCCTAAATCTCAGGTCATGCTAAACTCAGTTTTCTAATGGGTAAATGACAGTTCAATTTGCTCTTGCTAACACACAAAAATACATTAGAACAACCCTTAATCAAATTTCCAGATTTTGGACTCCAGACACAACAAATCAACCCCCAAATTGCCATATAAGTAGAATATATATAGAAGAACTATTTTAGGCTGTAAACATGCAATTAGGAGTATTACATTGGATAAAAATAGATGCCAAAGTTCATTTTCAAATCTGGAAAAAAAAAACAAAAAATAGGATTTGATACACAGTTTGTAGGAAAAATAGGAATTGAGTTTTAAACATCAAATCTAATCTAAAATACCCAAATCAAGGTTGGTAACATATAAACACAATACACACGTGTCACACAAGTGATTTGTGTCCACAAAAGTGGACACAAACGTGTCCATTCAAACCGAAATACAAAACAGGAAAAATTGAGACACAGAGACTGGACAGTCTCGTGCGGGTGTGCACGCGTGTCGGGCACCCGACACACGCCATCCCAGGCCTCTTGCTCGTGTCCCCACCTAGTCTAGGTCTAGGTGCTTATGTCTAAGTATCTGCATTGTGTCCTCGTGTGTCGTGTCCTAAGTACTAGAGCCGTATCAGTGGCTAAATGCACACTGTGCGCAGAACAGTGCATCCCCGTGCGTGGCCGATATCTCCCCAACCCGACCATACAATCTCGTGAAACTTGGAGAGCGTGATGACAGAAGGTGCCCCAAGCTCCCTACGAAGTTTCGTGTCAGGGCACGCCGTGTCGTGTCCTGTAGGGACCCCGATAGGCAGGGGATCCGCCAGGTCGCGCACGAGCGTGCCAAAACCGTGTGTACGCGTGTCCAAACGATACGACACGTGCACGAATCAATCCCAGTGCATAAGAAATGGATAAACGACACCAAAACACAAATTTCCATTCAAAAATAATTCGAAAATAACACAAAAAGTTCCACTGTGGCATTTCCACAAACATATTGAACAGTGCACTGATACGTGTCCAGTTTGGACACGAAAGGACACGAAAACTTAGAGTTTCCTATTCCTACTGTTAGGTTAGGTCTAGGGCTCCCTAATGATGCAAAAATCTCAGGATTCTATGGTATGGATAGAGAGTTACCTAAGAGTACCCAAAGCCTCAAAAAGCTCCACAAAGAGGTGCTCCTCTTGATGGCCAAACTCCTCCAAATTGATAGAAAACTAAGAACAACCAATTTCAACAGCAAGAAAACAATAATTAGAACCTATTACAATTTGTTTGGATTAAAAAGGAGAAAAAATGGATTTTTTAGGGATTTTTGAACATGGAGTCTCACCTCTTTCTCCTCTTGAAATAAATTTCTAAAAAAGAGGCTAGCCCAAGATTTTAGGAGAGATTATATAGTAGGGGAATCCCTAGGTTGGCTGGACAAAAATGTTAGGGTTAAGGTTTGGGCACTTGACTAATGGGCTTTGGGCTTAGGCATAAATCAATGACTTAGAAATCACAAGTCATGACTTGTGGTCAAAATCCTTCTATTCAAATCTCAATATTCATAATTGGTTTCCCTAACTAGAGTATGATTAACTTAACTTAACCTAGGATCTCATATCTAGTCAAGTCCAACTTAACTAGGGTTAGGTCACAAAGTCAAAGCTAGTCAAAGTCAACCTAGTCAACCCTTATTCAAACAATTCCAAAATAATTTCTAAAAATCCCATAAATTCAAATAAATTCTAATAAATTTAAATTACCCCAAAAATGTCAAAAATACCCTCAAACTAGAAATGTGGTAGTAACAGTGAATGATAGGGCAATGTAGATAGGTTTCAGGAATTTTAGTGAATAATGTATGTGTGAACATAATGTGTCAATGTGTGTGTATCAACATACAAGGCAAAAAGGAAAGGAAATCAGTCCAGGGAATGGGAATTCAGCATATCAAACCTTCATTCAATTCCTAGTTTGCAGTGAACAAGTCTCAGGTTTTTAAATCTCAGTTTTAACTACACATAGCAAGTCGATGTGAATGTAACCCATTCATCCAAACTCAGGTTATTAGATAACCTGTGTCAGTTTCCTATTCTCAGGAATAAGGGAAACAAACAGTGAATGGAATCAGTTCAGGTAAATCAGACAATGAACTCATTTCAGTTAATGGTGAACCAATTCTCAGGCATTCAGTAAATCGAAGAGGGAAACTCAGTTCATGGTTGAAATGAAGGGAATCAATCCCAGTTTCAGTTCATTCATAGCATTCTCAGGTTTTGCATTAACATAAATCACAATCAGTTATCAGTTCATAGATAGGAAAACTGGAATCTCAGGTTCTTAACCAATTCGAAAAGGAAAGGAAATCAATTCAATATGATTTAAGAATCAATCTCAGGTTTTGTTTGAAAATGAAATGGAATTAATATCCCAGTCTCAGATTTTGAAAACTAACATAGTATCCAAAAATCCCATTCTTAGTATCAGTTAACAGTTTTGAATCCATCACACTAACCAAAATCCCATTTCCAATTCCAAAAGTCTATAATTGAATGTAAAAACTTAGCTAGCATGAATTGTAACATGTGGGGATAGTTTACAGTGAAAAAATTACCAAAACAGGGATTGAAATGTTAGGAATTCACTGAGAAATCCCAAGTGTCAGAATGTATCAGTAAAATGCAGCAAATTCCTAATTCGAACCTAATAATCACCATCAAAACCTAATCTATTGTGTAAACTGAATCTAACACATATAATACATTATATTTAGGATCAAAATAGTGAGTTAAAACATAATTACAAGTATTTAAAATGAATTAAATAGAGAACTCAAACACTAGCACATTGAACCACACAGTGCACTACACGTGCACAGGCAATATCATGTCCGACACGACACGAGAGCTCGTGAAACTCGAGGAGCCTCATGTCAGTCATGGACACGACACGTGTGTCAAGTTTCGTGGGCTCAAACGCTGTGTGCACTGAGAAAATGCACACGAGCAGCAGGGGAAAATCCTGTCAGCGCGCGCGCACGCTCGACCGCGTATCCACGCGCCTGTGTCGACTCAACCCGACACGAAATCGTGTTCAGAGCAACAGAAATGCATAAGCGAGGTGAATATCTATTTTTTTATTCAAACAAAATCCATAAAATCAAACGAAATGCCCTTTGAGGTATTTCGTCGAACACGTTCCTATACACGTTGATACGTGTCCGATACGGACACGAAATGGGCTCAAAATCTAGGGTTAGCCTATCCTACTGTTAGGTTAGGGTTAGGGCATCCTAGAAATGAAATTAAACAGAATTTACATGGGTTAGAATAGATTATACCTATTGATGTCAAATCCTCACAAAAGCTCCAATTGGAATGGTTCCTCAATCCACCAAAACTTCCCCAAATTGATCCTACTCTGAAATATTCTTACTCAAACAGAAAGAACAGGAGAATTAGGTCCTAAAGCAATTTATTTAGAAGAAAATAGAGTTGAAATGGATTTTCTATGATTTTACAAAGATGGAGACTCACCTCTTCCAAAACTTGCACAAATCCCAATGGAGGCTAACCCTAAATTCTAGGAGCATATAAATAGGGAAAGGGAGACTATAGTGGCCGGCCAAGTGGCTGAATGGGCTAGGGTTTGGGTTCATGTGTGGGCCTATGGGCTATTAAGCCTAAGTCACAAGTCATGACTTGTGAAATCATAAGGCATTTCTAATCAATTCAAATCCTATTTTCCCGAAATAAATTTTAATAGGTTAATTATCACTAACTTAAGTCAACCTAGGTTTCCATATCCTAATCTCATAGTCATAACCTAGGTTAGCCACTAGGTTAGTCCCCAAAGTCAACATAAGTCAAAGTCAACTAAAACACCAAAATCAATTATACTAAAAATCTCTAAAAATCATATAAATTCCAATTAATCTAAATAATACATAATAATTCCAAATAATTCTCAATATTTCAAAAATGACAAAAATGACCAAAATATCCTTAAGCTAGAAAAGTGGCAGTGACAGGTATCACCCGTCGGAGCTCGATGCCGACGCGCCATCGCTCACAGAAGCTTTGATTTAAAGATCTCCTTCCCTCCGGATCTAGGATTAGGTTTAGGGATAACATAGGATGGATTTGGAGATTAAGGTTTTGAGATGGAGAAGTGAGATGAGAGGAGTGGGGGGTGGCTCTGTGGGAGGCTCTTTAGAGGAGAGGAGTAGGGGGCTCTCTCTTAGGGAGGACAAGGTTAGGGGAAGAGGAGGAAATAAAGAGGATGATCGGGAAAAATTTTGCTGGCTTCATCGATTAAAAAGAACCACAACCGTCAACAAATATGAAATAAAAAATTACTAAAATGGCAACTGAAAAAATCTTGCCAAGTTTTTTGCACATACATTTGTTGACGGTTATCACCAAAACGTCAATAAATAAATTGATATTTCTTGACGGATCATCAAAAACCGTCAACTATTATACTATAAAATTGCTGAACTAACATAAAATGTGGCCTCTCTTGACGTAAGCCTAAAATCATCAAGATTACCACTATTGTTGACGGTTTTCGACGACTGTCAACTTATAAACCGTCAAGAATCGTCATTTTTCTTGTAGTGCCATAGCTTCTTCCAATCAGGAAATGAGGAAATATTTGAGGATTGGTGATCTTTTTTGATAGTGTCATGAATGACACGATATGCAGACTTTGTAGTAAGGTCTCCATCAGTAGTATGCTTCCAGTAAAGTTGATCAGATGAAAAATTAGTTGATAATGGGATTCTCATTATAGCATCAGCTTCATGTGGGGGGGACAACAAGAAAATTAAGTTTACTTTCCAACTTAAATTTGCTCTATTGATGAGATCACTAACAAGGACAACCCAACTTCTTATGAAAGGATAGCCTGAAACTTTATGATCAGGCATAGTAGTAACCCAAGGATCCACCCAAACATTAATTTGAGACCCATCTCCAACAGACCAAAGAACATTACCATAAAGAAAAATTCTGCTGTTTAGGATACTCGACCACAGACATAATGCAGAGGATTTTGGGTTAGCAGACCAGAATGATGAGGATTGATGGTATTTGCTCGTGATTAGTTTGGACCAAATAGATGACTTATCCCGAAGAAATCTCCATGACAACTTGAGCATAAGAGAAATATTGACAATATATGGATCACGAATACCCAGACCTCCTTGAAACTTTGGTTTGGTGATGTTGGCCCAAGATGTATAATGAATCTTCTTCTTGTTATTGTTTGTCCCCCACCAAAATTCCCTTTGGTGTTTAGAAAGAATATTTGTGACTCTCTTCGGGATGAGGTAGGACGATAGGTAATAAGTAGAAAGAGAGGAAAGAGTTGATTTGATGAGAACAGTACGAGCAGCATGTGATAGGAAATTGCGTTTCCAACCTTTGAGTTTACAACTACTAGTTTGAAGGAGATCAGAGTAGGTGTTTACTCTTATTTTAGACTGCAGGATTCTATGACCAAGATATTTCTCAGATGTTATCATAGATTTAACACCCAAAAGATTTTGATAAAGCTGACACATATGCGGGTCAACTTTCCTAGAGAAAAACATAGAAGTTTTATCAAAATTAATTCGTTGGACAGACCATTGTTCAAAGGATTGGATAATGATTTTGATTTGAAGAGTGTTGTGGAGAGAACATTTACCAAAGAGAAGAATATCATCAGCAAACGCCAAATGAGAAAAGGAAATGGAAGATCTATTGAGTCTAATACTTTCATAAAGAGTTCCTTTCCATAATGATGATAAAGGTCGATAATATTTCCATACTCATAATGAATAAGTATGGAGATAGTGGACACCCTTGACGAATCCCACAACTGTGTTTGAAACTCTGGGTAGAAACACCCTTCACAAGAATAACAAATATGGTAGTTGTGATGCAATTCATAATAAGATCATGTGATTTACCATCAATACCAAACCCACGAAGAGCTTGGCTGATCATTCTCCAATCAAGCCTATCATAAGCCTTGGATAAATCTAGTTTAAGGGCAAATGAGCTATTGGAAGGACTGAATTTTGATATAGAATGAAATAGCTCTTGAGCAATGATTATGTTATCACTAACGTGTCTACCAAGAACAAAAGTAGTTTGACGTGGATTGATGAGATGTTGGAGAAAGGGACGAATTCTATTCGTAATGATTTTAGAGATTACTTTGTAAAGAACATTACAAAGAGAAATTGGTCTAAAATCAGTTGGAGAGAAAGGATAGGGAATCTTAGGAATGAGAGAAATATAGGCATGATTCAGCATGTTAGGCATAGTACCAGAGGAGAAAAAAGTTTTAGCAAGCTGGATTACCTCATCACTTACAATATCCCAATTTTTCTGGAAGAATATTGCTGGGTATCCGCCAGGGCCAGGGGATTTATAGGGACCCATGCACATGATAATCGATTTGATCTCCTCTGCCTCTGGGATAGCACATATACTCTCATTATTAGATTCAGAAATCATGTTGAGTTCATATATGATACGGTCTGGTACAGGAAGAGTATCAGTCTTCTTGAAACGATCTCTGAAGTGGGATACAAATTCATAAGCAATCTCATGCTGAGTTGTAGCTACATCACCAATCGCCTTTTTGATCTTATGAATCATATTCTTGTGATGTCTAACAGTATCAGATAGATGGAAAAAATGAGTGTTTTTATCCCCTTCGCGCAGCCAAGATATGTTTGAGCGTTGCTTCCAATATAAGTCCCTCTGCATATGCAATTTGTTGAGCAATATTGGGTTTTACGCTCTTCATCATAAGATATATCAGTTACAGGCTGACTTTGAATGAAGGGAAGCTTATCTTCATGGTACTTAATATCCCTATCAAGATTGCCAAGGCGAGATTTACCCCAAGATTGGAGCTTCGGAAGCAGACATCTTAATTTAGGGATGAGATCCTTTACATTAACTTTCTTCCATAATTCAGAGATAACTTGTTTAAAATCAATCTCATGGGTCCAGGCAGCCTCAAATCGAGGTGGACGACGTCTTCTAATGGAGGTGGTTTCCAGCAGCAATAGGATTGTGTTTGCCATTAAAATTATTTGATTAAAAACTTTAATACAAACAGAACAGTGTTACAGTATAGGACTTAGATGTAGTCCTAGGAGTACACTTTTGTTTAAGCTGGGTCCTTAGTGCCAATGGAGCGAGTGGTAATGCGTTGACTCCGTTGACCGGCTGACGACGGTTATCGGTTCTCTGAAGGTATTGATTGCTCTGGGTGCTGGAGCTTGCTGAGAGGAGGAAGACGTTGAGTGTCTGGAACTGCCTCTCTGGTGATTCTCTATCGTGGATTCTGTCTGTCTTGTATGTGTGAAGGAGATGATCCTTCTATTTATAGTTTTGCAGGCTGCTCATGCGCGCATGTAGGATGCGCCGGTGTAGGGACGCCACGTGGAGGTTGCTGATGGAGGCGCACGGATGCTGCACCCTGATCGAGGGGGAGAACTCTTCATGCTGCTGTTGTGAGCCGGCACGTAGCAGAGGAGAAGATCTTTTCGTTGCTGAAATCTTGGACGAGTTGAGTCAACGGACACGTGTCATCGACCCATGGCTCGAAGATCTCGGATTTGGTGGAGAAGAGTAATCTGGTGAGCTGCGCCTTGGATTGGGCGCAGGAGGAGGCTGCGGCTCATAACCTTTAGGAGTTACAAACCATTTGGGGCGCATGGCTTTTGAGGTACATGCAGGCGACTTTCCTTCTATCTTTTGGGATCAGAGAGCAGTCTGGGGCGTATGGCTTTTGAGGTGCATGCTGATTTGGATGCATGGCCGTATAGGCGTATGCAGATGATTGGGTGGCCACGTGGCAGTGGCCGTCGAAACAAAGTCATGATGATGCTGACGTTGCCGACGCTTCATTTTCTGAAAAAGCTGTCAACTGTTCAGACTTTGGGAGGCGTGCTGCCAACTCTGTCAGTTCAGCATTTAATATTTGTGACGTTCGATGGACAGCTGAGTGGGCACGTCAGTTGGCGTTCCACTCGGTATGGGGATGTGTGGGGGCGCATCCTCTGCAATGCGCCGAGTACTGTAGGGTGCATCTGTGCGATGCGCCTGATGCCGAAGGGCGCGTCCGTGTGATGCGCTGTCTGGCTGGCACATCGGACATGTCTTTTAATGATGCGGCTGTCTCGCTTCTCGAGTGCTATAAATAGCCGTTTGGCTGAATTCGAGGCGTCCGGTTCATCCATTTAATGCAAATTCATTGCACGGAATTCGGAGAGCCATCCACTTGGCACGTGGGTTTGATCTGCCCGGCCTATAAATAGTGGCATGGAGAGAAGATTTGCTTCTCATTCCCTCACGTACTTCTAACATGAACTTGGGCATTCGGGTGCATTCTGTTGACGAAGTGCTCCCGAGGGTGAAGATGAGACGCTGTGTTGTCTTCGATGCAGTTGAAGGTGACTGTTACATCCAAAAGACGGAGTCGAGGGCTTCTGAGGCAGGCGGAAGGTGCCTGTTGCATCCAAAGATAGAGATGCTCGAGCCTCGTCTTCGTTATTCCGGAAGAGCCGTAGATCGGAATGGCGGTGCTAGGCTCTATCTTCCTTCAAAGTGGGCGTTGCCCACTCTGGTTGTGTTGATAGCTGCTCCTTTAGCCGCGGTTTCGATCACGATCTTCCTTGGGTTTTGGAGGCTCTTTCGAAGCCTCCCCTGGCCACAGCATTTGCGGTGCTCTTCTCTTCCTTGGTTCCAGCCAGAGGGTTAAATGCTTTGCTTGGCGAAGCACTTATCAGGTGAGCCTGGCTGGAAGAGCGGCACATAACTGGGCTGCTGAAGGGATGCACATAACCGAACTGGATGCACATAACTGAGCTGCTGAAGAGATGGTAGGATGCGCCTGGTTGGAGGCGTATGATGTCTGCTGCGCCTGACTGGCGGCGCATAGTGACTGCTGCGCCTATCTAGAGGCGCATGGTGACCGCTGGCTGTAAACTTAGGATCTTTCCTTTGTAGAAATTCTCCTTTGTACAACCTTTTCTAGACATGTAATAGACTTTTGTATATGAATAAAAAAGTCTTCTTTCAAATGTCCATATTCATCGACTTTGCTGTGAAGTGTTTGTCTGAGCTCTGGCGCATGTAGTTTCTGGCGCATGGGCTTTCTGGTTGTGAAATTCCATGCTTCTACAAGACCCCCTTCAAAGTTTTCAAAACTTTTGAATAAGTTTTGGAATACTTTGAATAAGAAGCATGGAGGTCAGGGCGCGTGATTTTTGGGCGCATGCCTGTTAAGGCGCATGCTCTTCTCAGTCAATGATGATGATGCCTCGATAATCGAAAAGATTAATGATGATCTTTTAGTTTTATTTGCTGTTATCTTTGCACAGAACCCAAAGCGACGGCTAAGATTACACGTCATCGGTTCATGCGTGCGACCAAGCCCTATAAATAGGTGAGGGTTGGAGAGAGAGAGTTCTTCTTCTCTGTGCCTCTGCTTCTTTAGAGTTCTTTCTTCAAAAAACCCTAACTCTTTCTTCTTCGAGAGAATGGCTCCCAAGACTCCTCGCGGTGCTGCCGGCAAGGGGAAGGAGAAAGCGAAGGAGCCTACGAAAGTTGTGGCGGCTGACGTTCCCCGTCGGCCTGTCGAAGTTCGGCCGGAGGTGGTTGGTAAGTTTCATTGTCCGTACGCCAACGCAATAGACCTTGAGTCTTTAATGATGTGCCGCGGTCTTTACCCGCCGACGCATATGGGTTTAGACCCTGATGATGCGCCGAGGCTATACTGCTGACGCACATGGATTCAAACCCTGATGATGCGCCGAGGCGCTGACGCGCATGGGTTCAAACCCTGATGATGCGCCGCAGCTCTTCTTTCAGACACATTGTGTGCTCTCTTGTTGCTTCTGACATTTTTTTTCTGATCTTTGCTAGTGTTAATGGCAATCCCTCTTTTGAGTGAAGTTTTCTTGGAGGCTGCCTTCAACCAAATGGGAGTAGAGCATGACGAGGAAGTGATAAACCCCGTTCAAGATGCTCTTATGCTGGATCAGCCTCCCGAGAGGATGACCCAAATCCGTGAACAGCAGTATGGGTTCCTCAAACGGATGATGGAGCATAGAGTTTTAAAATCCTCCACATCTGATAAAGTGACCTTCTTGAAGCCTGAGTTCTTATTTGGAGACCGTCTCACTTCTACTGACACGACAGTGTTGAAGGTCAAGGAAGACTGGTTCTTTACAGCGAATGCGGTGCATATGACTGTTAAGCAACTTGAACGTCAATGGCCTTTAACGTCCTTCTGTCGCCTTATTTCCAAGAGAAGGATGTCTTGGGATCTTACCCCTTCTCAGGGGGGAGCGGTGACTGGCGTCATCCAGATTGATTCCACCTCTGACCAAGGGGATGCTTTGACCGTTGTACGATCTGGGTCTTCTTTTACCTGGCGGACTTTACGTCCTGGGAGCCTACAGTGATGTACCCATTGATACGTTTGCTTATAGTACTTCGACTTTTACACATCGTATATTTTTGATGGAACGCTCATACCCGAAAGGAGAGTTTCGGGTGGAGGGTTGGTGCCATTACGTCTCCAAATGGGATAGACTGACACTCTGGATTTTGTCGCGGTTTCGGACTGAGCTCCGAGAGATTGGGTTGACTTCCGCGATCCGTGCTACCCAGGCGGGTGTTGACCTCAATAGGCACATGTTCCTCGCACTCCTGGAGATGTTTGATATCCATACCGGGACCTTTTTTACTCCGGTAGGGGAGTTAGGGCTCGTACTTCATGAGATGTATGAGGTGTCGAAACTCCCTTGGGGATCGGAACCTTATGAAGAGTACTTTCCCACCAACGAGGAGCTTCAGGTCCTGGGGGACAGGGCTGAGGAGATGACGGCCGTCTTCAAGGAGGTGGCGAGTCATCATTACTATATGCAGAGAAGGGATAAAAGTGGGACGCAGCCCCATGTGACCGCTTGGAGAGTTTACGTCTTCAGGCAAGACAAAGAGGATCCTTCGCAGTTTTCCACTCCGCCAGCGCTCTCTCGTAGCGAAGTGCTGTCCGAAATGAGCAGGTTAGGGGAGAAGAACCCCCGAGGAAATGAAGACCAGCAGTCAGATGCACGTTCCTACAGCTGCTTCTGGGGTCTTGCTTATCGAATGTCATCCAAGGCGGTGTTGGCGGCCTATCTGATGATATGGCTCCGGGATTGCGTGTTCGTGGGCAGATCCGGTGCCGTAGAGAGGGTGACACGGAACTTAATCCTGCCAGCCGTAAAGTTGGTCTTCGGCCGGCGTTTGGCTCTTCTCCCTGCAATGGTATGTAACCTGCAGCGAGGTTTGCGAGAGTTTGCTGGAAATATGATTCATGACAGAGGCAGAAACAATAACTTTCTGCGCGCCGAACTGTCGTTTCACTATTTGATAGGATGGCTGATTTTGCATCATCCCAGTGTGATGAGTCCAGGCTCGGAAGAAGATTATAAGGCTGGAGATGCACTCCATCGTCGTTTCCATCGGAGGAGCTGGTCGCATACTGGTGTCCCTGTTTGTAGAAAGGTTTTATCCCGCCTTCAGGGTTGGGAGATTACCAAAGTTGGTCCAATCTACTTGGGTTTTGAGGCCAACGAGGATTTAAGGGACTTGGGCGAAGGTACCACCACTCTGCCTCAATGGGGATTCCGCTGGTTGCAAAGTATCCGACCATCCCATCTGGTGTACCGGAACAGGAATCAGTGCTACCTGGAACCGTACTTGCCGAGCTTCTTTGTGCGGTAATTTGGTTATGCCCAGATGATGTTGGATAACCCCAGTATCACCCTGGGGTATGTTGGAAGTTTGTTGGATGGCGCACGAGCTTGGCATTACTATAATGCCGGATGTACCGGAGCTCATTTTACGTTGCCCGTCTCGGATCCGCGGCCGCCCATTCTTTACTCGGCCGCCAAATTCTACTGTGTTATGGCTGCCCCGCCCTCCGGATATGATAGGGAAACCAGTCTTATCGTAGGCACCCAGTTAGCAGCGGCTGGGGACACGCCAGTGAAAGCCCGATCGCATCGTCCGTCAGGGGTGGGTCAACGGAGTGCCCCTTCCGCATCTCAAGCAGAACCCTCGGGCGATCGATCGAAATGATGTGTAGATACAGGGGCTGAATCTCCTGTGCCGAAGAAGCAGAAGAAGGCATCGTCACCGTTTGCGTCCTCGGATTCGGCGTCTGAAGAGGTAAGGGCGTCTCACGTAATTTGATTTTGGTTCCACTATTTACGAGGCTTCATCTTTCTTTTGTAGGAACCGCTAAAAAGAAAACCTCGTACCCCAAAGTCGGGTAGGCGTGAAGAGATGGCAGGCTCGTCTGGAGTGCGCATCCTGCCGACTATGATGTCTCCCATGGAGGAAGATCCGGATGATACTGTCGTCGTAGAGGTTCCGGTATCTCCGGGTTATGTCAGGAAGGAAACTGAGGGTGGAGCAGCTTCCGAGGTGACGAAGGCCACAGCGGAGGCTTCAAATGCCGAAGGTTTAGCAAGTACGCAGCTTCTTGGTGGTGAAGAGGAATGGAGTTCGTCGTCTTTCGATGACATCGCTCCAGAGCTGCAGGAATCTGTTGCGGTGGCAACAGAGGTAGCTGGGACAGAGGAGAGGGTTGATTCCCCTCCCTATCATGATGAGGGGAGGTCGGCTGTATCACTGCCAAGTCCTTCCCCGGCTCTAACCGTGGAAGTCGAGATAGCTACCGATCAGGTGGTAGCGACAGATTCTATCCCTGTAGAGGGACTTGACAAGGATGAAACCCTTCTGCCGGTCTTGTCTCCCGGGGCCGGCCAGGAGATGAGTGTTGATCACCCCGTTCTGCCGGGGGAGGTACCTGATGCTGATAGGACGTCGGGGGTAGAAGAGGTGGCCGTTGACGTCGATGGTTCCTCCGGGCTTGAGAAGGGTAAGGGTGTGGAACCCTCTGTCACTCCTTCTACTTGGGGTACTATCACGACGTATGTGCCGACTCCTTCTGTTCTTTTGGCTCCTCGGGCTAGCAGTCTGGCCCCTGTTGATGAAGAGCCCCTTGATGCCGAGGTTCAAGCCTCGCAGATCGAGATTGGCGGATCTTCCTTCGGTCCGCAAACTGTAGTAGCTCCTCCAACCCCTGCTATGACGCCGCAGGTACTGGCGGATGCCGACGAGTATATGAAATTCCTCGTCGAGAGAGTGTACAAAATGCTGGAGAAAGGTGTATCTGCAGTGATGGATGCCAACGGGAGCTTTACGACAGCAAAAGCTCTGGCAATGCCTTGTATCGAGCTGATCCGCGTTCACCAAGGCCACGACCATATGGCCGAAATTCTGGAGGTTTCGGTGATTGAGCTGGACGAGCGGCTCGTGGAACTGCAGCGCATCCAACGAAATGACCTCTCTGTCTTGATAGATGCAGAGACGGGGAAGTTGATTGCTGAGATTGAGGCTTCCCACCGGGCCAATGTGAGCAGTTGGGAGCGTGAAGTGGCTGGGACTGAGGCTGCGGCGGAGCAGTTGTCTCAATCTATGAAGAAGACGACGGAGACGCGGGCTGCGCTGGATGCTAACATCGCAGAGGTTGATGCCCAGATGCGCCGTCTTGAGGGCCAACGGGCCCAACTCCAATTAGAAGCTGATC
The DNA here is from genome assembly GCA_029216955.1 of Iris pallida. Classification (NCBI taxonomy): domain Eukaryota; kingdom Viridiplantae; phylum Streptophyta; class Magnoliopsida; order Asparagales; family Iridaceae; genus Iris; species Iris pallida. Next base: position 9,326,487 of record JANAVB010019800.1, on the reverse strand, counting down.
GTGTCCTGGCTGAACACGTGGCATTCAAGCAGGACGAAGCGACTCTTACTCAGCGGACTCTTGCTTTGGCTCAGCAGCGACGACAGCTTGATGAGAAGCATGAGAGCGAAACTTCCGCTGAGGCTGTCAAATTAATGCGTCAAGAAGCCGAGCGTCGAGTCCTGGCGACTGTGGAAACTCGTACTGCCGACCTGAGACATCGAGTAAGAGAGCTCTCATCCCACCCTGGAGAGGATCGGGGACTGTAGTTTCTCTCTTTTTATGTTTGTGTTTTTGCAGCTCTTGCTGGGGGAATAGCATATTTCTGTACTCTTTTTTTTAGAAAATAAAGAAATACACAATCTTTTTTGTGATGCGTTCATTTTTGATATCATGAACTTGATGATTTATGTGGACCTATTATCTTTTGCGCACCTTGGTTTTTTAGGTACAAATAATAAGTTTGAAGGAACCAACATGTTTGCTCAGAGGTAATGTGGACATGGCAATCATTAGGTTCAAATGATAGAATCTTCCTACTCAGAGGTATTATGGACGTGGTAGGAATGATCCTGGAGGATACGCTGAACAACTCAGAGGTGATATGGACGTAGAAGTTCTGCGATCAATGTACGACAACGCAGGGGTTGTTGGTACAGGATGTTTACTCAGAGGTAATGTGGACGTGGTAAACATGAAAGATAGCATAAACTTACGAAGTGTAAGATTCTGCTTTGTAGGGTATAGAGAGACAACTCAGAGGTAATGTGGACGTGGTTATCTTTCTACGAAAGGATGCTACGGAACAGCTGGGTTCCGGAAGCATTTGAGTTTGTGGAAAGAGGTTGTTTGGGGAAGTACATGTCTGGAGGATGTCAAGAATAGTACTTCTTCAGGAACTTGCCATTGATGGGCATCATGAACAAGTCCCCATTGGGTTTGGCGAGGCGGTAAGCACCGTTTGAGTATACCGTCTCAATGATGAAGGGTCCTTCCCACTTGGGCTCGAACTTTCCTGGTGTCATGTGAGTTAACACCATTGGCCTTCTGACTGCTAAAACCAGATCGCCAACTTGGAAAGTCCTCTGTTTGACCTTCTTGTTAAAAGCCTGTGATATACGGGCTTGGTAGAGTTCGATGCGTTGTTGAGCTAGGAGACGCTTTTCGTCAAGTGCCTCCAATTCCCGCAGACGACGACGTTGATTGTCTTCTTCTGTAAGTTTGTTTGTGATTGCTACACGGAGTGAGGGTATCTGGATCTCGAGAGGCAGTACCGCTTCGCTCCCGTAGACCAGGGAGAATGGTGTGTTGCCTGTTGGGGTCCGTACCGTTGTGCGGTAGGCCCAAAGGCATTCGCCAAGCTTTTCGTCCCAATCGCGTTTGTTGGATGACACGACCTTTTTGAGCAGCCTAACGATTATTTTGTTGAACGTCTCGGCCAGTCCGTTTGCTGCCGGATTGTAGGCGGTTGAGGCCACGTTCTGAATGCGATTCTTGTCACAGAACCTACTGAAAATGTGGCTGATGAACTGAGGACCATTGTCGTGGATGATTCGTTGGGGTACTCCGAAACGGTAAATGACATGGTGTTTGATAAAGCTGACCACCCTGGAGCTTTTTACTTCTGCCAGTGGGACTGCTTCCGCCCATTTGGAGAAGTAATCGGTGATGGCCAGAATGAAACGATGTCCTCTTGATGAAGGAGGGGTGATTGGTCCTACAATATCCATGCCCCAGGCTTCGAATGGCCAGGAGGCGACTGTAGGATGTAGTGGTTCAGACGGTGTATGTATGAAATCTGCATGAAGTTGGCATGCATGGCACTTCTTAGCATATTCAACAGCGTCGGCGGCCATGGTTGGCCAGTAGTAACCCATACGTCGCAGTCGATCCTGCAACTTAGGACCGGGTTGATGAGCTCCGCAAGTTCCATCATGAGCTTCTCGAAGAGCTTCGGCTGCTTCTTCGCTGGACAGGCATCGAAGGAGAAGCCCATCGAAGGAGCGTCGGTACAGCGTTTTGGTGGCTGTATCGTAGTGGAATCGAAGAGAGCGTCTCCTGACTGAGACGGCTTCCTTCGGGTCCTCTGGAAGGATTCCGTAGACAGCGAAGTCGATGAACGGGAACCTCCAGTCTCGGACATTAACACCAGTGTTTGTCGGCATGGCGTGAGCCACTTGCAAACATAGGTTATTTCTAGGACAAATCAAGTCTCGGCCAGTTACCGTGACATAGTGTTGAGTCCCAAGGGGCGCTGCCAATGAGGCTGCGAGGCCAGCCAGAGCGTCAGCCTCCAAGTTTTGTAGACGAGGGACATGCTCAATGAAGAACCCAGTGAAGGTTGAAATGATGTTCAATGCAACTTCATGGTAAGGGATCAAATCTTCATAGCGAACCTCATATTGCCCCCGAATTTGGTTCACGATGTGTTTCGAGTCACCGTAGGCTTCCAGATGATCCACCCCCAGCTGTTGTGCCAGCTGGAGCCCCATGATGAGCGCATTATATTCAGCAACATTGTTGGAGCACTGTTTCGAAAGAGAGTATGCACGCTGGATGACCAGCTGATCCGGGAAGACCAAGACTACCCCCACTCCTGCGATAATTTAGTCCTTGGGGCCTGTTCTTGAAGCGCCATCGAAGAACATCTGCCAAACGGGGCTTCCTTCAGTGACATTTGATTCTTGGACCTCATCCGGGATATCTTCATAGAGTTTTGAAGATTCTGGGATGGGGTGTGCAGCTAAAAAGTCAGCCAGAGCCTGACCCTTGACAGCCTTCTGCGGGACAAACACCATATTGTACGGCGTTAGCAGGATCGCCCATGTAGCCAGCCGGGAGTTTAATGACCCTGGCTTTGTCATGAGGACTCTGAGTGGATTGACTCGGGAGATGACGTGAATAGTCTGGCCCGAGACGTAATGACGAGTCTTCTGGATGGTAAACACCAAAGCCAAGCACTCCTTTTCAACGGGGTTGTACCGGTGTTCGGCCCCGATGAGTGTTCGACTGAGGTAATAGATTGCTTGCTCGTAGCCTGCATCGCTGTTTTGAGCCAGCAGAGCGCTAAGGGAATAATCCATGGCACGGACGTAGAGGAGGAATGGTTTGCCGGCGACAGGTGCCACTAGGACTGGCGGGCTTGTCAAGTAAGCCTTGATGTCGTCGAAAGCCTTTTGGCACTCCTCTGTCCAGACATAAGAGACTCCCTTCTTCATGAGCTGAGTAAAAGGTTGACATTTACCGGAGAGGTTTGCTATGAACCTCCGGATGTACGCCAGACGTCCCTGTAAGCCCCGAAGTTCTCGAAGGTTCTTCGGAGGGTCCATGTTGAGGATGGCTTTAGTCTTCTCAGGATCAACATGAATGCCTTTCACCGTGATGACAAAGCCCAAGAATTTGCCGCTAGAAACCCCAGGAAGGATTTAGCGGGGTTCATTTTGAGTTGATGTGCCCGCATGAGATCGAAGACCGTCTTCAGGTCCTGTAGGTGATCTCCTTTGAGGCGGCTCTTGACTGCAATGTCGTCAACATAGCATTCGACTGTCTTGCGAAGATGTTGACAGAAGATGGTGCTCATAGCTCGTTGGTATGTCGTACCGGCATTCTTCAAGCCGAAGGGCATCACTGTGTAGCAGAAAACACCCTTCGGAGTCCTGAATGACGTGTGTTTTGCGTCATCGGAGAACATCTTGATTTGATTGTAGCCTGAATACCCGTCCATGAAGGACATGCGTTCAAAGCCACATGTGTTGTCGATCATCACATCGGTGATTGGAAACGGAAATTCATCCTCCGGGCAAGCAGAGTTGAGATTCCTGAAGTCGATACAGACTCGTATCTTCCCGTTCTTCTTGGTAACAGGGACGACGTTGGCTACCCAATCCGGGTGTTGTTCCTCGCGGATGAAGCCGCTGGTCAAGAGTTTGTCTACCTCCTGATCGATGGCATTCATGATGTCCGGACGGAAGCGTCGCTGTTGTTGTTTGATAGGTTTGGCATCAGGTAAGATGTTCAACCTATGCATTATGATCTGTGGATCGAGTCCCGGCATGTCTTCATAGCTCCAGGCAAAGACGTCAATATACTCTTTAGCCAGCTGGACCAAAGACTCTCGGTCTTTTCCTTCTAGGCTTTTGCTGATGAAGATGGGTTTTGAAGAAGACCCATCTCCGAGGTCGATCTGTTCGACTTCGTCTTCAGTGGGAGGTTCACGTAACTCAAAACGAGATTCCCATTGTTCTCCTAGGCGTTGAGCCCAGGGTTCCTCTTCGAAGGGTTCCGACGGTTGGTCTTCGCCTTCATCTTTTTGAGGTTGTGCTGATGTCATGTTAGCTGACAGCACTTTCCTGAAAACTGATCCGATACTGGTATCGGAATCCCAAGTCGATGCTTCAGACGAGTAGAAATGCTCTACGTCTTCTGCGTCTGAACTCTCTGGAGTTGATGGCGGCGTGACATAGCCTAACCCCCGTCAAGTTTTATTGTAGTAGTCCAGCGGTTTTCCTTTAGGTGTGGGAATTCGGATGGGGAGGTGTCGACCCTTACCGTAGTTTAGGCCTTTGTTGCTTTTCAGGTCGTAGCCCATCTTTTGGATGATGTGCTTTGCCGTATCCGTGTACCGATAGACTTGTACTCTGCCGGTATCAGGTTCTGGCTCGAGTGGCGGGAGGTCTTGATGACGCTCGACTTTGCCCAAGATGATGGTTCCTTCGTCTCGGCTCCGTGGAGGGGTTATGAAACAGACTCCTTGAGACGGGACTACTCGATTATGATGAACGGTCGTTATTTGCGTTTGCAACGACCATAGAACGTTATCTAATGTATACATGGCATTCCAGTGTGGAAGACAAGAATAATTAAAAGACACTCTATTATTGATAAAGTATGAGATTTTATCCCGTGGGATTATATTGTCTAAGGAGGGTATGTCTACATCAGCAGAGATATATTCGCCAAGCTCCTCGTCTGTAAGCACTGGGGCCGAATCAGGAGAGTCCTCCACAGCTTTGACTTTGGGGTCTGACAGGGTTATGTGAGCCCTCTCCGGCATCTTGGATGACTGCGGCGGCTTGCCCTTAAGACGCACCTTGAGAGGTGCCTCGGTTGCGCCTCCGGTGAGTGGCGCCTTCCCTTGTAATTTTACCACCAGGGGAGCCGATATTTGAGGTGGCTTTCCCTTGAGGCGTATCTTCAGGGGAGCTTCGTGAGTTGGTGCTTTCCCCGATAACTTGATGCTCATTGGAGGCATCTTCTGGGGAGGCTTGCCCTTCAATCGGATTTTCAAGGGGGCGTCGGGAGTCATTTCAGGCTCCAAGTCCGGCTCTGTTGCCGTCTCTGTCTCATCATCAGCTTCGTTGGCTTCCTCCTCGTCAAGTGGCTTGTACAAGTCGGAATCGGTGAAGTAGGCCTCAATCCCTTTGAAAGGATCGATGTCTGCAAACTCCGTCCGGATGACGCCGTTGGTGGATACATATTTCATGCATTGGTGGAGTGTGGAGGGCACCACCATGTACTCATGTAACCATGGTCGTCTGAGTAGGATGTTGTAGTTGACCTCGGCATCCACCACATAACAAGTCACCTCAGTTTTGAGGCTGCCGATGTGACACTTCAGTCGGATCTTACCCAGTGGCTCGCTCTTGCTAGCGTTGAAGCCACTGATGGTTGTATTGGAGGGCGCCAGCCGGTACATTGGGATCCCCAGCTTTGATAACAGCGCCTTTGGAATGATGCTTAGGGAAGACCCCGGATCGATCTGAATCCTGCTCACCTTGACCGAACCGATGTACCCTGTGTAATACAGCGGTCGGTTATGTCGGTGATGCTTGAGCAGCATGTCTTGTTGGGTAAAAGTTATATTTGGGATAACTTCATCCGCACAATGACAGTGCGCACAAGTGGTTGGGAGGTCTTCAGGCTACTTGACCTGACTGAGAAAGGATTCGTCATCCTCCAGAGCTTCCAAGAGAGCTTCTCGTGAGTCTTTGGAAAGACGCAGGAGCTCGAACAAAGACAAGCGTGCAGGAGTACTGGCTAGTTGTGCCAGAATGTCAAAGTTGTGGGGCTTGGCTAGCCCCGAAGCATTTTCTTTCCGCAGAGGTCTGTCGAAACGGGCCTCCACCTGCTTCTGCTTATTGGCTGCTGAGGGCTTAGATGGACCCTCCTCAGGGACGGCGCCAGGAGGTACCACTTCGGCGGCAGCTTCGTCGGGTTGGACGTTCTGTTGTGCACGCGTCTGCACTGGAAGTGCCTCTTCCGTTGAAGAAGAGACTGTACGGCAAGACTTGATCTTCCTGCCTTTTAATTTGGAGGTAGGGCGTACCTCCGGTTGAGTCACCTCGGAGACGAGGTCGGGGTGAACCCAGAGGACCTCTCCTCGAGATGTGGTGAGTGGGACGAGTCCACTCGCATTGTCACGGGCAGGTGGTAAGTTCACCACCTCCATTGTCGCCTTAGGGAAGGGGACGACGCCATCTTGTGCGGTAGTCGGCGGCAAGGTGCCGAACTGAAGTGACACCACATTGGCTGATACCGTCTTCTCTTCGTAGTCGACGGAGATTACATCCGCATTGATCATGCGCTGGATGTAATTTTTGAGGACATAGCAGTCCTTGGTCGGGTGTCCGACAAACCGATGGTAGTGACAGTACCTCGGGTTGTCCACTTTCTCGACTTCATCGGGCTGCTTCGGGTCTGAAAGTTTGATCTTGTCACCCTGCTTCAGTATCTCAAAGAGTTGCAGGGTGTCGTCATCATTGAATGAATAAACCTCCTTGGGTCTTGGTGCCAGCGGAGGCTTCTGAGTAGGCGCAGATGCGCCTTTCGAGGCATTAACAGTCAGTGCCTGTTTCCTCTTTGCTTTTCGTCCAGAGTTGTTGGCTGCGGACTTTTTTCCCTTATCGTCAAAGGCGGGGAAGCTGACACCCAGAAGACGTGCATTGGCCACCTTCTTTTCTGCAGCTTCAGCTTCGATGATCAGGGAGCTCCAGTCGGGAGGGGGAGTAGAGTTGAGCCAGAGCTTTACTGCAGGCAGCATGTTTATGCTGCAAGCGGAGAGAAGCGCATGTTCTGGCATGCCTGGAGGTAGCCTGAAGCAGGCCTGACGGAAGCGTTCGATGAATGCCCGAACCATTTCCTTGTCCTTCTGGCGTATCTCTATGAGAGACGCCATCGTCATGTCCTTCCCACCATCGTAGAAGCGGTCGAGGAAGAGGCGTGTCAGGTCGTCGAAGGACGATATGGAATTGTCGGGGAGGCTGCAGTACCAGTCATACGCCACCCCTTTTAGGGCCCCAACAAAGATGCTGGTGAGGAGCGCGTCCTCCTTCGAAAGATGCCCTGTCTGTGACTGGAAGTACGTCAGGTACCGTCGTGGAGAGTCCTTCCCGTCGTACGGCGTGAGTGTTTGTGGTTTATACTTTGGGGGATAAACCACCTTGTTCCACTCAAGGGGATAAGGCTGGGGAATGCCCATCTTCTGGCGTTTCTCCTGCCTGTTCTTGGACTCGAAGCGCTCCCGCAGATCTTTGATCATTTTCACCACGTCCTCCGTGGAGCTAGGAGTCGGGGAAGGAGGTACCATCTGGAGTGGAGCGTTTGAAGGCTCCGACGTCCGAGGTGCTTCTATCTCTGAGGGCGTCCGTTGGAGGGGCACACTTGACTCCCCGTTGGCTCCTGGGTCAGGACCAGTTGAAGGTGTCCTGATCAAGGCCGACTGCATCTCAAATACTGCTTGAGTCAGTGCTTGCATAGAGGCAGAGAGGGTTTTGAGTCCTCCCTCCAATGAGTCTATGCGCTGGACTATGTCCTGTGGCGGCGCATCAGTCTCGGGATCACCCCCAGTCATGTATACTGTCATGACACGGCCGAAAGTAGATAGGTCAGTTGAGGCTTCACTCTCAGCCTCGCTCTCATGTGGGGGAGTCGCCTCTCCTGGTGTTTGGCCACCCCCAGCCACATTCTGGAGTTCTTCAACAGGCGCATCTGCAAGGGCCTGATTGCCCTCAGCTCCGTCTTGAAGGGCCTCTTCGTTTCCAGTACTACCCCCAGCGGTGCTCTGGAGGGTATCCTCATTTTGAGGGGCTTCAGGGAGGCCGACTTCGTCTTGATGATGAAGATCCGCCGTAGCTGTGCTTTGGACATCTTCGTCTTCGGTAGGAGGCTCGACAAGGGTCTGGCTACCCCCAGCTTCCTCCAAGAACTTCTTCCTCGACCGAGTGCCTTCGAACACTCCAGAAGTCGAGACAGCTGCCTTGGTTTTCCTCGGCTGGCTTTTGGATGAAGACGAGGAATTGGCAGTCGTCTTCCGGATCGGTGAGGAGTTAGAGATCACGTTGCATGAAGCAACCTTTGGCTCCTCTTCTGCTGACACCTTCGTCCCAAGGCGATGTCGAAGAGGTGTCGATGATTGTAGCCTTTGGAAGACTGACTGCCTTGGCGGTACTGCCGTCTTGCAACAGCAGTTGATGGTGACCACCGTACAAGTGTGCCCCGTGAGAGGCGCATCGTGCTTGTTGGTCAACTCTCCTGACCGGCGCTTGTGAGTGATCATGTTGTGCAGGTCGCCGGAGGAGAGTGCTACCCTCACACCCCCTTCAGACGCATGGCAGGGCCAAGCGCCGGGGTGGTCGGGTGAGTGCTGCGCCCCCTGATCTAATACCAAGCAGGCATCACGATCAGTAGTGGGGGAACCACAACATTTGAAGTGACTTGAACGGACCTCAAACGCACAACCAGAGGAGACGCGGGAGTTCAAGACCACTGAGTTTGCCTTTCTCGACTTGGTTGTGCACGCAGTAGATGCGCCCAAGCGAGATGAGGACTTTGAAGATCGACTCGTTGTTGGTGCAGAAGCACTTGAGTCAACCTTGTACAGCTTGCCATCGGCAGCGCGCATGATAGTGAGCGCGTACCTCTGGCTTGCTGCTGGCATAGCACGTTTGTGGCGCATGGCCCGTGCCGCCTTGGATTTCTTCGTACCAGCCCGCTGGGGTACATAGTACTCAGCATCCAAATTCTCCTCGCCATTACAGCGAGTGAGTCTGTCAAAGACAGAGGCTCTTTGTGGCGCATCAGAGGTGATACGCGGGGCATTGGCTGCGCCCCTGCTCCGTCGACGTATCTTCCTCGCCTGAGAGGAAGATGGCTGGGGAACGTGGTCGGCCGCACGCTTCCCCGAGAGATACGCTGCATCAGCGGGCGCACCTTGACTGCTGAGGACGTCAGCAGGAAGGGAAGGCTGGATGGGTGCATCCCCTTCAACGGTGGTGCCCGAGGCGTCGACTTTATGCACCCAGACTGTGCGGGTCTTCTTCGGCTTCGACAGCCGCTTCGAAGGACTCGCACTTCCTTCAGAAATGAACTCCTCGTACGCCTGTTGATTGAGGCGCACTACCAGCATCTTGTGGGAGGAGCCCACCTTCACATCGTCGGCCTATGACACGACTTTCTCGGAAGAGGAGAAAGAAGTCCCCAGCAGAGTCGCCAGCTTGTTTGCCATTAAAATTGTTTGATTGAAAACTTTAATACAAACAGAACAGTGTTACAGTATAGGACTTAGATGTAGTCCTAGGAGTACACTTTTGTTTAAGCTGGGTCCTTAGTGCCAATGGAGCGAGTGGTAATGCGTTGACTCCGTTGACCGGCTGACGACGGTTATCGGTTCTCTGAAGGTGTTGATTGCTCTGGGTGCTGGAGCTTGCTGAGAGGAGGAAGACGTTGAGTGTCTGGAACTGCCTCCCTGGTGATTCTCTGTCGTGGATTCTGTCTGTCTTGTGTGTGTGTGAAGGAGATGATCCTTCTATTTATAGTTTTGCAGGCTGGCTGCTCATGCGCGCATGTAGGATGCGCCGGTGTGGGGATGCCACGTGGAGGTTGCTGATGGAGGCGTACGGATGCTGCGCCCTGATCGAGGGGGAGAACTCTTCATGCTGCTGTTGTGAGCCGGCACGTAGCAGAGGAGAAGATCTTTCCGTTGCTGAAATCTTGGACGAGTTGAGTCAACGGACACGTGTCATCGACCTATGGCTCGAAGATCTCGGATTTGGTGGAGAGGAGTAATCTGGTGAGCTGCGCCTTAGATTGGGTGCAGGAGGAGGCTGCGGTTCATAACCTTTAGGAGTTACAAACCATTTGGGGCGCATGGCTTTTGAGGCGCATGCAGGCGACTTTCCTTCTGTCTTTTGGGATCAGAGAGCAGTCTGGGGCGCATAGCTTTTGAGGCACATGCTGATTTGGACGCATGGCCGTATAGGCGCATGCAGATGATTAGGTGGCCACGTGGCAGTGGCCGTCGAAACAAAGTCATGATGATGCTGACGTTGCCGACGCTTCGTTTTCTAAAAAAGCTGTCAACTGTTCAGACTTTGGGAGGCGTGCTGCCAACTCTGTCAGTTCAGCATTTAATGTTTGTGACATTCGATGGACAGCTGAGTGGGCGCGTCGGTTGGCGTTCCACTCGGTATGGGGATGTGTGGGGGCGCATCCTCTGCAATGCGCCGAGTACTGTAGGGCGCGTCTGTGCGATGCGCCTGATGCCGAAGGGCGCGTCCGTGTGATGCGCTGTCTGGCTGGCGCATCGGACATGTCTTTTAATGATGCGGCTGTCTCGCTCCTCGAGTGCTATAAATAGCCGTTTGGCTGAATTCGAGGCATCCGGTTCATCCATTTAATGCAAATTCATTGCACGGAATTCGGAGAGCCATCCACTTGGCACGTGGGTTTGATCTGCCCGGCCTATAAATAGTGGCATGGAGAGAAGATTTGCTTCTCATTTCCTGACGTACTTTCAACATGAACTTGGGCATTCGGGTGCATTCTGTTGACGAAGTACTCCCGAGGGTGAAGATAAGACGTTGTGTTGTCTTCGATGCACTTGAAGGTGACTGTTACATCCAAAAGACGGAGTTGAGGGCTTCTGAGGCAGGCGAAATGTGCCTGTTGCATCCAAAGATAGAGATGCTCGAGCCTCGTCTTCGTTATTCCGGAAGAGCCGTAGATCGGAATGGCGGTGCTAGGCTCTATCTTCCTTCAAAGTGGGCGTTGCCCACTCTGGTTGTGTTGATAGCTGCTCCTTTAGCCGCGGTTTCGATCACGGTCTTCCTTGGGTTTTGGAGGCTCTTTCGAAGCCTCCCCTGGCCACAGCATTTGCGGTGCTCTTCTCTTTCTTGGTTCCAGCCAGAGGGTTAAATGCTTTGCTTGGCGAAGCACTTATCAGGTGAGCCTGGCTGGAAGAGTGGCACATAACTGGGCTGCTGAAGGGATGCACATAACTGAGCTGGATGCACATAACTGAGCTGCTGAAGAGATGGTAGGATGCGCCTGGTTGGAGGCGCATGATGTCTGCTGCGCCTGACTGGCGGCGCATAGTGACTGCTGCGCCTATCTGGAGGTGCATGGTGACCGCTGGCTGTAAACTTAGGATCTTTCCTTTGTAGAAATTCTCCTTTGTACAACCTTTTCTAGACATGTAATAGACTTTTGTATATGAATAAAAAAGTCTTCTTTCAAATGTCCATATTCATCGACTTTGCTGTGAAGTGTTTGTCTGAGCTCTGGCGCATGTAGTTTTTGGCGCATGGGCTTTCTGGTTGTGAAATTCCATGCTTCTACAGATTGGAATGTGATCACTATTAATGTTAGGTAAATGAAGGATAGTAGCTTTAGGATGAAGGGAGCGCCACTTGGTGTCAACCATAGCACTGTCGAGTCTTTTTGCAATATTATTTCTAGGTACTCTACGGTTATTCCAAGAAAATGCTGGACCAGAGTATCCAATAACCATAGCTGCGACATTGTTAAACCATTTGATAAAATGCTTATGGTGATGATAATTGAAGATAATTCTACCACATTTCTCTTCAGCACAAAGTATGGAATTACAGTCTCCAAAAGAAATCTAAGGCTCTGTGAATGATTTGATGATGGATTCCAGATGCGTCCAAAAGTTTCTTCTATCAGCAACATCAGGGGGACCATATAAGAAGAAAATATTCCATGTCTTATTGGTTTTAGAGTCATGGAATGCATAATGGATATAGTTGCCAGTAGCAGAAATGACTTCCAAATTTGCCTCAGATCTCCAACGTAGAAGTAATCCACCAGACAGTCCTTTAGAAGAAATAGACCAGTATTGATCAAGCCCAAGTTCAACTGCGATTAAATTAGCAGAATTTGACGAATATCTAGTTTCAGATAGGAAAATGATGCTTGGATTAAAGGCACGGAGGAATGATTTAATGGTACAAATTGTCGGATCATTCCTCAATCCCCGACAATTCCAAGATAGAATCATTGTTCTGGAGGCTGTTGAAGGCCAACCGCGCCTATAACTTCATCCTCTTTGGAAAGTAATCTTTTACTGGGTCTAATAAGATCATGTTCAGATTCATCCTCTACAGAAGTTGATCGTGCGCTTTTAGATAGACTTCTAGTGGTCTGCATAGGAACTTCTGTAGAGGGTGTAGATGATGTAGGAATCGGTTTATGATGGGTTAAAGAGGATAGAAGAGAGGTAAAAGTATGATATATGGAGGGGGATTGAATGTTAATATTTTGTTTTGTATGGAGCTGACTTAGATCAGATAGGATATTATTAGTCAGATACGTGTGAGTATGAGAATTATGGGATGAAGTAGGATACTGTCCGATACTTATAGTTGGTAGTATGGATAAGGGATTGGGAGAATAGTTGAGCTGTGGTGACACACTATTATGTGATGTTGATGTGTGTGATTTTTGGGTGGAATAAGTATCTGGATTATGAATGGATAGGATAGGGGATGCAGTAACATGATTCGGAATGATGGATGTATTAGAAGTAGGAATGGTTGGTATTGAGGGTTCAATAATATGAGACAGATTATTGGATATATCTGGACTATAAGTGATTTGATCAGGGAGAACAATTTTTGGGATCGGATTGTTGAATGTGGAGATAATTGGGTTAGGCTCATTCACAGATAATTTAGAACCATCAAATAGAGGATCAGTAGGAGGTGGGGAGGCAGTTAGGATTTGAGAAATAGTGGGCAAGATAGTGGGTGGCGGTTTCAGATGGTGCTGGAAGGCAGTTGCTGGTTGGGGAGGAGTTGGGGATGAGGCATTGGTAGTAACCGTCGCCGGAATTGGAGGTTCCGGCGATGCACGGGATGTTGTACGAGAGTCTGCATGATTAGTGAATCTCATAGCATGGGTAACACGAATAGATTGATCAAGTCTTCTATCTAATAGTTGAGAAATTTGATTTTTCTGATCTTCAGTCCAATTCTCATCATGCATAAAAGAAAATTCCTTATGTGTATGACAGTTTTTGACACCATGACCCAGTATACCACAAAATAGGCAAAATTTAGTAAGTCTCTCGTACCTGAGGTCCACATTACAGAATGAATTGTTACCTATTGAAACACGAAGTCTTCTGAACAGAGGAGTCAAAATGTTAATTTTGATTGCACGAGCAAATAGACTCCAGTTTGCAGCTTCAGCAATGGATATGGGCTTCCCAGAGCCGACTTTAGCCGCCAGGGTTGAAATGAAGTTGATGGTGAGTAGATTAACAGGGAGGCCATGGAATTGGACCCAAAACTCTGTTTTATCAAATATATACTCACTTAGAAGTTTGTTGGGTAAACACCTCTCAAGAATGATAAGATGATTATTGAATTTCCATGGACCATTGTCCGTAATGTATTCAAGATCATCTGCACATTCAAATTTAGCAGAGAAGGATCCTTTGAAATATTCAGATACCTTAACTTGCCTTTTTGCTTCCACATCTTGGACACAGTGGCAATGATGATATAGGATGGATACTGCTTTTTGGAGAGAATTTTGAAGAATATATAGTGTTGCCATTCTACTTGGGGATTGGAGAAAGTGTGAGCACCCTGAATTTCGGGTTGATTTTTTTATTATTTTAATTTTTTGATTGAATTATTTTCTCAATAGATATTTCATTTGATTATTTTATCTTTAAATGTACTTTTCCGTGCCTTTGATATTTGGAGTGTCAGGGATGTTCATTTCTGGAAACCTTCTTCATGAGTTTTGTAGTAGACATGATTACCTTCATTTTGGTATATCATGTCCCATCCAAACTTGTTCCTTTGTACTCTTTCTACTTCGCACAACTTTAGGTCAATTTAGACCATATTATCGTTGATTAATTATTAATTGATTTTCCACTCTTTTCCTTGATCATCATATGCACGTTACCATGACTTTTAAATTAGGGGCACAAGGCTAGTCATTTTCTTGAAACCAACTTCTCATGCATGATTTACTCGAGACACTCTTCACCCATGACCTTCGTGTCCCACTCAGACACACCATCTTGTACTTCATTTGCTTCGTACAACTTTTGGATCAATTTAGGCCAATTAATTATCCACCGTAAAATGTGACCTGACTTCCAATTTAATTTCGGGACCCGACATCGACCCAAACCTGTCAACCCCAAATAGGGACATGGCCCACATAAAGCCTACTATCCGCATGATACTTGTGTCTCATTTATTTGAGCTCCCAAATGCTACTTATTTATCCATGATCATAAACATCTATTTAATTCAATTATTGCACCATGTCCGATTTTGACCAAACCCGGCTCAACCCAACCCAGTCCAAGCTTCATTATTATCCTCTCCCATGACACCCTCACTCTCATTGCCTTTACAAATATTAAATACCTGGTCTATCTCTTTTAACAATTCATTTGATAATCCCTTGATTTAAATCCCTATGAGATAACCTATTTTCCTACATTAAATTCTAGCCTTCATTTTACTCACATTCAATCCCAACCACCCATTTTTTTCTCACACACTCACAAATTTCCCCGTAAAAAGCCGACCCTAACTTCTAGGAATAACTTTTCTCTCTCTTCTCCTCTCATTTCACTCACAACATCACATTTTTCCCTCTTCCTTTAATTTCCTCACCTTCCTCTCTCTCTCCAACTCCCCATACTCACGCACAGCAGCTTCTTCTCCCGAGCTCACCACTCCACCTCCACCACTTCACTTCCATCCTCCTCCTCCCGAGCTTCTCTTCCTTCCTCCTCTTTATTTAACCACAACGACCACACCAACACCATCATGTTCTCATCACCGCCACTTCAACCATCACCACCACCGTTAGCCTACACAACCACCTCACCCCCTCGCCGCTGTCGTGCTCCCCTGGCTGCCACCGTGCCACCACCAATACAACACAGCAGCGAGCAGTAGCGAGCATGCACAGCTGGTAGGGGTGTAAACGGATCGGACGGACACGGACAGTCCACTGTCCGTGTTCGGTCCGTTAATGAAAATGAGTTCAGACGGACGGACACAGATAGTTCATTATTCAAGTTCGGGCCGAACGAACACGGACAACCACTGTTTGTTAATTCAATCGGACGGTCCGTGGACAAATTAAATATATTACCAAAAGTTATTATTTTATCAAGATACCTTAATAGTTTGTTCAAAAACTCTAGTTGAAAAAAAATACAATTGAAGGTTATAGAATACAACAAACAACATTAAAAGGATAACAAAAACCGAGACGGGACAACAAAAATTTACTGCAAAACCAAAATATTATGACATAATTGATACAAAACCAAAATGAGTCTCCACTATCGGACTGTTCGCGGACGAATTCGGACCGGACATGGATATGACCGTGCCTGGGTCCGATTTTTAATCGGACCAAAAAAAATGTCCAAGTTTTGTTTGTTAATGAATCAGACGTTCCGCGGTCGAACCATTTATCGAGCCGGACACGTACGGACAATGGACTACTTTATCCATTTTACACTTCTAACAGCCGGCCGGAAGTGGCCGAGCACAGCCGTGCGGTTCAGGCGCCGCCGCTGGCCGCGTGCCGCCGTGGCCGGGTTCCCCAGCTTGGCGAACTCCGGCGACCTCCCCGGTGTGCCTGCCTTCCTACCCGACGCACAGCAAAGGCGATTCGTGCGTTTGGCACGGGTTTCCGTCGTGACGCGCTCGAAAACGAAGTCAAAATCTCATCTTGAAGCAGCAACTTTGGAGACGTTTTTTGAGGAATTCGACCGTTGGATCGACGATTTCTTTGCTCCGTCACAATCTTGGTATATCCATATTCACTCGTCTCAAGTTTTGTTCGTTGATTTTAACGTTTGATACATCAAAACCATCCGCCAAGTTGACCATTTAAATTGTACAAATTTTGGACAGTTTTGCGGAGCCAACTTCGTCGGCTCGTACCTCCTCCATCGCAGCTCCATTTGGCGTGCTACCAGTTCCTGTCCACAGCTGGTATAACCCTCTTCCTACCCCTCCAGTTTTGTTTCGTTGTGAGCTTGTTTGATTGGTTGAATTTGACGTCAAAGTTGGCCGTCCGAATTCGTAATTTCTAACTTGTAAAATTCTATTTTTGAACACGGGACTCCAGATTTCATTTCCGACACCACCAGTAGACTCGTGGCATCGTTCTGGCACGTTTTTATATATATATTTTATTAGATTTGGAGGACGTGGGCCCTGGCATGTATTTCGGTGCAAAGTGGGCTCCACAGTCCGGGTCAACAGGACTTTTTGACGTCGGCTCATCGGAATCCAATTCTGGATATATCGTTGGGTTCTTATCGTGATTCTGGACTCGTTGACATATAATTTGCTAAGTTTTGAGGACATTGGCTCCGGCACATATTTTCGTGCAAACCGGAATTTTAATGTTCTGGTCAATGGACCAAATTGAGATCGGGTCAACGGAATCCAATTCCGGATATACCGTTGGGTTCGTATTGCCATTTTGGACTCGTGGACATATAATTTATATATTTTGTAGACTTATTTTCTTGCACATTTTTTGGTGCAAAACGGCTCCGACACGGATACCGTTTTTGACCCGAAATTATCTTTTTGCCCTTGTGTCCAAACTGGACCGATGACTAGGCTATCCTAGCTAATTTGACCATTCTGGACACGTTGGCGATGTTTATTTCATCATCCAACAATGTTTGTTAATATTTTCTCTATGTATTACCTTTTATCATAATTAATTCTTATAATGTTCATATATCGGGATTAGTACAACGAAACTGAGATCAGTCGATTCCAGTGATCTCACATCGCTGAAATTGACAAAATGAACATGTGGATTACTATGATAAGATTATTAACCTTACCGTTGATCATCTTATCTCAATTTGCGTGTCGTAAGTTTCGACGTACGAATAACGAAGTACACTTTATATCTAAATAATTAGACTAGAATTGACCCTGTTTGACCAGAGTTGACCAGTTGACCAAAAGTCAACTGTAAGTCAACACTTGACCTAGTTTGACTAGATTGTTGATCATGGTTGACCTAGAGTTGACTTGACTTAGAAGAGCCTAGAATAATATAGATTGCTTGTAGAAATTTATTTATTACAACTTGAACACCTTGTAGCCTGTGTTGCTCTAAATAGGACTATGTGGCTTCAGTTTGGACCTCTATATCTATCAGCTGTTCAGGTTATCAGGCGAGTACATTCTCTGACCGTTTCATACTTGATAGGATTTATATTTATGCTCTAGATTACTTTACTTGATGCTGTCACATTTTTAACACGGATTGGTACTATATGGATCCCTTAATGAGATGTTATCCCCCTCGTGTCACCACTAGTTTTCAAGAACATGGGTATTTTGGTCATTTTTCATTTTTGAATATTTTTGAAATTTATTTTATTATTTATGATATTGTTTTGGGGTTATTTGAGTCGGTTCAAATTTTAACTCAATCCGACTTGTATCGGGGACCCGGGGTATCTTTGACTCTAGTGGGACCCACTTATTAGTTAGACATGGCCCACATATGATAATAACTAAATTAGTATAGTTAGAGTAAATTTCATGACTAGGTTTTGTTAATTAGAGATTTAAATTTGACTAATTTAGCCCCAAACCAAAACCTAATTTTTAATTAAAACCAAGAGGAGTCATAGAGGGCATATTGGACATTCCATAATAGGGGACACCTAGCCTAATAGGGCCGGCCACAAATGGAGGGGTGAGTCACAACTTTCATTTCATTCTTAGCCATAAATTTCTCTTTCTTGTTCTTCTCTAAATTTTGAGAGCAACCACCATTGATTTTATCTCCAAATCAATCCCTTCTTCCACCAAATCTTCTTCATTTTTTCTCTACTCAATGATAAGAGGGTTCTAGCCAAGTTTGGGAGGATTTGGCTTTGGTTCGTGTCCATTTGGAGATCTCTACGTGTCGGTGTCGTATCGGAAGGAGTTTTCTTAGATTCGATCAACCGGGAGGTATAATCTATTCTCTACTTCACTCCTACATACATATAGGATCATTTTGAACCCATAGGAATGACCACCATGGTTGTGTCTCTATTTGTGTCCATTTCGTGTCCATTTGGAGCTATTAGGAGTGTCCTTATTGTGTTTTGTGTCCATGTGGGAAACCCCCAAATTTGGACACACTTTGTGTTTGTTTTTATGTTTGAATGATTTATTAAATGTTTAATCTCAGATTTTTGATGTTCTAAATGTTGTTCTTGAGTGTCCTTACATATTTATTCATGTGTCTTATATATATATATATATATATATATATATATATATATATATATATATATATATATATATATATATATATATATATTTAGGAACTCTCAATATAATATATACACATGAAAATATTTATATATATACACACAACTTATATATATATATATATATATATATATATATATATATATATATATATATAATATATACACACAACTTATATATATATATATATATATATATATATATATATATATATATATATATATATATATATATGAACAATGGCTAAAGCCTTCATTGAAAAAGGGAAAGGGAGAGTAGAACCGGGAGATAGCCCAAGTCCCTACATAAGGAGGGTGTAGCCCTAACGAGAGAGCCATACTAAATTCTTTTTTTTTTTGGACAGTCAGAAAGTCAAACGTTAACCATAATTCAAAAGTTCGAAAAATGAAACTGTTCAAAAAACGAAGGGTTGGGGGGAAAAACACGCGGACCGAGAAAGGGGGGTTGGTGGGCTCGTGACCCGAGGAGGTCACCCAGACCGAGGACGGGCGCTCGGTCCGACGGGGGGGGGAGGGGGGGCGCGCGGCTCGAGGAGCCTTGCCCCCCCTCCCCGTGCGGAGGACGGAGCCGGAGGCTCCGGCGAGGCTGCGGCTGGGGAGGATCCCGACGGGCAGGCGAAGGCGGAGACGCACGTCGCACGGAGCGGAGACGAGGCGGCGGAGGGGGCGACGCCAGGATAGCGCCAACAGTGGATGGGGGGGATCCGCTGACGGCGAGACATGGAGGGGGTGGCGGGGAAGACGGGGGTGGGGAGGCGGAGCGGCATCTGCCACCGGGGGGCAGCCCGGGAAGGTGGCGCGCGGCCCGGGAAGGAGGGTCCGAGCCTCTGACGAAGGGGCCGGAAGCGGAGGGGGGGCCGCTTCGGCATGGGAAGGTCGACCCGGCGGGGAGGGGCGGGGAGCCAACTGCCGCCGGGGACACCAAGACACCTAGGCGGCAGGGGGGCGGAGGATCCTGATAGTAGGGCCGGTCCGGTGAGGGAAGAAGAAGAGGAGGGGAGGGAGTGGGATCCGCCGGAAAGGGAGGGGTGGCGACTGCCGCACGGAGGGGGGACAGTCGGCGAGGGCGGGACGCCGGCTAGGGGCCCTCCGTCCGGAGGTAGAGAGAGCGCCGGGGGGTGGTGGGGGCCACCGACGCCGGCGCAGGGAGAGGAACTAAGAGGGGGGGCCAGCCTTGGGCCGCCAGGAAGCTTGACCGGGGGGAAGAGGGAAGAGGACGCCGAGTTGGGCCACCTCGGTGAGGGACGGAACGCCGCGGCCGAGGGGGTGGGCGACGCTGAGAGAGGAAGGGCGGGGCAGGCCCAGGCCGCGGTGGCCGAGGGGGGGCCGCCGCAAGGGCGTCGAACTCCGGATGAGGGAGAGGCGCCCAGGCGGAGAGAGGCCAGAGGGGAAGAGGAGCGGGGGGAGGTGCCACGGCCGTGGGAGAGGGCGGTGATGGCGGAAAGTCGAAACGTCGACCGGCCGGCGGAGGAGGGGCTACCGAAGGGAGGTCGACAGCCTGGACGGGACGGACCTGAGCTGGAGGGGCAGCTGGGGTGCCCATCGGGGGTGCTGCGACCGGGACGTCGACCCGGAGAAGCGGCGGCCTGGGGCGTGGCCGCGCAGCACGCTGGGCGCCGAGGATCTCTGGCGGCGCGCCGAGGAGAGACGGGGCCGTCGAAGGCCCAGGACGCCGGGCATATATATATATATATATATATATATATATGAGGAGGGATCCGCATCCCCTCAATATTTGCATCCCCAAGCATCCCCATGTTAACAACTGTTGGATCTAGTTTAAGTCATCTAATCTTAACCGTTGATTTGAACCATTCAATTCAATGGTTAAGATTAGATGACTTAAAACAACATCCGACGGTGAATAGCATGGGGATGCTTGGGGATGTGAATATTGAGGGGATGCAGATCCCTCCTCTCTCTCTCTCTCTATATATATATATATATATATATATATATATATAGGTGTGTGTGGATTGTGCATATATATTTATTTGTGTGTGTGGATAGATGGTTAAAGAGTGAGAGAATGAGTAGAAAAGCAGCAGAAAAAAACAGTAAGCAGTAAGCAGAAGCAGTGTAGGATAGTTTTTTGAGGTTTTTGTGGTCCCGAAACATCCCCTTTTGACCCACCTTAGTCCCAAATGCCTACCTCCACTTGTCAACCACATTTTCTACTATGAAACCTGTAAGTTAGAGAGTGTCTTTAGTGTGTTAGGTGGTTAGTGGGGTAGTGTTTCTAGTGGTAGAAAATAAGGTTGGTCATGTTATGTTATATGTCATGTTAAGATACATTAGAAGTTTGTGTAGATGTTTGCGTTGGTTTTTGAGAGTTATTTTAGAAGTAGCATTCTGAGTTAGATGGGGGTTAGATAGATGATGTTTGTGAGGGAGAGTGAGTGTGGTTTAGAAGAATGGGTTATGTTAGATGAGGTATCTTGATATCTCAAGATTACCTTAAGGTAATGTGTAGGAAAGTAACATATTAGAAAAGATAGTTTTGATGTCAAAGATAGTAGGAATTTATGGTTGTTAATAGTTAGATAGGTTAGTGTCTAGCTACCCTAAGAAGCCTAGGTTAGTATTCCAAGGTATAGATGGGTTACCGTTGTATTGGGGCAAGGTAATGGAAATTACCTTGGTAAGGTAAGTTAAGGTAATGAGGTAATGGTAAGTTTTGAGTTAGATAGTTTAAGATATGGCTAGAAATAGGTTCCCTTGGTTGGTAATGGTTAGGATTAGTGCCCTTAGACTAGTTTTGACCTCGGTTGACCGTTTTGACCAGAAGTCAACGAAAGTCAACCGAAAGTCAAACTTAGCCTAATAATGACTGGAATTGAACCAAAACTAAACCAAAGTTGACCAGTTGACTAAAAGTCAACAGTTAGTGAACATTTGACTAGTTTGACCTAGTGTTGACACAGGGTTGACTCAATGTTGACCAGAGTTGACCAGAGTTGACTTTTTGACCAAAAGTCAACTATAAGTCAACCCTTAACCCAGATTGACCTAGTTTAACTTGGATTGACTTCCTGTGACCTTATGACCTTGGTTGTTCTAGTGTGACCTAGCTTGGCTCAGTATGACCTAGTAACTTGGTGTGACTTAGTTTGACCTAGTTTTGACTTAGACTTGCATATCATGACTAGATTAGCTTTCTTTTCATTGTTAAACCCTGTTTGACTTATAGTATCTCATCTTTAGGTCTGTGATTAATCTGAGCGTTTGTTCACCTTATCAGCTTAGGACTACAGGCGAGTATATTCACTGATAGTTTTCATTGTCTTGATATCTGCTATATCCGATTCAGTTGTAGTATCTTACTTAATTTTCAGACACGATAGTTCACGGACTAGTATATGTCGAATCCTGTCATGAGATATTGTTTCTAGATTACTTGGTATATTGGTACATTGCTCGACTTATTACCTGTACTTATATAGATATTGACTTGGGAGTGGGCTAGCCCCCTGCTTTTGAGTCCCGTGTCATGACGTGTCATATTTGGATCCTTTATACTATTCGAAGATGGGGAGTTATTAGTGGTTGTGTGATCAAAATCCCTACTTGTTCTTCACACTTGTATTTGTTATTATGCATAGCTATACCCTCGTTCACGACGGGTAAAGCCTGACCCCACTTGTTCATAACTTTCCATGGTGGCCGGCCTTACCGTTGCACACTTGTTCATAGCCGGTTAGATGGAAAGCCTGATCATGTTTTCCCAAGCCGATCACATAACGTACTAATAATTCAAGGCACATTTTATATTTATTATCATAGGAGGCTAAGTTCTGTTCGGAAGAAGGGTTACAATCCCGGTCCTTGTTTGGTTTAAGGGTTATAACTCGGCTTCCGAATAGTTCCCAAGTCATCCTATATATTGTCGTCCTATTTAGTACTCACATCCTATTATATATTTTCTGTCGATTTTGTCTTGTATTTCACATATTCTATATGCTCCTATGCTATACCTTGATTGGAGGCTAGGTTCTATTCGGGAGAAGGGTTACAATCCCGGTCCTTATTTGGTTTACGGGTTGTAACTCGGCTTTCGAATGGCTCCCAAGTTTTCCCATATCTTTGTCTTGTATTTCACTATACTGTCTCTTATAGAATTTGTCAATTCATATGGAACTGCTGTTAGTGTTTGTACTTGCTCATTTTCCTGACAGGATACCGTTGATATATTACAAATATTTCTGAGGCAGACTGTTCGACCTACTATAGGGTCGAGACATATGGAGACTTAGGCCAGGACTGTGGCCTGTTACTTGAGCCACTAGATTTTGCACTACCAGAGTAGTTAGCTTAGTTAGGTTTGCCTGGACTGCGATCCAGCTTTTATTTTAGACTGTAGTAGCTTATATTTATATATTGTGACTCTGTGATGTTGTTTGATTCTTTTCGGCTGTGTTGGATGTTGAACTCATTTCCTGGTTTCACATCTACCATATTTTCTTTCAGTGCTATCTACCTTAGTTTTATTTTGTGATTGAGACTGTATTGCTATGTCACCTCCATTCGGAGTGTATATACTGTACAGGTACCTTTATACTGCTTAGTGTAATTTTTGTAGATGACCTATATAGCGTTCTACCGCCGATTCTGCGGCGTAGGCTGGACGTAACCACGTACTCGTGCCCCTAATCAGGGTGCGGGTCGTGACACATTTTTGTGGTGGCCCATACAGGTCGGTGTCGCAATTAGTGCGATCTCGTAATGGTGCTCGACTTAGAGTACTAATTACGAGTCTGCGACTAGGACATAGGATCTAGAATATGATAGGAGTTACTTAATCACATTTTAGGAAAAATTCTGATCTTTTGATTACCATGACAACTCTTCTTGCATTTCAATTCAATTATCCTCCTTTGATAATATCTTTTCTTGTGCCATATTGATCACTTGGGTTCAATTTGTCCTCAGGATGACGATTACTCGCTCTCAGGCAGTAGGATCTAGTGCTGTTCCGGAGAGGCCCGATCCAGTAGGACCTCCACCTTCGGCTACGGGAGTAGCAGTCGAGAGAGAAGCAGCCTCAGTTTCTGCCCTTCATGCGGGGGTAGCAGCGGCAGTTCCAGGAGGTCTTCCACCTCCGGCTGCAGGAGCTGCAGTTGAGGGAGCTGCCACCTCAGTTCCTGTCCTTCAGGCGGGAGTAGCAGCGACGGTTCCAGAAGGTCTTCCACCTCCAGCAGCGGGACCGTCCATAGTCATTCTTGAGACTCTTCCACCGCCGCCTCCGCTACCGACTGATACACAGCAGATGATGGCCCTTCTACAGCAGATGTTGCAGACCCAGTGGGTCCAGGCCGAGGCACAACACCGCCAGACAGAGGAGTTACGGCAGAGCATGGAGAACTCCCACCAACTGGCGATGGTAGCAATAGAAAGGGTTGTACCGGGTACAGTTCAGGGTGCCCCAGTTCAGCAGCAGGATCAGAGGAGGCCTGGCACATGCCTAGATTTCAAAAAGATGAACCCGAGGGACTTCAAGGGTACCGAGGGTATCCTGTATTCAGATGACTGGTTGGAGGACGTCCAGAGGAGCCTGGAGTTAGTAGAGGTTCCGAGGGGACTATGGGTTAAAGCTGCGGCGAGTCAGTTCTTCGACATCGCCTTGACTTGGTTTCGTACGGATCCTCGTGCATCGGTGAGGGATTTGACTTGAGAGAACTTCAGACGGCTCTTTAAGGAGAAGTTCTACCCCGATGTGGCTCTGACAGCTTTGGAGGGACAGTTCATCAGATTAGTGCAGGGGAACTCGTCGGTGGATGAGTATGCAGCAGAGTTCTTCCGTCTGAGTAGGTTTGCACCAGATCTGATCCAGAATGAGAAGTATAAGGCGCGCAAGTTCCGAAGAGGCCTTATTCATGCGGTCCACACTAGTACTTATGGGCGACGCGATGTGACCTTCGAGCAAATACTGATGGAGGCACAGATAGCAGAGGAGGACTTCGACCTCAAGCCGAAGAGGGGCAGTGACGTTCTTGGAGCGAGTTCCAGTACGGGGCCGGCGAAGTGCCCTCACTTCCAGCAGAGGCAGTTCCAGCAGCAGCCACAGTTACAGTTTCAGCAGGCACCAGTACGTATCGACTAGCAGCAGGGTCAGGGCAAGAGGCAGGCCATCTAGTGTACTTTCTGCAAGAAGATGGAGCACACCCGGAAGGTTTGCATGATGAGGCTGGAAGTTTGTTTATTCTGTGGAGCTCCAGATCACCAGATGAAGAACTGTGCTGCTCGTGCAGCCAGACAGGTAGGCCAGGACAGAGTACAGCAGGCTAGGGGAGGCCAGCATGGGCGAGCTTTCGCCATGACAGTTGAGGGCACGCATGCAGTAGCAGGGCAGATAGCAGGTTCCAATCTTTCGATCTCATTTCCGCATTGCCTTCTTATAACTGTCTTGAAATTTGATTCCATCTGTTCTTTGATCGTTTGATAAAAATTTTATTCTTGTGATGTGATTTTCTTTTGAGATAAGTCGTATGGGCTAGGTCGCCTCGATTATGAGATTTTAGAATCCTGTAGGGTCATGTTAGCAGGCATAGTGAGGACATATAGTTGGATTATGGACGTATTTCTTGGGTGTGGGAATTTAAGATTTTAGCTGCCAAGCATGCGACAATGCAAAAATTTTAAATACCATGATTCTAGAGGTATGTACCTTAGTCGAGGACTCTGTGATTATCGTAGCCTTGCTCACTAGCATGACGGAGATTCTGAGTATCATAATTTTGGACAGACACATATGATTATCGAACTGCATGATTTTGAGATTTTGTTTGTGGGGTGTTTGACCTATAAGGAGCACTACCACCTTAATTTTTGAGGATGAATTTTTTAAGGTGGATAGACTTGTAGTACCAAGTTTCTAATTGAGAGTAATTTTAAATTTTATAATTTTATACATTTAATTATTGTCATTTAATTCATGCTTTGATTTTGGAGATTTTAATCATTTTAAAATTTTAAGCCATGACTTGTGATTTTGATGTTTTGCTAGTGAAACCCTAGGGACTGTTTGACCTAGAGCCTAACCATGATTAGGATGTTTTCAGTGTCATTTCTGGCCCAAGGGTATTTTGGTCATTGGACCTCTTTAATTTATTTTTGATATTATTGCATTGGTGATAGTTGACTTGGCTTTTGATCGGTGAGATTTTGGGTTGGTTTCGTGTCCGTGTCGGACACGTAACAATTTTTATTTGCAAGTGTTGTTGTGCCTTAAGAGATTTTTAGTTTGCTAAATTTTTTTTGAAGTATTTGAGATGTATTGTTTTCTACATGTGTTTTTTCTGTGATTGCTTGTTTTAATTTCGAGGACAAATTTTTTTTAAGGTGGATAGATTTGTCACCCTTAGTTTTCAAGAATAGGGATATTTTTGTTATTTTTATTTTTGAATATTTTTGAAATTTATTTTATTATTTATGATATTATTTTGGGGTTATTTGAGTCGGGTTCTAATTTTAACTCAATCCGACTTGTATCGGGGATCCGGGGTAGCTTTGACTCTAGTCGGACCCATTTATTAGTTAGACATGGCCCACATATGATAATAACTAAATTAGTATAGTTGGACTAAATTTTATGACTAGGTTTTGTTAATTAGAGATTTAAATTTGACTAATTTAGCCCCAAACCAAAACCTAATTTTTAATTAAAACCAATAGGAGTCATGGATGGCATATTGGACATTCCATAATAGGGAACACCTAGCCTAATAGGGCCGGCCACAAATGGAGGGGTGAGTCACTTCTTTCATTTTATTCTTAGCCACAAATTTCTCTCTCTTGTTCTTCTCCAAATTTTGAGAGCAACCACCATTAATTTTATCTCCAAATCAATCCCTTCTTCCACCAAACCTTCTCTAATCCATGATAAGAGGGTGCTAGCCAAGTTTGGGAGGATTTGGCTTTGGTTCGTGTCCATTTAGAGATCTCTACGTGTCGGTGTCGTATCGGGAGGAGTTTTCTTAGATTCGATCAATCGGGAGGTATAATCTCTTCTCTACTTCACTCATACATGCATATAGGTTTATTTTGAACCCATAGGAATGACCCCCATGGTTGTGTCTCCATTTATGTCCATTTCGTGTCCATTTGGAGCTATTAGGAGTGTCCTTGTTGTGTTTTGTGTCCATGTGGGAAACCCCCAATTTTGGACACACTTTGTGTTTGTTTTTATGTTTGAATAATTTATTAAATGTTTAATCTCATATTTTTGATGTTTTAAATGTTGTTCTTGAGTGTCCTTACATATTTATTCATGTGTCTTATATATATATATATATATATATATATATATATATATATATATATATATATATATATATATATATATATATATATATATATATAAATATATATATATATATATAAGTTGTGTGTGTGTGTCTATTTTAAATGTGTTCTTAAAATATTTTCATGTGTATGTATTATATTGAGAGTGTCTATATTATATTGAGAGTGTTTATATATATATATATATATATATATATATATATATATATATATATATATATATATATATATATATATATAAATATATATATATATATATATATATATATATATATAAATATATATATATATTATATATATAAAAATATATATATATATATATATATATATATATATATATATTTTATATATATATATATATATATATATATATATATATATATATATATATATATATATATAAATATATATATATATAAAATATATATATATATATATATATATATATATATATAGGTGTGTGTGGATTGTGCATATATATTTATTTGTGTGTGTGGATAGATGGTTAGAGAGTGAGAGAATGAGCAGGAAATCAGCATGAAAAAGCAGTAAGCAGAAGCAGTGCAGGATGGTTTTTTGAGGTTTTTGTGGTCCCGAAACATCCCCTTTTGACCCACCTTAGCCCCAAATGCCTACCCCTACTTGTCAAACACATTTTCTACTATGAAACCTTTAAGTTAGAGAGTGTTTTTAGTGTGTTAGGTGGTTAGTGGGGTAGTGTTTCTAGTGGTAGAAAATAAGGTTGGTAATGTTATGTTATATGTCATGTTAAGATACATTAGAAGTTTGTGGTAGATGTTTGAGTTGGTTTTTGAGAGTTATTTTAGAAGCAGCATTCTGAGTTAGATGGGGGTTAGATAGATGATGTTTGTAAGGGAGAGTGAGTATGGTTTAGAAGAATGGGTTATGTTAGATGTGGTATCTTGATATCTCAAGATTACCTTAAGGTAATGTGTGGGAAAGTAACATATTAGAAAAGATAGTTTTGATGTCCAAGATAGTAGGAATTTATGGTTGGTAATAGTTAGATAGGTTAGTGTCTAGCTACCCTAAGAAGTCTAAGTTAGTATTCCAAGGTATAGATGGGTTACCGTTGTATTGGGGCAAGGTAATGGAAATTACCTTGGTAAGGTAAGTTAAGGTAATGGGGTAATTGTAAGTTTGAGTTAGATAGTTTAAGATATGGCTAGAAATAGATTCTCTTGGTTGGTAATGGTTAGGATTAGTGCCCTTAGACTAGTTTTGACCTCAGTTGACCGTTTTGACCAAAATTCAACGAAAGTCAACCGAAAGTCAAACTTAGCCTAATAATGACTAGAATTGAACCAAAACCAAACCAGAGTTGACCAGTTGACTGAAAGTCAACAGTTAGTCAACATTTGACTAGTTTGACCTAAGGTTGTCCCAGGGTTGACTCAGTATTGACCAGAGTTGACTTTTTGACCAAAAGTCAACTGTAAGTCAACCCTTAACCCAGATTGACCTAGTTTGACTTGGATTGACTTCCTGTGACCTTGTTTGACCTTGGTTGTCCTAGTGTGACCTAGCTTGGCTCAATATGACCTAGTTTAGCTTGGTGTGACTTAGTTTGACCTAGTTTTGACTTAGACTTCTATATCATGACTAGACTAGCTTTCCTTTCATTGTTAAACCCTGTTTGACTTATAGTATCTCATCCTTAGGTCTGTGATTACTCTGAGCGTCTGTTCACCTTATCATCTTAGGACCACAGGCGAGTAAATTCACTGATAGTTTTTATTGTCTTGTATCTACTATATCCGATTCTGTTGTAGTATCTTACTTGATTTCCAGACACGATAGTTCACGGACTAGTATATGTCGGATCCTGTCATGAGATGTTGTTCCTGGATTACTTGGTATATTGGTACATTGTTCGACTTATTAACTGTACTTGTATAGACATTGACTTGGGAGTGGGCTGGCCCCCTGCTTTTGAGTCCCGTGTACGTGTCATGTCTGGATCCTTTATACTATTCGGGGATGGAGAGTTATTAGTGGTTGTGTGATAAAAATCCCTACTTGTTCTTTACACTTGTATTTGTCATTGTACATAGCTATACCCTCGCTCACGACGAACTTGTTCATAACTTTCCATGGTGGCCGGCCTTACCGTTGTACACTTGTTCATAGCCGGTCAGATGGAAAGCCTGATCATGTTTTCCCAAGCAGATCACATAACATACTAATAATTCGAGGAACATTTTATATTTATTATCATAGGAGACTAAGTTCTTTTCGGGAGAAGGGTTACAACCCCGGTCCTTGTTTGGTTTAAGGGTTATAACTCGGCTTCCGAATAGTTCCCAAGTCATCCTATATATTCTCGTCCTATTTAGTACTCACATCCTATTATATATTTCCTGTTGATTTTGTCTTGTTTTTTACATGTTCTACATGCTCTTATGCTATACCTTGATTGGAGGCTAGGTTCTGTTCGGGAGAAGGGTTACAACCCCGATCCTTTTTTGGCTTACGGGTTGTAACTTGGCTTTCGAATGGCTTCCAAGTTTTTCCATATCTTTGTCTTGTATTTCATTATACTGTCTCTTATAGAATTTGTCAATTTATATGGAACTGCTATTAGTGTTTGTACTTGCTCATTTTTCTGACAGGATACCGTTGATATATTACAGATATTTCTGAGGCAGACTGTTCGACCTACTATGGGATCGAGACAGATGGAGACTTAGGCCAGGACTGTAGCCTGTTAGTTGAGTCACTAGATTTTGCACTCCCAGAGTAGTTAGCTTAGTTAGGTTTGCGTGGACTGCGATCCAGCTTTTGTTTTAAACTGTAGTAGCTTATATTTATATATTGTGACAATGTGATGTTGTTTGTTTCTCGTCGACTGTGTTGGATGTTGAACTTATTTCCTGGTTTCACATCTACCATATTTCCTTTCCATGCTATCTACCTTAGTTTTATTTTGTGATTGAGACTATATTGCTATGTCACCTCCATTCGGAGTGTATATACTGTACAGGTACCTTTATACTGCTTAGTGTAGTTTTTGTAGACGACCTATACAACGTTCTACCGTCGATTCTGCGGCGTAGGCTGGACGTAACCACGTACTCGTGCCCCTAATCAGTGCGCGGGTTGTGACACCTCGGGGGCATCGGTTACATCATGTCATGTGCGTTTCATTTTCATCATGTATTCCTGTGCTTCCACCATTCATGTGCACTCTCGTAATTCATGTACTCTCATGTTCAAGGAGCCCCTATGTTTACATTTATGTGCACCCATTTATGGCCCCCTATGTGATATCATGTGCAATAACAAAACCTGTCTGGATCCTTGTGTATTGGTTGGGGTACGGGAGAGTATAAATAGTCATGTGGACAATTTCTAAAGTAGTGTAGCCATGTACGACCTCTCATGTTTATTATCAAGCCATTCACATGTCTAGCTTGTACTCTAAATCACTAGTTCACTGTAGCTCTTTACTTATAGTAGATATTTCATTACAGTCTTCTCTTTTACTCATGTATATTCTCAGCGTTTCATGTATCTTACTCTATTGCATATTTATATATCCTGTCACATTATGAACATCGTGAGATGTACTGTGTTCGCTCCTGTCCTGACTGGACCTGTTGATAAATTTTACAGATAACTTGGAGGTTACCTTCTAGCCTAGAGGAGACACGGTAAAGGTTGGAGTAGATAGCTAGAGTTTTTCTTATTTTATTTTTCATTTGTACTTATTTGCACTTTCTGGATTACTGTATTTGAGATTTGGGACATTTTCTGGATTTGTGATATCTTAGACACTTAGACTTCTATCTACTTGTATCTCTTTGTGGATTTCAGTTTTATATATCCATCTTTTTATTGTATTCTACCTTAGATGTAATTGAGACTGTATTCTGCTATGTCACCTCCATTCGGAGTGTATATACTGTACAGGTACCTTATATTTTTAGATGATTGACCTAGGACAGCGTTTCTACCGCCGATACTGCGGCGTAGGCTGGACGTACCCACTTCTCGTGCCCTTACTCTAGGGTACGGGTTGTGACACATTTTTAGTGGTGGCCCATACAGGTCGAGTTTATGTAGTGGTATTCAAACTAGAGTATCACTACTGCCTGCAGTAGGATTAGGATATATTTTTGAAGGTACTCAATCACATTTAGGACTCCTTGAGAGATTCCTGGGACGACCCTTGAGAATCTTATTTTAACTTCGATTTGAAATCTATTTTTTTCCTGATTTGATTTACCTTTACTTCCTGTTATTGAACTTGATTTTGATGGCTTATTGTTGAATTTTGAATCTTGATGTTAGTGGTTGAATTTGAGTCTATATTTATATGATTTTGATGGATTATTGTTGAATTTTGAATCTTGATGTTAGTGGTTGAATTTGAGTCTGTACTTATATGATTTTTGATGGATTATTGTTGAATTTTGAATCTTGATGTTAGTGGTTGAATTTGAGTCTGTATTTATATGATTTTTGATGGATTATTGTTGAATTTTGAATTTTGATGTTAGTTGTTGAATTTGAGTTTGTATTTATATGTATATATACATTTTTTTTGGAATTAAGGTATAACCTGATAACATACTTGATAAGGACAGTGAGAAAGGTAAAAGTCTACTTTATTATGGAGTTTAGAATTTATTGTAGTCATATTTGCTAGCATGAACGTAGAGCCTGATATAGCTATACTTATCCTAGTTATGAAATCTAGATTTTCTTGCAGCCATACCGGGTGGCGTGTTAAGAATTTTAGATAACATGATTATAGGGTGTATGCCTTATTATGGAGTCTATCGTTTATTGAAGCTATGCTTATTGGCATGGCAGAATTCTGACAACATAATTTCAGGAAGACGCATATGATTATCAGATTATATCTCTAAAGCTTTTTTAAAAAAAAAATCATCTCTACTATGTATTTCAGCCTTTCAAAATTTTTTTTTGTTTTTTCATCACTTAACTAGAAGTAAAAATAGTTTTAATTGTTGATATAATCCCTTGTATAACTTTATTGGATATAATTCCTTCCTAATGTTATGAATTGACGAATTATCTTAGGCCTTATCTTAGACTTGTTTGTATAGCTCTGATCTCAAATGGTCTCTTTTTTAACAGATTGAGCAAGAAAGAATTTTATCATTATTTCTTCTTGCCATTATTTCTTGTATTAGTTTAAAAAAAAATTTGTTGTTTGTTTGTTTTGCTTCTCATTATTTAACTTAGGAGTAGGAGTAGCTTTAGCTGTTATTATGAACCTTTGTGTAACTTCTTGCTATGAATTTCTTTATAATACAATGAATTGATGATTTTGCTTGACCTTATCTGGATTTGATATTATAGCTCTGGTTTCAGAATGGTTCCTTCTTTTTAACAGATAAGCAGAACAGATTTTATCATTATTTCCTTCTTGCCATGATTCTTATATCACCTTTTAATATATATATATATATATATATATATATATATATATATATATATATATATATATATATATATATATATATATATATATATATATAGTGGACACAGACACCTTGCCTGACACGTATATATGCTACACTTTGATTACCAACCTATCTAAATGTACATTAATATATTTTTGATGTTAAATTCTCGAAACCCCAATATCTCTGATACAATACAGTATCAGAGACTAGTTCTATGTTTTTCCAGTTAAATTCATAATTTAAATGTAAATTTCATGTTATTAGTTGTTGTTTACATCACTGCACATGTATGTTATATACAGGATTTCAATTCTTAAAGAAATTGGTTGAGTTTTGTGTTTGAATTTGTCAAATCTGAGACTGTGTGCATATTAACCCTTTAACACTGGATTCTAAGTGATTAGTTCAATTTGCAGTTTTTAAATGTAATATTTTGAGTCGTATACATTGTTGTATGTAGGGATATAATGTTAGGTTTCATACTCTTACGTGTTAGGTTGTGATTGTGGTGAACATTGGGTTGGTTTTGATGTTCGAATTTCTCCAAAATCCTGAAACGGAATACATGTTAACATTTTTACATTGATTTCAAATGTTTAGTTCAATTTCAGATTTAATATGTAATATTGAACTGTATGCATAGCTAAATGTATGGATAGTATGTTAGGGTTTTATCTCTATCATGTTTGGTTGTGTTGGGAGCGTTGAGTTTGGTTGTGATGTTCAAACCCCGAAAATCTGAAACTGCATTATGTTTATATTACACTGATTTAAATGTTAGCTCATTTTCAGATTTTGTATGTAAATGCTGAACTAAAACTGGGTTTAACCTTTCAATACTAAAGCTATAATCCTGTACAAGGACACACACACTCTAACTTAGTATACACTGCCATGTAAACCTAACCCTTCCTCTCTATGTTATGTTCATATATCTATATATATATATATATATATATATAGAGAGAGAGAGTTTATGCTTACATGTTATAATGTATATATATATATATATATATATATATATATATATATATATATATATATATATATATATATACACATTATGCATAAACTCTATATATATAAATATATATATATATATATATATATATATATATATATATATATATATATATATATATATATATATAAAATATATATATATATATATATATATATATATATATATATATATATATATAGTTATATAGTTATATATATATAACTATATATATATATATTTTATATAATATATATATATATATATATATATATATATATATATATATATATATATATATATATATATATATATATATATATATTAAAAAAAAAAATATATATATATATATATATATATATATATATATATATATATATATATATGTATATATATATATATATATATATATATATATATATATATATATATATATTTTATATATATATATATATATATATATATATATATATAGTTATGTATATATATACATTATATATACATTATATAATGTATATATATACATTATAACATGTATGCATAAACTCTCTCTCTCTCTCTCTCTCTATATATATATATATATATATATATATATATATATATATATATAGCCATGCATGTTATGAGTAAATAGGTTTTGCATTGTAGATTGGTTAACCAATATGCCATGAGTGGTGTAACTTGATAGCTGTTGTTTTGAAACCCAAATCCTCCTATACACTTTCATGTATATTTCACACACACACATGTTTGCTATCTAACCCTATGAACATGTCCACATACACTCATACACACACTAACCACATAACCTTTATATAATGCTAGCTTTTCCCTCTCTAACCCTCTCTCTAAATATATATATTGTGATTGAATTTCAATGCGTGACGTTTGTGCTTTAAATTTTGGTTTTAATTTTTCCTTAAAGCCTTGATGATTGTTATTTCTGTATCTTTTCCAGTTTAACACCCCAGATTGCTTGTATGTTTTGATGCCCTATGACTGTTTTGGCCTAGTATGACTAGTATACCTAGATGAGACTTTCACTACCACCGTATGCCATGACCCTGTATACCGTCCTTTTAAATTGTATGATTTGATTAAGTCCTGAGACTTTGATTGTGGGGGTTTGACCTAGAAGGAGTATGAACATTTTAATTTCGAGGACAAAATTTTTATAAGGTGGGTAGGATGTGAGCACCCTGAATTTCGGGTTGATTTTTTTATTATTTTAATTTTCTGATTGAATTATTTTCTCAATAGATATTTCATTTGATTATTTTATCTTTAAATGTACTTTTCTGTACCTTTGATATTTGGAGTGTCATGGATGTTCATCTTTGGAAACCTTCTTCATGAGTTTTGTAGTGGACATGATTACCTTTATTTGGGTATATCATGTCCCATCCAAACTTGTTCCCTTGTACTCTTTCTGCTTCGCACAACTTCAGGTCAATTTAGACCATTTTATCGTTGATTAATTATTAATTGATTTTCCACTCTTTTTCTTGATCATCATATGCACGTTACCATGACTTTTAAATTAGGGACACAAGGCTAGTCATTTTTTTGAAACCAACTTCTCATGCATGATCTACTCGAGACACTCTTCACCCATGACCTTCGTGTCCCACTCAGACACACCATCTTGTGCTTCATTTGCTTCGCACAACTTTTGGATCAATTTAGGCCAATTAATTATCTACCGTAAAATGTGACTTGACTTCCAATTTAATTCCGGGACCCGACATCGACCCAAACCTGTCAATCCCAAATATGGACATGGCCCACATGAAGCCTAATACCAGCATGATACTTGTGTCCCATTTATTTGAGCTCCCACATGCTACTTATTTATCCATGATCATAAACATCTATTTAAATTCAATTATTGCACCAAGTCCGATTTTGACCCGACCCGGCTCAACCCAACCCAGTCCAAGCTTAATTATTACCCTCTCTCATGACACCCTCACTCTGATTGCCTTTACAAATATTAAATACCTAGTCTATCTCTTTTAAAAATTCATTTGATAATCCCTTGATTTAAATCCCTAGGAGATAAACTATTTTCCTACATTAAATCCTAGCCTTCATTTTACTCACATTCAATCCCAACCACCCATTTCTTTTCTCACACACTCACAAATTTCCCCGTAAAAAGCCGACCCTAACTTCTAGGAATAACTTTTCTCTCTCTTCTCCTCTCATTTCACTCACAACATCACATTTTTCCCTCTTCCTTTAATTTCCTCACCTTCCTCTCTCTCTCCAACTCCCCATACTCACGCACAGCAGCTTCTTCTCCCGAGCTCACCACTCCACCTCCACCACTTCACTTCCATCCTCCTCCTGCTGAGCTTCTCTTCCTTCATCCTCTTTATTCAACCACAACGACCACACCATCACCATCATCTTCTCATCACCGCCACTTCAACCATCACCACCACCGTTAGCCTACACAACCACCTCACCCCCTCACCGCTGTCGTGCTTCCCTGGCTGCCGCCGTGCCGCCACCAGTACAACACAACAGCGAGCAGTAGCGAGCATGCACCACCTCACCCCCTCGCCTTTGTAATGATCCACACTTGATGCTGTCACGATCCGCTACCCAAATTGTTGGGCCGGGCCGAGTCATGTCCAGCCTACGCTTGAGATAAAGTGTAGTAAGCTGTTCTAAAGACTAACAAGATAAGATCAAATTGTGCTAACAGGTCTATATGTCATATTGAGTTTGAATATGTCCCAAACACAAAATCATCTCGCATATAAATATGTTCCAAATTCATAGCCAAGACGTAAAACTGGATACAGGTCCAGTATCAAAATACATAGTCTAAAACATGTCTGCTCTAAAAAGTCCCGAGCAACTAAACAAACTAGACAATTTTTCCCGCAGGTACATCCTCGTAAAGTAAAGTCTGATCCTCGATATCAACCCCATAATAAGAATCACATAGCAACTCCTCCTCGGTAAGTATATCTACAACGTTATCCTGTCAGGACGGAAGCAAGTACTAATTCTACAAACATATAATACTGGACATAGAATTGTAAGAGATGAAATAACAGAATCATGGCATATCATGGTTTATTTAGTTTTTAGTTATATTTTATCATGGCAACATATGTTTGTTTTAAAGTTTAAAACTGTAGCAAGTACGTGATCGATCAATAGGTAAATAGGATGTACAGTGGTACATATCAATTTTATGAAGTGCACATATGTACACTTAACGGCATCGGTGTATATCCATACACAAACACGGGATTAGATATAAGACAAAGTTGCATATAGAATGTAACAGTGCACGATAAATACATACGGAGAAGGGGGGCATGATCACGTACTCTACTAACAATTTCCCCATAACCCGTTTTATAACATGTGAGTGATACTAAGAGTACTATAAAGCATGACATGTACTGAGAACCAGTAAGAAAGATGTGAAGATATGACTTACAGTTATCCGGAAAGCAGTATTTTAACATGATTTAATCACAGTTTATTTTATTAGCAGTAAATAAGCTTGTAGGGGTACTTGCCTCGTACAAAGCAAGGGTGTGAATATGAAGTGATAGATATTCGGTGTCCCATCACTGTAAAAATGATATATAAACTCAGTTTTATACTAAGTTAAATACTAGGACACTAGTTGTGCGACACGACTTTCTGACTGGACACCTAGCCAAATGATGACTTTAGCATAGGAGACTAATGTGGGGTGACACAATACCTAAACCAACTTTCTAGGGCCTTTACACTATGGTAGGCTAAGGTCTAACACTAAAATATCCCAAAATCACACAATACATCATAAGTCATAATTATTCAATAAATAAATCAGACTGTACACTGTGTTCCAACAATTTTTAAGATGGTAAAAAGCTCAGATATACATAAAATAAAGTACCAAGATGATCTTTGTTAATTATAGAAATTTATACTAATTGTTTGAAATTTATAAACCTTCATAGATATTATTAAAATCAGTAAACATAAGTACCCTGAAAATGAGTTCTATTTTCCTATTTTTATAAATGGCAAATATCTGACTAATTCTTGGAAAAAATTATATTAATTTTCTAAATAACATAGTATTTAAATACAATTTTTTCCATATTTTACAACAATTAAATTGTATATAACAATTCAAATACAGCAAGTTATAATTTCTGGAAAATAAATAATTAATTTTTTAATATTTTATCCACGTATACGAATTGAGCGGAGTCCATCTACGGAACCAAAGCCATGAATCGTCCGATATGACTCGTACAGGCCTTGAATGTATTTAGGCTCATTTAAGTCATCAGACCCATGCTAGGTTGTCACGCCCCAG